>VZRF01004972.1:254319-426954 GCA_013396875.1 Vireo altiloquus
AAAAAAAAAAAAGAAGCTAGAAGATGGACAAGAGCAACCTGAATTTATTCTAATAAAAAGTTAAGAATTGCACTGAGGAGAAAGAAGCTTCATTATGCCATTATAAAAGCCACTGCATGGAGCAATATTCAGCTCCAAGAATAATATAATTTACATTTATCTTTTCACAGTCCAGAAGAGCTGCCCTAGTTGCCAGGCAAAATCAGGTTAACTCAGGCACTCACTGTGCTCTATCAGATACCCTTGACTATTACCTCCAGCCTTGTCTCCAGCTTCCATGGGTCTTCCTATACCACATTCTCTGCCCTTGTGAAGACGTCTCAGGTATCTAAGGGCTTCTGTCTAAAGCAGCCTACATACTTATGGCTAGTTCTGTTGTATTTTTTTGGGTTTGTATTCTGGCAGGAGAATTTCACCCATTATGTTTTCCTTGTTTTTATGCTGGGTCAGTGAAGAAGATGCCGTCCATGCTCCTCGACAGCCTGGGGATATGTTCTATGCAAAAAGAAGAGTTGCTCCATCTTAACAACCCCTCTGTGTAAAAAGCAGCATAAACAGGTCATATCAGAGCTGAAAATTGGGCCAAAGAGAGTATATTTTCCTCTGGATGCACAGTTATAATTGCTATTATGTTTAGGGAATTGGTCTTGATCACTGAATGGAAAACACTTTGCAATTAAGAGGGCTGAAAGCATAACTAGATTTGAATAATTGATGTTAATTTCCATTTGCAGAGAAGACTATCACAATGTTGAATCCAAATGCCATGCAATCTTCTGGTCCATTCCCTCATTTCTTGTTTCCATAAATTGCAAGGTAATGCTAACTGAAGGGCCTTGTACAGAATTGCTGTATGGATCACATCCCATTATACCTCTGAAATCACGCAGAATCCATGCTTGCATCACTCATGCTCACAAAGCAAGTTCTTTCCTTATTTGGCCATACAATTAACTTAAATGAAACTGAATGTAATGCCTTGAAAACAATACTAAATTAAATGGTAATGCAGTAATCCATCAATTACAACAGGGCAACTAATGGTTTGAAATAGCTTTGTACAAGAG
Organism: Vireo altiloquus; assembly: GCA_013396875.1. Classification (NCBI taxonomy): domain Eukaryota; kingdom Metazoa; phylum Chordata; class Aves; order Passeriformes; family Vireonidae; genus Vireo; species Vireo altiloquus. Next base: position 255,387 of record VZRF01004972.1, read on the forward strand.
TTTCTAGTTGGATTAATAATATAATTAATGCTATGTACTCACCATTAAAGTAGGAAATAAAATATTGTTTTAGTTAATCTCTTCTTGTCATTGATGGGGAAGTGCAATGCAACCAAAATTAATATTCATTGTATTGTAGTGCCTAAGTATACCAATATCTATCAAGAAACCCCCACCAAAACCTCAAAATCTGACAACTATTAAAACACAGTTCTTACTGGGATTGCTGTAAGTATCAGAAATAATGAACATATTTTTAATAATCTTATTTGTCCTAAATACAATAATAGTCACAGTGGCTTTGCACAGGTTAGAGAGAGAGAGCAAGATCTGAGTGAGGCTGTGAGTTTGTAACCTCAGCATTCAGTCGGCTCAAGTCTTTCAAGGACACTCCCAGAAGCAGAGAAAGTGGAAAAAAGATGCAAATTATCTGGCCAGCTGTAGTGAGAAGGAACAGAACAGAATCTATATTTGGAGGGCTGGAGGGAAGCTCGCTCCTCTGCTTTCTGATGTTACACATGCAGATGATCAGTTACTTTAGATTTTCACACTTCCTACTGACATCAAACAAAGCCCGAGAACTGCAGGAATCCAAAGGCATGTGCATGTGTTTAGAGCTCTTTCCATGAGATTCATGCAAAGAGGGGCATGCCAGGCATCACCTTTCTAGTGTCCTCCATCAGAACCCGGATCTGAATTATGCCCATCACCCTCCTGGTTCATTGAATTCACCAAAGCAATCTGTTCCAGGGCTGGCAACTGTGAAACAGCCACCAGTGCCACAGAGCTGAGTATCTGTAGTTACTCAGCAGATCCTGCAGCTTGACCACCACTGCTATCGGCCAAAGGAGGGTCCTGGGAGTGGGAGAAGGGTCAGGAGGGTAGAGGGAGGATGAATGCCCTCTCCTACCTGGATCCCACGGCAGGGACATGGTTTCAGGCCTTCAGGGAGGGAAGGGAGGGTTTTCTTCCCTTTACTTTGTCTTGCAGCTTGTGCTGCCGTGCAGAGCTGCTGCCTGATGGCCAAATCCAAGGGCACAGGGCTGCTGTCCAAGGGCTCCTGAGGGGGCACCAGGGTGGAGGCCAAAGCCAGAGGGTGAACAGATGAGCCTGCCCCATGACCCACTGCTAAAGCTCTCCACAGATGGCAGAACTCCTAATGGTCACAGGGAAAGCCATTCTGAAGTGTGTGATGTGCATTTGCATGCTGGGGCTTTAAAGCCTTGCAGCCTGCTCCTTTGAATACCTTTAGATCAGAAAGCTCTGCACATAAGGCTGTATTTCAACAGTTGTTTAACACTTCCTATGCATCTAAAACATAGCAAGAAAAAGAAATTCAAAGCTCTGGTTTCATGCTTTTTATGGAAAATTTACCCAAAAACTTGTTAGTACAGGATGTGAGTTAAGGGCTCAAAGGTTTAAGTGCTATATCTATAAATAGAAATAGGACCAAATATACATGCAGAGACATTACAATTCACCCTTTTCTGTTTACAGGGGCTTTTGATGCAGATATAAAAAAATCTCCATTGCAATAGGAATTGCTTAGAGGCCCCCCAGGAGAAATGACTTGCTCCTACATGTCTTTGCACTGATGAACTGGAAAGCAAAGATAAGGGTAGTGGCCCCTCCTTCTTTCACCTTTCCCTCTCCCAGGTTTTGTCTGGGCCAGTAGTTGAATAGAAACAGTTGTTTCTGGGCTATGGAAAAGCAAGGGGATGGTGGTTCTGCTTTGCTTTCCTAATGGTTTCCCCTGACTCCAGCAAAACACCCTGTGGGCAAATATATTCAAATAGACTGTTAGCACATGCTACAGAGGTCACTTACAGAGTAAAAAGCTATCTTGTATTATTTACAAGAAGTATTAGATAACATTTTGGCCACAGAGACACAAAGAAGCACCGTGAGCTCATTAAAGCTCTAAAGTGCATGTAAAGCAGAAGGGTGTCTTTTTAAGAGGTTATCAAAAGATCCCACATGTGTATCAAGCCGACTCCAACGGAAGCAAAAAGAAATATGCCTGTTAACATTAATAGGAACTGCAGAGTAAGGAGAAAGGCATTCAATCCCAGTCTCACTGAAAGCCAGAGAATGAGCATTTCAGTAATGCTGAGAGTTTAACTTGTGATTTGAAGGAATCTATATATTTACGACAGGAAGCATACCTAGAAGACATCATGCCTAATAATTTGCAAGCATTTAACGTATCCATACAGATAGATTGGTTTTGTTGTTTCTTATTTAGAAGGGGGAAGGGTAGCAAGAAAAATCAGCTTTTCTTGCTGTATTTATTTTATGCTTGTTAGGGAAATGGAAGAAAACAACACAGGATACCATAAAACCCAAGGGGTCAGTAGGAAAAAAAGGTTAAAATAACTGTATGGAACAGAGTCTTCATCAACCTTCTGCATTCTGTCCTTTAAATGTAAACACTGCCTTTCAAACCAAGAGTATTTTGTATTTCATTAATGCCTGAGGGAGAACAATAAAAATGCAGAAAGTGTAAAAATCAGGCTTCTGCAAGAGAGCTTGAATAAGCTAAAATTAAGAGAATAACCTAGCCAATTAAGGGTTTCTTTTGTGTTATAGTCATGCCTAAGCATTTTCAAATATTGAAGAAGATGATTATGGGTATTTGTGGCTATACTTCTGTGTCACACAAGAAGAAGAAAAATGGCATGAGAACCTTGGGTTTGTGGGGGAACCAGCACAGAAAAGGGACTGTAATGAAAAAAAAGAGGTTGGTAAGTGGAGGGAGAAAAAAACATCAAGAGGGAGAAAAAAAGTAATTTTGAAGTCATTTGGTTTGAGAGAATTGCTCTAAGGTTTGTTTATTTTTTTTTTCCTATTGTTTGACTTCCTACAACAATCCTAGGTGTCTTAATGTCTGGAAAAGATTTGAATTATTAAGGCATGAATAACTAGCAAAACAAACCCTCATTAAATTATAAAGGATTATGTTTTAACGCTCCTTAGCAGAAAAATACTCATTCTAGGAGAAAACTGTTCAAGTGTAGAACAGTGCCACTCAGAAAACACCATTCTCCTGCACTGCTTGAGATCTATGGATAGTGGGATTCAGAGATGGGAAGCTGGGAACAATCCTGTGTGACCACCTTCTCCTATAATTTATGGAGTGCTGTCATGGCATGTGGTACTGTGCAAACACTGCCCTAGGGTGTTTATCCCCTAAATCAGACACAGATAATAGGAGTCAGACACAAAATACCAGGGGAGAGTCCAAACCAGATGGAGATAATCCATTTTACATCAGATGTGGCTGTGACTTTCTCTTGTGCTGATTACTTCTCTTTAGAAGAGCTCCTTGCTCAAGCATCTAATTGAAAAGTGGCCATCAGTCCTATCCAGACAAAGAGCTCCCTTGCAGGAGGGGCAGAGTGAGTGCAACAAGGTAAATGAGGCACAGGGACACTGCTCAGGGACACCCTGGGACTAAAGAGCGTTTGGCTGAAGTTCTGGCAGCACAGCCACATGGTGTAGTGCCACCCTTGAGTAGTTACTACACTACAGAGTGGCTGGTTTTCATCTGCACAGCACAGAAAGCATTCCACACCGACCTGCTGCCTTGCTCAGAGCCAGCTTTTGTTTCTGTGCCTGGTTTTACACTGCACAGACTGTATTTTACTCAGGAGAGAAGAAGGAAACTGAGTTATACTAGTGCAGTCTTTTGCCTGCCTCAGCTATTTAGACTGCAAGCTCTTCATGGGTCTGACCATGTTTATGTATAGGAGGAGGATGTCACAATCTGACATGTGCTGAATAATTCCAGACCATAAATTTTGGCAAACTTGCTGACACACCTTTAAAATAATCATAATAAATATCTCCCCAAACAGAGCCATCAGGAACCCAAGGTCTGACAACTGCATTTCCCAATGCACCAAAAGTCTTCACCAAGACAGTAACACACTAAAATGAACTCCTGGGAGATTATTAAAGTACAGAGAGCCCAAGTGACTTAAATTAGAGTATTTTCCACAGAGCAACCACTCTCTCACTGAACTCCCAGCCACGATCTCAAGAGGAATGTGTAAAACATTTCCAGACATGAACTCGGAAACTGAAGTTTTTGTAAATCTACTGAAAATTTCATAGCTCATACAGTTGCTAGTTTAAAATTTTTTTCCGGTCTCATGCTCACTTGCACTTGTACAAATCTCTTTAATTTCTGGAGGGTATGAACCATCCTTTTCTGTTCCTCTGCCTTATCATCCCTCCCCAGCAGTGACATATCCACCCTCTACTTCCAACAGACCTCATAATTTTTGTCTCCTGGTCTAACTGAGATTCAGCTAGTGGAACTCATCTTATAGTTGAAGTTTTCTGTTTCTATTTTGAACCTGAAAGGTGTGCTAGAAAGTTTACCTCCTCTGATAACTCTATTATCAGTGTTAGTAGATGTTATCTGTCTCTGACTAAAAACTTACAGGGCAGAGAACTAAGCTCCTCAAGAATTTCTAGAGGGGGAAACTTCCATTCTACCCAGTTTTTCCATTTATATACCTTCATGAAAAGCAAAATTAATACTATTTCAAATATTTCCACTCTGTCAATATTTCCTGTTACTGAACAGAGATAATACACTAGGTTGTATTTAGTGCATGAAGGAATTTCAACTCCAGTATGGTAAGGTCTCATCCTCTCTGATCAGCTCAGCTTTTTTTGCCAAATCACCTCTTTTCTGGCATACAGCCCTTCTTATTCAAGAGCCCAGCGACTCCACACAGGACTCACATCCAGCCATTATGCACTAGAGGAGAAGTCACCAAAACAAAATGTATTTATTTGCTTCAATAATCACTGCAAACTGGATTCTTTGAATCCTCATTCACATTTGGCCTATTTTGCTCTGCAATTAGTTTCACTGGGAAGAATGGGACACTTGAAATCTAATGCATGCCTCAGTGGGGGTAAGTATAGTGGAATCAGGCCACAATGATGGATAAAGTAAACACATTCTTTTGTTGCCATCCATCCCGTTCTTAAAAACCCTCTTTAAAATAGCCATCAGACAAAGAAGATGATGAAAAGACACAAAATGAGGCCCTGAATAACAACATAATTCAGATTAAGAATTCCAACCCAAATGGCCTTCAGAATTAATAGGCTATTCAAGGAAACAGAATACCCTCAATAAAAACAACAATTTGTGTGAATACCTTTATTTAGGCAGAGCTTTTCCTCCTGAGCTTCTGTTTTGTGTGAATCAATGTGCTGCAGATCACATCCAGAAGGAAAGAGAAACTATGTGTTGTACACACCAGCAGACACAAAATGAGTAAGAAACATTGCTGCAGTTACAGGACACTAAATCTCAGTTTTGAAAACTGCATGGTGCATTTTGATTAGTTGCAGATTAATACCTAAATATTCACAATATTTGGAAAATAGTGACATTTATTTTGGAAGCAACAGGTAGCAAGAATGAGAGTATGTTATGTGTGAAGAAAACATTTAGGCATCTGTAAAGCATAATATTAAACTTTGTACTTACATATAGAAATCATTTCAATGCACTTTTTCCCCTTTATAGTGCGAGATAATGATAAAGTTTGCAAAATGATGCCATAATACTATGGAAGATTGGGTGACACACTTTGCTGCAGGGCAGCAAAGACTCACTCTCAGTGGTGGCATTTTGTTGGAAAAGACTTTCACCAGCTTCTCTCAACTCTGTAATGATTGACAGTGTCCACTCCATAGACTCCTGAGCAACTGGCTACTAAAATATCTTTTCCAACAATTTGCTATGTTTTATCCCCGCAGTGTCTCATTCTTTATCTTTCTGAAAAGATCCTCTACCCATAAAAATCTGTACAGCCTTGCTGTTAGCAGGATTTTGTTCAAGTTTCAGTGTCTTTTATCTGAGGAATGACTGATATTATTTCTGGTAACAGATATGACTTTTCTGACATACTTGAATTTTCTTAAAGGTTTTCAAGTTAATGCAGGCAAAAGAGACTAAGCATGAAAATCACTTATATAAAAAAAAAACAAACAAAAATAGAGACTCACTCAGCATAAAGCAAAATGAGTTGTGTTTTGACTTGTTTTTCCCCACTATGTTATTTCTTTATTCAATAGTACATTAATGGATGTCTGAATATCTGAAAAACCATTTCAGAACTGGGAAAAAATAAAGAAGTGAAAACCATACTGAATCTGGAACTACAACTTCATCCAAAGAAAAGGCCCAACTTGACAAAGCAGGAAGTCTTTCAGAGTGAATCAACTAGGAACAATTGATAGAAAAAGCTCAGAAATAAAATAATTCATCCAAAATGCTACAAGATGAGGCATCTGATGAAAAGAATCTCATATGCTGTGCAAAGCTGGAGTCTGTAAAAGATTGCACATACTACTGCAAGAGGAAAATGCCAAGGCAATATCCCTTAGTGAAAAGAAAGAGCTGCATAAATTTTTTCAACACAGCAGGAATTTGTTAAATGTACCAAGGGCAGAGTTCATGACCATTAAAGCAGATTATGCATGACATTCCTGAAAGGAATAAGAAAAGATAAAACTCAGAATAATCTCAAAGGAGAAAACATGGTTTCATGGGTTGAGAACATGCCAGTCCTTGGTCCACTAGAATCTGCAATGTACAATAAAGCCCCTGGAGAAATTATCAGAAAGGCATAGAAATCACCTCAACAAATTATTGAAGGAATGTAAAGAACTAAATGCTAAAGTCAGTGGGCAAGTCCTCCTTTCACTTGAAGCTTCAAGAAACAGAAAATAAAGACAAGGATCAAGGCATTCAGTACCCTTCATGATCACAAAAATGTGGGGGGACTAATAAAATAAAGAATAAAATACAAATATAAATATATATATATTGATAATAACCAAAAGGATATAACTGAAACTGATTTTTTTTTCTGACACCTTGAGTGTCAGGAATGACCTAGGAAGCACAATGAATGAGACCATGAAATATGAAATGAATTCTCATGAAGAGGATATGTTGGATGATTCTAAGGCATTGGAAATAAAGATGTCTAAAAGAAATGCCGAAGTCTATTTGGGACTGAAACAAAAGAAAACCATGAAAAGAAGGCTACAAGGTTATATATTCATTCAAAATATACAAAAGATATTTTACAGCAAAAAAAATGAATCATCAATGGAGGTCTTTGTTTTTTAGAAGAAAAATAGAAGTGTAGTGGTTGACGATTCTATATTGATTGTAAGAGAGTATGTCCTTGTCCAAGAGTACTTAGACTCACTTCTTTTAGTCTTTTACTACACAATACTTCAATTCAACAGTTATTTTTGCTACCCACTGTCCCTGAAATAGTGGGTATGACTATGCAATTTTCAGCAAATTACATGTTCTGACATAAGTTGCTGAAAATCTAAATACAAAACATGGAAAACCACGCTAAAGCTAGACTTTTCTCCATATTTAACAGTGCTAGATTACAGTTTGGGACTGGTGAAATATAGGTTGCAAGCTGATAACATCTGGTTTGACAGAAATCATGAAATAAGAATGTCTGCACTTATGTGAGACGTACTACAGGCTTCCGGATGTGCAAGACAAAACTGTCACTGTGACTTGGAGGTGAGGAAACTTTCATTAATTCCCAAAAAAAGACTGTGAGTAGTTCTAAGGCCATGTGCAGCAGTGACAACTGGGAATTAGCATCAGAGGCCCACAGATTGGTGTTCCAGTCTCACAGGCACCCTAGGAAAAAGCAAACATCCCTTTCTGCAGGGGGACATAGAGGGGAAGACCAGCAGTGATGCTCCTGCCATTCTGTCAGGCACAACAAAGAGACACTTCTTGCCCTTGGGGCTTGGAGAGACCAGAAAAATAACACTGCTGGAGTCCATGGAGAAACACAAATGTCTGTAGAGCAACATGTGGCACCTCAGAGGCTGCAAGAACGTTCCTGGTTTATGGGGGGGAACATGTCTGTGAAATCCTCCCGTTGGCTGTTACCTGGTACCATCCATGTGTGTGCCTGCAGGAAGCAGGAGTGGGAAGTGGCACCTATGGAAAGCCACTGCTGGAGCTGAACTGCTGGAGTGGAACCACTGGAGCTGTTGTGCTGTTTGGAGTGTTGGATTACCAGAGCCAGCAGGCAGACTCTGCATCAAGCAAAGGCATCCCACCCCCTGATTCAGAGGGACTTCTGGCCAGATGTGCCATTAGCGACCGGGGCGGCAGCCCCAGGGACAGCTTAGCTCATCCAAAGCACATTGCTCCCATGAGGGGAAGGGCCTAGCCTGCTCTTGCTCCTCCCTTTCCCCCGAGATCCATCCAGGTTTTTGCGGGAATTGCTTGCCATCCCTTACCCCCTAAGAAAAATATGTGGGTGGAGGGTTCTGAGGAAACCACGGGGTTAATTCCCCAGACAAGTTAAGGAGCAGGAACCCAGGCCCAGGATTACTGGGGGGAGTAGGAAAGGTGGGAATGAGGCCCCCACCCCCTTTCAATAGCCAGGAGCTATTAATTTGCCTCAGCCATGCCTTGTGGAACAACAGCGTGCAATCAATCTCTGCTCAGCATTAACAGCAGCAGCAGAGCGTTTCTGACACACTAAATGCACACAATGAATGGCAAGGAGAGATAGCAGGCGCTTTTGCCATGCAGTTCTCCAACCTCCAAGTTCTGGAAATGGAAAAAACCAAGTGCTGCCCCACCCTGTTTCCAGAAAAAGGCCTCACATTCCTCTGACCAATGCAAACCTACGAAACACTGGCATTTTTCACTGGAATGGCAGCAGCAGATAGTAATTATTAAGCATTACTCAGTATGGCTGCTGGCTGAACCACATCCATTCAGCAGAGGACTTGCTGCATTTGTATGTGGGAGCAGACACTGCTCTGCCACGGGACTGCTCTGAGTGTCAAGAAATGCATATTCTTGTTACAACTTCTGAACAGATGTCATTTTGCCATAGCTGCTGACATAATTTTGAAGATAAGAAGATTTGGAGATTTAGCCCGTGATGTTTTAAAGCTAAACACAGACAGGATTAAAGCTTTAAATTTAAACATAAGCTAGATATGGCCTTGAGACACAGGGTTATGTCTAACCTGTCCCAAAAAAATGTGGAAAAAAATCACTGAACAATTTTAACTTATTGTAATTGTGCTACTAATGTTGCTTCAATTATTATTTTACCATCTCATACATTATTTACCACTCTTTTCACAGAATAATATAGCCAGAAAATCTGACCTAAGATTGCTGTTCTGGAAAAAAAAAAAAATTAGAACTAATGAGGCTTGGTTTCCTTGGATTAAGTTTTATCGACTTTCACGTCTAGGATGATGTAAACTCCAATGCAAGCTTTTCTCTGGGAGTGGAACTGCTTAAATGAACATCTCCTGTGTGGATTCTCTGGTGTCTGGTGTGGTATGAGCTCATGCTCTAGTATTCTTTTTCAATCACGGGTATTACAGAGTTTCTCTTTTCCACACGCCTCAGACTTGTATTTCCAAACAGCCCTGAAGCATTAACAACTCTCAAATTTATGAATTGTGTTCAGTTTTGACTGGATTAGCCCAACCAGCTTGAATCTATATGGTGTGAAAAAAGAGATGTGGGCCCATATCTGAAGACACAATGGTCACTAAAACACTATTTTGAATAGTGACTTTTAGTGCGTTTATATTAAAAAGAGAAATACTAAATAGCAAATAAAGATGCAGTAGGATTTTTTTCAGCAGTCTCTAAGTCACTTTTAAGCTAACCAGCTTGGGTAAGGTTATGGTTAGAGATAAAAAGTGGAATTAAGTGCACAGACCAGGCAAACTAGAGGAAGGATAGCCTGTCCTGCTCTCTGGCTTACTACAGTTAACATACTGACACTCAAACTAATTTAGGCCAGTTCCAAGGTTAGATGTATCTTCATTTCCAGATAAGCTGAACTTACACTCTCTACAACAATAGAGTTTGTACACACAAAGCTACATCCCATTGTAGTCCCAATGTTTATCATCATCATCTAAGTCCAATAATTTCAATAAAAGGAAATAATAGTCACTTCAGGGGAAGGAGTTCAACTCAGACATGAGAATTTAAACTCTTGTTTTAAAATAACTCTATTCTGTGATTTTGTGTCCAGTGGAAAGGAAATACTAAATGCTCTTGTGACAAGTCTTTAAATATGAAAATTTTTCTTTACTCATTAAATAAACTTAGAAGAGAACTCCAATTTTGTCTGTTATCTAGACTCTACATCAGACCAACATTAGCTTTCTAATGAGGTTTGGTCAGGCCCACATATACTATGACAGATTTCAAATACATCAAATCATGCCCCAGACAAATATTTCAGAACCAAATCAAAGTTTCACATTTAAAAGAGTAAAAGAAAGAGTCCTGTTGCTTTTGACAGTGTCTGAACAGGTCTTATGGGAGCTTTTGAATTTTTTCTGATATCTACTCAAACCTCTTCTTCTAGACACAGAATCACTATTGGAAAAAATACTGCAAATTCTTCTTAGTGTCCACCACTTTTGATTCCTTTAACAAGATTTTCAAAGACCTCTCACAATCATGCCAATGGCCTAAGCTGGTAAAAATAGTTTTATGAAACCTACAGGGAATAGGCTGAGCCCTCTGATTATCCCACCTGTCATTAGACATTTTAGTAACTTGTCCATGATCTCCTGACCACAGAGATCTTCATTGTTCGTGATTATTTCTAAAGTGGAAAGTTTATCCTTCATGTTGCTTGGTGTCTGCACCATTGCAGCTGCAGTCCAGACAGTTTTGCAACTTACTGAAATATTAAGGGTAGATGTCTTAAGGTGTAAAAGGCATTTCCTTTTGAGGGCTTCTAGGGTCTGAGGTGAAGAGGAGAACATTCGTGTGAAGTGCAAGGTGAAAGAAACAGTTATGTTGTCTTACAGAACTATTAATCCCTCAGGTGACTATCACCTCCCTGAGTTCAATAAACAAGTAAAGGCTTGTATGCTGAATCCTAATTCATGTACTTGTTTCTCTGTATTGATTTCTTGCTATTGAATTTTCAGAAATATATGAATTAAGAGAAGCCTGTAGCTGTAATTTTATACTTGGGCAGATAAGTGGTTAAAAATGAAGCCAAGACAAAGTGAAAGCCTCATAATCTTAAGAAATGGCTGCAAACTAAAATGTTTTTGACCTTAATTTGAATTTCAGGCGTTTTTTTGTATCGCTTTGGTCAGAGATGTTCTTTTCAGGAAAACAGACGAAGGTCTGAGAAAAGAAGCTCTACAGTCTTGTTACCCTGCTTAGGATATGAAAACTATTTACTAACATAGAAATGACAAACCAGTGTCTCCAAACCCCAGTTTTCACTGCAGTCATCACTCTCCTGTGTCCCTGCTGTAGCAGGAGAAGCATCAGCTTTATCTGTTGCTGGTCCCTCCATTGGAGGGTAGCATGTGTTTGGCCAAAAGGAAGGCTAGGGTTTTGTACACTGGTCCCTGGATGGATCCTTACCTGTATGTGCATGTGGAATTCTTGTGCAGCTCCAAGAATTCCTTTCCCTTCAAAATGTACTGGCAGGGAGGGGAAATGAGGTACATCCCCTGCAGGGACACTGCTGTGGGACAGAGACTGAGGAATATTCAAGAATTAGCAGCAGCAGGTACACATCCAGAGCTTTAGAGAGCAGAGAACCTTCCACTGAGGACCCAGATGTTAACCTCCCAGATGTGGAGGTTTTCTGTACTGAAGAAGTCTGGAAAACCTCCCTGGACTGAGAACAAAGATGGCCTTCTTTGCAAGGGCACAATGGGTGAGACCTTATCCTGCAGATCCTGAGTAAAATGAAAACATTTTAGGTTGTCCTCCAGAAAAGCTTAGGTTTTGAGGGTCAAAATTCCCATGATATGAAAATATTTTTTTCTTGAAGAGGGATTGGCAGGTCTACCTTGTATTTGTCTTTTAAATGTCCATCTATAGAAGCAGCTGAGCCAAATGACTGGATTTTCGTGTATGGTGTTTCTCCTTTCTGAATTGTTCATAATTTTTATGTTTTCCCTTTAATTAGGGAAATAGTACCAACTAACTGTTCTTTTATGACCAAAAAAGAGCCATTTCTTTGGAATCATGACTGTTGTCTTAGTATTACATCACATACATCATTGGACTCCTGTCCTTTTGAACAGGCAAATGTGATGCAAAATTATCTAAGTCCCCAGGGTTAAAATCTTCCTTGACAGAAAATATCAGAGAAAGCAACATGCTGTTCTCATGAACCTCTCATAGGGGATAGACCTGGATGAGGGTGGGAGACCACTGTCAGTGAAAAGACTGATTATACCAAGCATAGACCTTTTTGTTACTCATGTTAGTTGTGTCTACCAGAAGTACTTGGCCTGGAAAATGGATTCAAACATGCTGATGGTTGCAAGCTGCTTTGCATCTCTCTTATCCTGTGGGATACTGAAGAATTCCCGTTTGTTTTTGATTTTTTTTAACCATAATTATTAAATAAGAATCCCACCCCCAACAGCACAGTGAAAGAATTCTTTTTTCTGGGAAAATAACACAGTGTTTTAAAAAGGAAACTGTCTTAAGAAGAAATAAATATGATCATATTGCAAAATTGAATATATTTTGCTGTTCATGGGAAAAAGACTTCAACTTTTCATCGTGTGCCTCTGAACATGCCTGTCTACACACACTGATTTGCATGTGTCCATGTAGATGGTTCTGTACACATACACATAGACATGCATTTGCAACACTCAGCACAACATACTCATATTTCCCATGACTTCCTCTTGCCCAAGAGCAGACTGAATACAGGTGGCTTCATAATAGCAAGCATAAAAATGACAACCATTTTTTTATTGTAGAATAACACACTGTCAGATGTAGCACCATCTGTGTTATTCAGGACTACTGCTCACTGCCTGCTGCCACCAGCACTGGCCCATTATTGGAAAAATTACAGGAGGAGATTCCTGGCTTTATGAGAGAGCTTGAAACTGGTCCCAGAGTCAAGTGTGACATAAACCCCAAAGCTGGACTTATGTGTGTATTCAAATGGTGTCCCCCCTTGTTACACAACCACAGGCACAGCCCAAGGGGATGGCCTCTGCTATTTCCTTGTCAGAGATCAATGAGTTAAAATAATCAAGGCCAGAAAACAATTTGCGTGGTTGTGAGAGAGGAATTAAAGATCCCAGTGACTCGAGCTTACTTTCAACATTTGCCTCTGCGGCTGTCATCACTGCAGAAGTGCAGAACCACTCCTCACACCAAGCAAGAATCAGACATCAAACCTGCACCAGCTCCCACAGTACTCCAGCTATGAACGGGTGAATCCTCACAACACCAAACTCTTTGTCACAATTTGGGACTGTCCTCTTCATTTTCTGTTACCAGTTTGCTTTACAGTCATTCACTAATTAATGCTGGACAACAGCAATATTAAAATAAACATGCTTAGTGCAGAATAATAACTAAGAGAATGTTAAGACCTTTTATTGCTGTGTTCAGCTCTTTGTTTTCTTCTCTTTTCCCTCACAGCTCCATTTCTAACAAAGAATGCTTTCTGAAATGACAAATACTGTGGGAGGGAGTTTCATTTCTAGTAGATTAGTACCTGATTTTACTTTATTGCAACTTCTGTTTTGAGAATGAGAAGGTTATACAACCCATTTTAAAATTAAAACACTGCAAGACTGAGGGATATTTCCATAATCATAACATTTTAAATACCTAGGAAAATAATCTATCCAAACAGTTACCTTCAGTGAAAATACAGTGTAGTCAACAAAGATTTTGTAAGCCTTTGTTTGGCCTTTTTATTCATATGCATTCATAATTAAACCCATTTACTGCATAAAAAATAAAACCTGCCAGATGGACTAAAGATTTGAGGTAATAATTACAGATTACACATGGACTAGGTACGGTCCCAGTTGTCCCATTCCACCTATGAAGGGCCCGACAAAATGTGGGAGTGGTTCCTGCACAAGCAGTTCTTCCAGGGTGTTAAAAAGGTTATTCATAGCCATAATATTTTGGTGTAGTTTTAACAGTGAAACCATAGCATAAAACTTTAGAATGGCTTAGCAATGAGGCTATGTATTATGAGCTCTCCATGGACTGTATAATTTTCACGTTGCTTCCAAACTGTGCTATGGTGTTAGCCTTCATCCATTCCCACATACTCCTCATCTGTGACAAGCTGTATTCTTTTTCTTGTCATCCAAGTCTGAGCCCTTGAAAATTCTCAAGTCAATTGGCCTATGTTATTCATCCACCACCAGTTTATCTAATGTGATGCTTTACAATATACTGTAATAATAAATTAATGTAATAATTTCATATGATAATGCAATCTGATGCCTGCTTTTTCTTTGCTCCGAAATAATTTATGAGTGAGGGCTGAAGTTTTATTTCAAAGTTTTGTATTTCAAAGCTGACTTCTCTCTTTACTGTCTCCATCCAGCCCTGATATACGTCAAGAAAGTAGGGCAGTGTAGCTAGAGACACCTGTGTTATGTTCTTCCTTACAAGGTGTAATAATCTGACAAAAATGATATCAGTTTCACTGACCATTCTCCTATACAGAACAAATTTTAATTTCTTCAGACTGCTGTGAAAACCTTTCATATATTTGATAGAATCATGATAATATATCAACACCTCTCAGAATTAGGAAAAAAAAAACAGAAAAAGAAATAAAAATCTGAGCATGCAGGAAGCACTGTAAACCATGTCTGAAATGACAAAACTGCAATCGATGTGGATCATAACCCTGGAAGAAGGATGAGTCAAGAACACAAATAGGCATAAAAATCATGACTTCTGAAAATGCTTTCAATAGGTATAAAATTTCCATTATAATATTGAAACATATATATTTGATTGCTTTGTCTTTCACTTTCTTATTTCTAGTGCTATGGATAAAAAAGAAATGTAGTTAAAAAGAGAAATCAAGAAAGCATAAAGCAGAAGATTAAATTATCCTTTTTCAGTTTAGTCTTACACAAAATCCATCCAATTAAAAATATTAAAGCTTTATTAAATTTTTTTTGAAAAGAGAAAAGTAACTTTTGGTTAAAAAAAATTGGCTAGCTAAGTAAACTGAGTGTAAAATTTTGAACCTGGTGTTTCTCACTGATATTTTAAAAGGAGACTCTAGGCATTAGAACCTCCAAAACAGAATTCCTTTAGATTGTACATTGTTATGCTCTAGCTATTCCATTTCCATTTCTTTGTTTAAAAGATGGTTCTTCATCTATATTCCTATTAGTAGAAAAGCATATGCAAACAATTGCACTTCCACATTCTTAAAAATTAATGTATTTATTAAAAATGAAGTCCTGGTAAATCTGGAATATATTTTAAATGAATTTAGCTGCAAGAAAGGAAAAATAATACTAAGAACTTCACAGAGCATGAAAATTAACTATGTTATGTTAATTGAAGCTGGATTTCAAACAGAATGTGGACCCTTGTGGACCTTCAATTATGAAAATGGTACATTCGGTTCAGCATAATAACAGTGTTCATTCTACCCCACACTGAAGGGTTTTTGAACTAAAAAGTCAAGAATTGCTGAGAAATGTGAGCATCACATCACACACAGTGTCTGCTGAGTGTGGGTGTTTTCCAAGCACTAATAGGAGCACAGAATTGTGTCAGTAGGAGAGGCTTAGTGAGCATCTTGCCACAGGAATCCACCTACTGCGGACTGCAAACATTACCTCATTTAGAACAAATATTTGTCAAGGTTACTTCTACCAGCAGGTGTCTTTCAGAGCTGGATTGACAGTTTGACTAAGTCCATAATTTTCACAGCTGGAATTTCATGATTTGTCATGCAACGGTGGCCAGCCTGGCTCAGTGGGAAAGCCTGAGATCCTGCAAATGCCCCAGAGCATGTACCAGGATTTACCATGGGTGTGCTGATCTGCTGGGACAGGGTCCAAGACACAAATCATTCTTTTCACAGGCAGGACAGTATTGCTGCTCAACAACAGTGCAAGGATACCATTCCGATCTGGAGGCTTACTTGTTGTGGTGCTGCAGATTTTCTATTTCTTTATACGTGTATATACACAGATACATGCTTGCATGGCTTATTGTGTTGACAATGCAGGTGCAGAAATGAAAATATTTAGCTCTGGACTGAAAATAGCTTCCTGCATGCTCTATAGTCTATAATCTCAGCTAGTATTAATCCTGTGGGCTGTTAAGCAACCCCATCTCTTCCAAGGTAACTAAGAGAAAAGGGTGGTTGGCACCTGGCAGGTCTGGGATCTAAATTATTTATAAAAGCTCAGTAGCTGCTTTTCCAATTCAGAATAATTTGTATTGAGTATGATTTTATGTGTGAAAAGGATTTACTGGGCTCATTATAAAGAAAAAAACATTGGACTGTAATGAGGATTGACAAGGAAAATAAGGAGGAAGAGCATAGTATAATGGAGAAGAAAATGGAAAAAGTGAAATATATAAAAGAGTGAGGATGGCAGAGGGAAAAGAATAATTCCAGTTTCCTTTCAAAATGTCTTCTAGCAGGGTTTCCTTATGCCAGCTACGACATACTCATACAGCATCCCAAAACCCTTTCTCTTAGCAACCCCCATTGAAAGTTGTTGTTAGCGATGACTAAAAATTCAACATTCTCTGGAGGCTGATTAGGTTTCCAGCCTTATAGCTATTATTCCATCTTTCATTGTTACTCTGCTCGTTTATGTGTGCTTCTTTGTTTTTCTTCTGGCAACATATCTCCTCTGCTTTAGGTTCATTTCAGTTCATGGACCAAGGAATCCTACATCATCTTCTTAAGTGGAACTCAGAGTAGTAACTGGGACTACCAATTTACCCTTTTGACACAAATATTTTCTCTGGCCCAGAAGCCAATAGGAGCAAACTGCAGTGAAAAGGGGAGAGAAAGGAGAGGGAGGACAAAAAGTCAGGGAAATAAATAGCTTATAAACAAGTGCAACCCAAAGGTGAAACGAGTCTGTGGGTAGCTGCTGCTCGATTATTGGAAGAAATAAAGTTAAAATACCAGCTCCAAGACAGCTAGCTGTCACAATGTCAGAGCTCAAGAAAGGCTTTTCCCAGAGAGAACATAAAATAACTTCTCCCTTTCATATTTTGGACATCTTTGCAAGCTTTGTGTTAAAAAGGAAGTCTGTTTCTTTAGGAGAAGAACAACATGCTTTCGTGACACAAAGAGAATACTGGAAGCTCCAGGGTAGGTAAAAGGGATGGAAACTCCAACACTCCTTATTTTTCATATTCCCAAAACTTCATCTGAGCAACTACTCAGCATCTTACTCTGCCTACTCGGGAGGGCTGCATTTTGGACTGAAAACTTGTTAAGAGACAAACCTGTAAGTAGCTACTGAAAACATTATTCTTTCTTTCATCTCTGCATTGCTTATTGAATATTTATGTGGCTCTGACTTTCTACCACCATCTAAATTCCCCAGCCACAAACCTCTGTTTCAGGATTTTTAACCTCATTTCTGCTCAGAAAATTTCCTGGTGCCTTTTTATTCAATACATCGCTTTACCCTTTTTAATTTTTTTTTTTGTGGGGACAGGTTAAGTGCCCTCCTGCTCCATTATAGAGCTCCAGCCTATTACTACTCTTCCATAATTAAATATCTGCAAAAGACTTGGACAGGCACGATGATGCATCAGAACATGGAGGAGCAGTGGTGGGGTGGGCACATCAGCAAGCAGCCAGTACCAGGGGGAGGATGCTCATATGGGAAAAGCAGAGCCAGGAGAGATACAGAAGTACTGTGGTTTGGCAGAAATGACTGTGCAGTCATTATTCAGATGAGATCTCTCCAGCCAAACAGAATGCTAGAAACTACATAGCTGTGAAATAAGTGTACGGTTATGGGTCATTAAGCCAACAGTGTCTCTGTTCTCTGATGGGGGCAATATCATCTGAGTGTAATTTTTAGAATGTCTGTGGTCACAGGAAGGTTAGATTTCGTATTTGTCAGATCAATTGTTTCTTTCTTTCTTTCTTTGTTTTCTCTATGAAGAAAGAAGTGTAAAATATTCCTGACCCAAAGATAGACAGATGGCTAAAGCAGAGCTCAGAAGTTTTCTTCAGCATCAAGTGGTACTGTATGTATACATTTCACTTAGGTTAATCTAAGAAAGGGTGGAACAGCAGAACTGACCCTTTTCCTGCAGGTCAAGAACATTCTTTTGTTCAATTCAATTATTGACTGCAACTTTTGCTCAAGTACAACCTCTACCAATAAAGTTGTTTCTCGATCTAAGCAAAAACTACAGATGCTCATGGTTGGGAACTTCTGCAGATAGTGACCTTTCAGGTCACTATCTTTTTTTTTCAAATTAGGTATATCTAAATGTGATAGACTCTCATCCATCATGATCTCTTTTCTAAGTACTGCACAGCCAAATGCATGATTTAGAGCATTAAAATTTTGATTCACAGCACTTGGAAAGAGAAAGAGATCTCTTCTGATATCTTTATCACTTCAGAATCACAGTGCATTTCTCATGCTGTACTAGTCTAGTTTGCTAAGGTTTGTGCCCTCATGGCATTGTATCCTCATTACTTACTGCAAACATGGGAAAAAATCCCCCAGCTCACCATTTGGGATTCAAAGTGTTTAGCTCATCAGTCTTGAAAATCCAAAGAAGTAATTTAAATTTTCCATGCTACACAAATTTGCACTAAGCTTACAGTTCTTAGAGGGAAATTTTTAGCTTTACCAAATATTAATTTCTCTTTTGGATAATGAGTCACATAAACATTTTCAACTCCCTTATCTTTTCTGTCCCTCAGAGGAAAGAAACATCTTTCAGGTCTAGATGCAGGGCAGTACTACTAAGGGATTTCAGTATTGTGATAGCTCCCCAAAGCCCACCCATCAGTGCAGCAATGAAACACAAATCTTTGCATTATTAGTAATTGAAAATAACAATCAGCATGACCATTTTAATGGCTCCTACAGCTCTCAACTGGAAATTTGCTTGCCATCCATTCCTGTCAATCACCATGGAAAAGCTTTGCCTGAAAGCAGAACTGATTCTGCTCAGCATGGAAGCTGAAAAATTCAGCTACAAGGCAGTTAGTGCTAATATGCTGCTAGAAATGACATTAAGACACTGAAAAGTTCTGATAAATAAGAGTAAACAAATTAAAAACCATGACAAAAACATGCTCATACATATACTTACAGTGGCTTAATAGACTGAGTAATATGTGACTTTTAGAAATACAGAGAAAACTGGCCTGATTTTAAAGCCATACAAATGGATGTTTTAAAGCAAAAAAACCTGGGCTCTTCTGCAAGCCTTGTTTCATGGTTTTCAGTCTGTCCAGTCCTCATTTTTTCCATAACATACACCTTAAAATGCATTTGCCAGGAGAAAGGATTGGATCCTTAATGTAAACAGAGTTGCAAACAGATCCTCAGCCCTATTTTCTTGTTCCTGTGCTAAACGTCCACCAGCTCAGCTCAGACTGCAGTGATTATCAGTTAGTTACACCCTGCATTAGTCTGCACGTAAGAAGCAAAAGAAAACTCTTCCCCTCAAGAAAAAGAGCAGAAACCCTTTTTTGCCCTCTCTCCCTTTGGAAGTAGCAAGCATAGCTTCCCTCTTAGCTCAGGAGAAGTAGTGAAAATTTTCCCTGCAATTTGCTGCTGCTGTACCAGGGTTGCTTCAGTGTTCCCTTCATGGGACCCGAGGGAGCAGGGCTGGAGGGCAGCGAGGCCATGGAGGGGCACGAGGCAGACCAACCCATTGGGACATTTTCTGTAATTGCCTCTTAAATGAAGAAACCAGAAGTGACAGGGTCTCTGCTAACTGGGTTAGATCTTGCCTCCTGCATCATTGCAGTGATGTCTTTACACCTTGTGGATAGAGAAGTTTCTTCCTTTCCCTTGCTCTTGCCCTTTTATTTCCACTTTTCTTCTTTCCCTTCTGCCTTCCCTTCTCCCTTTCTCATTCTTTCTCTTTCACATCCTGATTCTCTTTTTGTTCTCTTCTTTTTTTAGCTTGGTGTGGGATTCATTCACATGTCCCCCTTTCAACAGAGGAAATTGCCGCTGTGAGTGCAAAAAGATTCCTTGATGTTGCTGCTAAGATGTTCAAGGGCACGGAAACGTTTTGCCAAGTCTGTAGCAGCTCTTTCCCCAGGAGGAGTTAAAGGAACTGGGGTACAAAATGCAGCTGAGATCCCTGCAGTTGATTCAGTGTTCTGGAAATTCACTTGTAGTGGCTTATCTCACATTTGAGCCCAAGTTCTAGGTAAGTTGGAAAAAGTAAGAAGATATACAAAACTCCTCTGTCTTCATCACCACCCACTAGATGAATGTTTGTCCACCTATGGAAAATTCCCAGTTCAACTTTCCTGCAGAACAAATAAAACTATTTCTTGATCATTAATTCACACAATACACCAAACCTGTGCCTGGAGCAAATTTTTACAGCTGTGTTATGAAACTCGAAAGGCAGAATCCATAAAGAAAATTATGACAGTGCCATTGTTCTGCTAATAATATAGTAATTTCAACCACTTGAAATAATACCGTGGCACAAAAACCCCATAGAACTGCACCACCAGACAGCAAGAATGAGTGAGCACAAGTCGGTACAACCATATCATCAGGCTCAATTGCTCGCTGTAGGGTAAATATTTGAAATAACATGGAGGGGATTCAACCACATGACGCTGACATTAATGGGACCCCACACAGCTAAATCCCCCCACACAGCTACCCCCATATTTCTGATATGATAATTAAGCATCGGGTTGTGTGCTCTGCTGCCTTCATTCCTGCCTACCCCGTGCACCTCAGAAAAGAAGTCACTTCCCTCCAGTCCCACCAGGCTTAGGGCACCAACACTCAAGTCTTGCACTCCTGCATGCTATTGCTATCAGAAAAGGAAAGCTGGAAACATTTACAGAGCTACCTGAGCACTGATGTTCTGGGCTGTAGATGTGCTTGGCCCCATTCTCTCCAGGCAGGTTCAGGGGCATGGATGGTGCTGGTAACTCATGGTTTATTTGCTCAAGGCTTCCAGGCTGTCAGATGAAACAGGAGCTCATGAACACTTTATAATTATGCAACAGAGCATTAAATAGAACTTTCACCAAAAATCCAATAAAAAATCTTCTGATTTTCCTTACTTTGCACAGCTAACCCTCCACCAACATTTCCACCTGGAACCTCCTACATTACCAGAGCTGATTTTGGCTCAAATTCCCCAGACTTATACTTTACTTCAATTTTACTCCTGTGTTATTTTCTGTATATTATTGAGGGTATCAGGCCTTCACAGAACAGCTAGAAATAGTTCTGTATTTTAAAATGCACAAATCCATTTCTTTTTAAACAAGCCTTATTAAGGTTATTAGACTCTATCTTAGCTTCAAAACAATGTAGAGGCCATAAAAATCTGCCTATGTTAATACAGAAATACTATAAGCTTAGAAAGTAAAAGCACCATAGACATTCTTTGAGCATTCACCAGGGATGAAATAACTTTGTTTCCACGATCACTAAATTAAAAAAAAATAAAAAAAGAAAAGAAAAGAAAAAGAAAAAAAGTCAAAATACCAAAATGTCAAAATGTAAGTATTCACCATCACCAGTAATCAACAATAATCCACAGGAGCACAAGTTCTGCTGAAACTGAGTAGAGGATTGTCTTCGAAGACTGCTTTGGTGTCTCTGCTAGGTGACTAACACAAATGAGAAAGTACATGGGATAACAGGTCTAATAGTTTAAAATTATTTGAGAGGCAAACATTCTTCCTGAACTGTGTGATAATGCCATTAGCTCCAGTAACTCGAGTCTCAGGGTGATCCCATTCCAAAGCACACAGACAATATCTGGGCAGCAGAGTCTCTGACCCCAAGAGATTTTTAGGCAGAGACAGACCTAGACAAGACCAAAAAAAAAATCTGAGATCAAAGAGTGGTAGAGAAGCTACAAGCTTGTCCTGCTTGCACAACTTGACATTAATACACAATATTTATTCATCACTAGGTATAAATCCGAATGATTCCGAGTAAGCTCAGCAGCAAAGGGATTACTTGTCATTTAGCTATGTATGACTCAAAAGGATTATTTTAATACTGATATCAATATTACTTGGTTTGCACAGGCTGAGTGTTTGCCATGCTGTGCCTGGAACTGGGGACTACAGAGTGTATCTTGCTCTCCTAATGCCAGTTCTGTGGCTTGTTCCTGTCAAAGAGAAGTTGTCATTGTAAATCCTTGCTGTGATTGCAAGCTACTATTATGAAGGGGAGAAGAGTACTTCTCTGCACTACTCTGAATCCAAATTGAGACCTGTTCGGTCAGAATTATTCTACTGGTAAACAAGTTTTTTTTCCATTAGTTTTTATGTCCTGAACATAGGAAATTATTAAGATGAGATGCACACAACTGGGGACTGTCAGCCAGTTATTGAACCAAGTTGTGATACAAGAATCATAGGGTAGAGTGAGAAACAGAAAATGTGAGCTTTCTACTCAGAGCACAAAACACCAAAGCAACACTCACTGCCTGCTATAAAAGATAATAATCTCTGTGCCTCTTAGAAGAAATGTAAACAATAAGTTAAATAACCACAATGATAAGCAGGGACAATATTAATAAGAAAATAACCGACCTAGAAACCAATCAAAGGCAGAAAAAACCCCAAGTTCTTAAAACCAGAAAAGCAGAAGATTTGTGGAATAAAGGTATAATAAATATCCAGATAACAAAGATAACCTATTAAGTGCTGTCACATATATATATTTGTATATATATATGTATATATATATATGTATATTTCAAGATTTTTCTTCCCATTGACTGCTTTCTTGCTTGTGCAGCTTTCAGCTACAGATATTATGTCAATGTGTTTACCAGACATGATCACGACAGGAAATGTATTAAAAATAAACAAAGAAAACATCTGTAAAAGTGACTAATGAATGTCGGCAGGTCTGTAAATATCACTGAATTACTATTTTTCAGAAAATCCACACACCACAGCCAACAAAGGAAATGCCTACATGCTGTTGAAATATATTAACAAATATTTTGCTTTCCTATTGCCATGATAGTTTCCAAAGTCATTTTGCGTTCAAGTGCTGTGACTCTATCAAAGACATCTACTGGTAATTTGGAGGGAAATCATCTATGTTTTAGTTTAGACAAAGCATTAATTTTTACATTCAAGTAAAGGTCAACTACCATAGCCAGATGCAGCTGTAATGCAAACGTGTTCTGCTGAACAATGGAATCGTTCTTTCCATATTCCGTGTCAAACTCCTCTTTAAATGAACTATTTTAAAACTGTACCAAAAAAAAAAGAGCAGCCACTAATCCTTCAACTGTTATATATGATAAGGAATTAGTGAGATGTGACTTGCAGGGCTCAACAATCAGGAAAACAGCCCCAGAAACAAAACACTTGAAAAAGTCTGATTTGTAATGAAGGTTGGGATTGCTTAAAGATATCAAGGACTAAATTTTTGTGGATAGCATTTAATAGGTTTATGTACCAGATTTATAGGTATTTATAGGGTTTATAGAATTTCAGCCACTGGCTTTTTAGAACAGAAGACTAAAATATTGTTAACAGTTTGGTAATAGTGAAGAATTGGGAGAAACTCCTGCTTAAAATACCAGAGTATTTGCAGTGTCCTGGAAGTAAAGAGTCTGCTCTAATTTTTCTGTACCTTTGATGACCTCTTCATGAACTCCCCTCACATAATCAGCTTGATGTGATACTAAGAACTGGGACAAAATTATTTATGCACATGATTCAAATTTAGTAACATTAGGATCTCATTTTCCAGCTCTAAGTGAAAACATATTCTGAGCACTTAAAAAACGTTTAAAAAGTTATGGTCTATGTCACTAAGTGCTATGTGAAATTGATAAATGTGTATCTTATCATTTCCAAGTTCACGCTGACTTTTAACAAAGTCATACTTAACTATTTCCACAAGGAAATAAAAATTACCTTAAAATTTGAACTCTTGCTAAAGACTCTAAAAAATTACCTGCTATAGTGCTTTTCCTCAGAAATAAACCTACTGAATTTCTACAGTTTTGCTGTTGGAAATGTCTGTCTCCCTGTTGTCCTTGATGCCTTATTACAGATTATGATTCAGTTCAATTTGAAGGGTTGCCTACAAGACAGAGATGTGGATCCAAGCAGCCTTCACATCATCAGAGTCTGGGAGCTATGCAGATCTAGATTTTGAATGAAAACTCTGCTTAGAGGCCGCCAACCAAGATCAAGATTTCAGTCGTATTTGCATTTGTATAAAGCCAGAAGGATTTGGCTGAAATTGTAGACTTTCCTAAGCCAGCATTTTTAAGCTTCAGTGTCTCAAGAAATCCACAGCTAGATAGGAAACAGAATTATTTTTGAGTTTGTTTTAGTTCTGTGTAAGAACCAAGGGTTAGTCACAAATTTTCCACTGACAGGATTTAAGAAAACCCTCTAATAACCCAGAGAATGATGACATCTTTCAAACCAATAATGTTTTATTTTTGCTATGTTAAATGTAGTGACAAACCAGAATTGATATAAATGAGAAATTCAAAATAACTCATTTCGGCATTTTCCAAGAAAAAAATTGTCTTAGAAGATGAAGAAACGCAGCTCCATAAAAACTTTCACCTCTCAGTAAACCAATGCTTCTGTTGCATTTTTTTTAGAATAGCAATTCTTATTATCCTAAGAATGAAGTCAAAACAAGTAGTTCAAAAAAATAAAGCCAAAGTTCTTTTGAAGGAACTACTTGAGATGCTCAAATGTGTTTTGAAGTACAGTGGTAAAAAGAAAGTTTGTATCTTAACATTGAAACATTTTTTGTTAAGTGAAGATGAGAGGAATGGAATGAACCACACATCAGGAGGGCAGATAGTGAAATCTGAGCTGGTCCTCCGGGGCTCCTGGCGTAGACTATCAGTCAAGAGGAAAACACAGAGCCAGAGCATGAGTTATCTGAGTTACTCTGGGTATGGATCTCAGGATGAAATGGGTCACAGCAGGAAGGGGACATTTTCTCTCCCATACAGGGAGCCAGAACCTGGTCCCAGTTCAGGTGCAGACTGCTCTGGTCACGTCAGAAGACTCTAACCCATGGGGTATAGATCACAGGAAGGAAAAATGAGGCAGGTATGGCTGTCCTACTTGTTGAGCATGGATTTAATCTTGGCAATTAAAAAAGAGAAAGGTATGTGTTACCCACACATGGA
The DNA here is from genome assembly GCA_013396875.1 of Vireo altiloquus. Taxonomy (NCBI): domain Eukaryota; kingdom Metazoa; phylum Chordata; class Aves; order Passeriformes; family Vireonidae; genus Vireo; species Vireo altiloquus. Next base: position 280,606 of record VZRF01004972.1, read on the forward strand.
AATGCCCACTTTACATGAGGTTGTTGCCTCAAAACAGCAGCTGGAACGGAAAAATTCTTTTAGACAAGTTTGCCTTCTCCCTTGCTTTTTTCTTTCTCCTGAAGGACAACATAAGATGTAGCTTTGTAACTTAATTAAATGTGACATGTGTTGCTATAAGCCACATACTTGCAAGTACAGTATTTATGCCAAGTATGAGCAATCCTGGAGTAATTATGGTTTATGTTTTACAGAGGGCATGTCACTCAGCAGACAAGTTTCATGAAAGGACTGAGAAAAAGAAATGCCAAAAAAAGAAAAGGAAATTATGGGCCAGAGGGTTTACAGCTCCCAGATGAATAAACTGAAACTGGAAAGTCTCTTGATGACAGAGAAGCAGATACGACAACAATGATAATAAAAAACTAGAGGTTAGAGTTTAAGGTCAGACTGCCAAACCAGACACTGTGCTCAGGCTGCTGAGAGGCAATTACTCCAAGACTTGCCAGGAGAAGTACTTTTTCCAAAGATCTGCTCCAGAGCCCTTGGAGTGTAATTCCCTTTCAATGCTACAAGCTGGATACGAAAGCCAATTCCAGGAGGTGGAGAAAGAGAAGCAATGTGTGCCAGGAGGATGCTTTCATAGGTAGATTCTGAAAAATCCTGCTACAGCTGTCGTTTTCTGGTGAATAACATCACCGGCCAAAGCCAGGTGAGAGTTCATGACAGTCAGGAAAATACATATGTATATTTTGGTAGTGAACACAATTTTCAAAAACATTTAAATTTTTTTGGTCAAAAAATGAATATTCAATTCAGACTGGTTTATAAACAGTTTACAAATTACTATGATTACAACTGCACAGGCATTTAAGTATCATGACACTGTACGACAGTCCAATATCAATAAAACCACTATAAATTATTTTAAGTCCTCTTCACATTTCTGTGTGACATTCAGCTATGCAGGTAGTGACATTGGTACCCTGAAACACTTGGAGAGGAGGTTATCTCTAATAACACTGAGACAATGAATTGCACAACCATTGTGGGAAGGGGCATAAAATATTTCAATGTAGTAAAATGTGCTCGGGGGCTAAATCCTAAGCTTCTAAATAATTTAAATATATTTGAAAATTATTTCTTTTCACATTCAACACCTCAGGTGCTCTCAGGCACTGAATCACTTCAGCAGTCTCACAGAAAGGAATCAAAGCAATAAATAATACCATGCAAAAAACCCCACCAGAGTACAAAATTACAGGTGAAGCCAAGTTGCCTCGACTAATTGCACTAACAAGTGAGGAAACTTGTTTTCTGCTCTCCAGTTTGTGCATGGCAGTTATTTACTTGGTATTTGCTCTCCCCAGATTTCTGGGGACTTCCATAACCACAGAGTTTTCTTCTTTAGGTCTTCTGGACCATGCCACTGAGTGGGGTTTTTTTCAGCTTTACTTCTGGAGGGCTCATTTTCTCCCTTCTCATATTCTCATTTTCACTTACATTTTTCCTCCGAGCTATCTCAGACATTCAGATGGTCCCAGCTGTCATCTTTGTAAACAGATTAAAATACCCCTAGTTTACATTCAATTTAGGGTGGAACATCCCACTTTGGCTCCATCTCCAAAAGATCAGTCACTATAGGACTGAAGTTCATTATTTTCTATCTATCCATTTAATTGCCTGACTAGCGAAACCAAGTTGACCACCATAGATTATCTTGAGATACTGGCACTCTGCCATCTCTCTAAAATAGTTCAGTTTTCTGTATCTTTAGATTAAGGTTTAGATGGAAAATCCTGACTTAAGTATTAACCTCAATGCATTGCTTTGAAAGTGAATGTGATAATCACTTCAGCCAGTTTCAGAAGCAGAGTTTCAGGTGTCAGGGGGAAAGTTGCATTCTGTGCTTTCATTACTTTCCTGGTGAGTCCAGCTATCAACAGATTGCTACTGAAGAGTGAGTTTTCACTGAAGTTTTAGACCAATTACATTGAAACCAAAGAGAAATTATCCTGGATTTTTCACACATAAACACATCAAAGAGCTGTTTTTTTTCATGTGTTTAAAAAGAGGTCCTACTAAAAAGTGGTACCATGCTATGGATTAAAGTCACTCCACTACCATTCTTCTGTTCACAAGGAGCATATCTGATTATAGAGTGCAGATACTTGTAATTTTCTATAATTTCCCCACAGCATCAGCTCCACTAACAACTAGATTTGGACAAAGCATCCCATTTGTGTTTCTATAAGGCCTGAGACAATGACATCTGCATTTCTCTCTTTCTGCTGGAAATATATTTGATTGGACATCTCAGGTTTGCATTTACTTTGCTTTGTTTTTATTGGCATCATCTCACTGGGAGCTTCTAGAATTTTCAGTGACCAACAAATACAAGTCAGGCTTTTCTCTTCCTCACTGTTGTTTACAACTGATGAATTTCCAGCATATAATGGACATTTGTATTAATCCCTAAGAGCATGACTTTGCATAGTGAACTGCCTAATTTCATGCTTTTTGATCCTCCAGCCCTCAAGGTGACCCAGAGCTCCTCCACAACAACAATTGCTCACAACTTCTGCGATCAGCACATTTCATTATCGGACTCCTGCTTTTGAGCTAAGTACTTTAATGAAAATATTAAATAAGACTGTCCCAAAATTGATCCTCGAGGGGCTCCACTGATAGTCTCAGAATATCATTAGGCCTTACATTTTAATACTAATTATATTGTGGTATATGCATCGGGGCAGCAATGCTCCCACAGCACTGCTCCCATATGGACTCAGGAGAGATTCCCTGTCCAAAGGAGCCAACCACCTGAGCTGGCCAGAGAAATAGAGACAGGCTGGAAGCAGCATCCTACTGCTTTGAGAGGCCAGGACCTAGACAATGTTATGGCAGCTGTAATGAAGATTATCTAGTAATCTAGTATTCTAGATTATCTAGTATCTAGTAAAATTGTTTAAAATTTTGATTTCTGCCACTCGCAGACTAAAAGAGTGGGAAAATATCCTGCTGTATCTTACTGAACTGCAGGAATGATGATCTACTGTTAGTAGAAGACTGTTTCAAAGCAGCTGATTAGAAAAGAGAAAGTGATAAAGATACTTTGCTGGTCCTTAAACTGCTTGAAGAAATATTCAGAATATTTCCTTTATGTTCTCCACAAATCTGTCACACAAGGCTTCTCTGGATGTCTTGAATGATAGTCCTAGCCATTTAATAGAAACAGTTTTCAACATTAGTTTCAGTTTTTCTGGGAAAAAAATTTAACATGGCATCTTTCACCAATACAAAATGACAATAATCAAAAATCCATGAAGAACTGTTTTCTTCTGATTGCTGAAGTATTGCTACCAGCAAATCCTTAAGGGAAAGTTCCAATTATATTTTTAATCTCAGGTTTTTTTGATCCTTTCTATAAATTTATGGTAATACAGAGATTAATTTATTTAAAATTTTGACTAATTGAATCATACACTCTGTTAAAAACTTTGTCAGCGTGTCACAGATAGCAGAAAAATTTTCTCATTGTTAGCTGGACTAACATCCTCCATAGTTTGCCGTCAACAAGAACTATAAAGCAACTGAAATTAGTACATATGTGTTTTCCTGGCACTTGGAATCTGCATTTCCCCAGTGTGGGCATGATGTCAAAACATAGTGACAGTGTGCATGCATCCAAGAGAGCAAGCCTACAAGCAGTGAGCATGGAACAAAAAAGAGAATCCACATAAAATCTATTTTTTGTTTTCTTTTTTTTTTTTTATTTTGTAGTGCAGATTTATTGCACTTCAGTGGACTGGTTAACTAACTCAATAAAAGCTCTCCAAAAGCTATTGAGAAAACAGCCTGACTGATTGCAAAGCAAAACTGACAGAAGTGCTCCTACTACTTACGGCTTATTCAGAAATGTTCATATTCAGAGTGCTTGACAGACATTAAATTAATCCCACTGTATCTTAATTCTAATTGCCACAGGGATTCAGACTGTTCTGAGGCATATCTGCTGCAGAAGTTAAGTGTCTGTAGCACCCTCCTACTGCAGGAAATACAGTTAAGCTCATTTGTTATTTCAGTGAGAATATTCCTCCAAGGTTCTTTTCCTGCCTACAGTTTAAAATGGGGCTCAGAGGTGCTCGTTGGTATCTTGTCAGCACAGACCTTTTAGTCCCTTAGCTCTGTAAAAAATGGATGTGGCTGAAATGTCTCATTTGAGAGTTTTATGATGGTTACTGTGGTAGCCAAAAATGGCAATCTCACCAGGTACTTGGTTTTTATGTTACTCCTGAGCTTTTATATATGATAAAGTAGGAACATAACAGCCTTCACTTCTTCTTCTTCAAAGGAAAAAAAAATCCACCAAAACAAACCACAAAACACATGTAAGCCCAGTTTTAACCTCCCTCTTCACTTCCCTTGTTCCACTTCAGATTCTAGACTCAGTATGTGTAACATTTCTGACCAGCTCCCTTCCAAGCTCTTGCACACTCAATCACCTTATGGCAGGAGGACCAAACGCTTTCAGGTTTGACAGCCCGATTTTTCTCTTGGTCCAAGACTAACATTCTGGACATTAGTTTCTTCAGCCCCTGTCACCTTAAATTGAGCTTCATGTTGCTGCCCCACCTAACCTCCTCCACGGAGCATAGTGGGCAAAGCTGCATGACAGCCAGAGAATTACATATGGAAGAAAGAAAGCACTGTACCAGGTGCTGCATTCTCAGAGCATCAGTGGACTGAGCTTGTGTTTGTGGCTTTTATCGATGTGGAAAAAAGGAAAACACTGCAGTCCTTCAGAAACTGAACATCAGCCCTCCGCTAGCCTTAGTGATTTGGATAAATTCTCTGAAGTGCTACATAGGCAGGACAGTGTCTGTAGCGTGTGCTCTGGATTTGCAGCCTGCATTCATTTTAGCCAGCCAAAGTGAGCTCTCAAGGATTAGGCTCCCAGTAAAGATGTGGTTTTGGTTTCATAGGACTATGCAGAGTTTTAATGGAAAAATTAAACATTTCCCCTGAAGAGAAGCATTTGCAAAATACTCACCAAAATCACAGAGGTGCTCAACGAACAGGAAGAGTTTTAGCAAACCAGACAGTCACACCCTGTGAATTGGGTTTTGCAAGAAAAAAGGTAAAGTGCAAGTGAAGAATGTAAAAATGCAACCATAGAAAGGCAGGAAAATTTAAGCTGATGAACAAATGTACATTCTTTTACTTTACACCTTGTGCACATAAAGCTGATGATGATTCTTGTAAAGTCCTGCCAAAGAATTCAACCTACAGTAGCAGAAACATAAAAATATACATGTCCCTCCTAATGGAATAATGTAAGAATGCAATTAACTCCAGGAATTGGCAGATAAATCTATGTAGTCATTTGGCACTTATGAATTGTTTACATGTGCCCAAATGGACTTTGCTTCCTGTAAGATGAGTCCATTGGCACCTGGCATTGTTACACTATTTCAGGTATTAGTATCCAAGAAATAGAAACTTTGGGATTACAATGGTTTGTAAATTCTAAACTGCCTAAGCCATCAAATGCTGCCACTTTTTAGTATGATTAACAAAGGCTATGGTAACTAAAAATTTGTATCTATTTTAATTAGTATTAGTAAGGTGGGATAAAGACTTGGCAAGCTGCTGACATTGTGGTCAGCTTCACTTTTTTTCAGGTTTTTACTAGGTACGAGGAACTGCATTGCTCTGTACTCAGCTCAGTAAAATGCAATTTCTTGTACAAACATCATTTTCAAGGATATAATGAAATCTTTGCTATTGTGACAATTAACATCGCAGAAATAAAGGGTTTTGGCCATTATTTTCATGCTATCCAAATGCTTTAGAAATATCCTATTAGCCACCATTTGCTGAAAGAAGGGGTGGAGGGTTTTTCTTTTAATTTTTTTATTTATTTTGCTTTTGTCCTTCCATGGATCAAAGCCCATAAAGGCTCCTTTACTGTTATCCCTTGCTGCTGACTTTGAACCACATCTGTGCATTAAAACTGGTGGGAAGCCACAGAATAAAAGTCAATACTAAGTAATTTTATTCTACACTTCCTGATGTTGCTATTGCTAAAAATATCTTAGGCTTGGAAAAAAAAGAAATCAATAAACACCATTTTTATCCTCATGGCTTTGATTGTCACGCTCCAAGAAAAATCTGAAAAGCAATTGGCTCCACTTTATGCCAGAGACAGAGACCAGAACTGAATAGGTCCCATCCTCTTCATCTCCTGTGACAAAATGAAAATCATGGTGAATTAAAACCTCACTTTTTCTTCTGGTAGCTCAAAATGAGGCCATTTGGTGTATATTTAGCAAGGACCCCAAACAAAATAAGCATGCAGCAAGGATTTCACTCTTCTTTCAGTGTTCATTGCACTGTGATGGCTACTCTTTGCCATTCCATAAGAAGGTAATTCACTTCCAGAACAGTTCAATTCAACAGTATTTTGGCCATTAGTGTCAATGAGACTTGGGTTCCTCGGTGCCTCAGTTTTTTTTCTCATGTCCCTTGATTCATCTTCTCCAGCCTGCCTTCCTGCTTTTTAGCTTTCATAGAGACTGGATTCCAGTTTCAATTCCTTCTCTGAATAGGATTGAATTTTTCACATCCTCAATATGGACAGCAAATGTAAAAGGATCCTCATTTCCATGGTGTCATCTCAAAATGTTTGAATGTTTCTGTGATCCAAAATCCAGTGGCTTGATAAAAAGAAAGGAGCAGCTTAAAAAAATAATCGTCAAATGTTTCACTGCCACAGACTGCACTGGCTTTTATGAAGAACTATTTATAGGCAATAGGAAAATCATCACAGACAAGATAAAAAAACCTAAAGGAGATAAAATCTGGGTAAACAGTTCACACTGAGATCCAAGCTGTTGCCGAGTTTTAAAGATTCACTGTGTGACCTAAATTCTCAAATTTTCAATATTGTCAGTCCAATACAAAAGAAAGCTCTTGAAGGGCATGTCCAGTGAGGATGATGTCCATGGCAACACTGGGAGTTACTCATGTGTGGGCAAACCTCAAACACCCATAAACAAGTTTACCTTTCATCTGAATGTCTGGAACAGACTCTCAGTTCCCACCCTTAATCTCAGCAAATAGAAAACTCCATACACATGAAAATCTGCATTTGCAAATACCAGTATCCTCCTGTGTACACATTAAACATATTATATACATAAGCAGTAGAACTTTCATTTGCTAAGAATTTTCATCTGTAACATAAGCAAAAACAATGTATAAAATAATTTTCTCCACTTGAAAGTAGGTCCTTTAATTAATTTGTAAACCTCACTTAGGGGATATAGCATTTTTAATTTTTAATAGATAGTTCTCTTGCTGACAGAAAATCTTTTAGGTACTATGAATACTGAGGTGGGATGTTAGCTTTCAAAAAAGCATATTGCAGAACAGATGCTATGTTGGGCAGATCCCCTCCAGTTTTCCCATGGAAGCTCTTTCTTCCTTAAGTTTACTGAAGGAAGATAACAGATCAAAGAAAAATAAAGTAGAGAATATTAAAAGCAAAACATTGTGGAAAATTTAGATGCTAACTAAAGCTATAAGTTAACCAGGTTGTTATTTTAACAAATAGCTGGTTCTGGAATACAAGAAGTGAGGCGGTAGGTACTTTGAATATATTTCTAAGAGTTGAAGCAAATTACATTGCTTTGGTTTCATGATCAGTTGCAGATAACCTACTCCTGTATAATTTTTGCAAATACCCATCTAGGGCATATTTGTATTATCTTAAAATAAAACCACTTTGTCATTTATACATCAGAATAATTGCTCATTGGAAAATAAACTCATTGGATAAAAAATGCTAAAATATATCCAAGGCATTTTATAAAATTTTTTAAGTATTAATGTAGACCTCTTTCATAGTATAATAGCAAGTATTATTTTACTTCAAGTAAAGTAAAATTTAAGAGGAATTCATACAGGATTTCACAAGAAAAACTACAAGAAAAAACATTTACATCCATTATATTAAGTCAGCATACAAAAGCTATGGGTTTTCCAGTTGAATACTTGCTTTTTCAGGTACACAACATAATCAAAACCTCTGAACAGTACCTTGGTCATGTTGGCTTTCCCATCTCTTCATAATTCTTTGGGAAATCTAACTATGTGTAAATGACCTCATTTTACTGTACCTCAATGGCCAAGACTAAACCAGGTGTGTCTCAATATCGACTAGCAGGAGTCCTAATTTCAAGACCAAGCTTGTACATATTTTCTCTTAATTACATTTGTTTTGGTAAGAGCAGAGTGCACCAAGAACCGAGTGTGGGTGCAAGAACCCTCGACAACTCCGTGACACAGTGCTCACAACACGTCCAGACACAAGTGAATTTAATCATAAAACAACCCCAAAAACCTCTTTGGGAACACCATCAACCATCAACAAATTTATAACGACTTCACTGGAAACCTCACAGGGCAACACTCCCCACTTACTGCTGGCTGAGGTCAGAACTTCCAGTGCAGCTATGCAGATGGACGTGGGTATCACTGGGGATCCAGTATTGTGGTTTCCAGTTTGTCCCCATGCCAGCAGAGAATGAAGGGAGTACCTGTTACTTCAGGCAAGCAGCACCAGTGCTTCTGGGCAAATAGACCTTACAGATGTCTGCACACCACAGCTGCAATCCCAGTTTCGAGATGCAACACAACACCTCTGGCAGCAGGCTAAGGCTTTGTGCCAAGGGGCTGACACACTCAGGGACACTTCTTTGAGCTCCATCTTGTACCCTTCACCCTGCCGTGGGAATGGCTTCTCATTGAACAAAAATGCTGTTCCTGGTGCCAGGAAAGACACAGGAAAGCTGTCCCCATGAAACCCACCTCTCCTGCCTCCTCCAAATGAAAGGTGCAGGCCAGATGGACACCTCCTGTGGCACATTCCAGGCAGTCTATGGATAATGCTGGCTCTAATACATTCTTCTCTGAGGCATGAGGACTGGAGACATCCCAAAAAAGTCAACACAGAAAGATTACACATTTAACTTAATTCTACTTAATCTTCATATGTGCTTCAAAGCTGCAGTTATGAAATTCCCTGTACTTGAGGCTCATACCTGTTAAGGCTCTAGTAGTGTTCTGTGGCAAGAGAGTGGAGAAGTGTGTGAGTCAAAATCAGCAATTTTTAACCGGGATGAAGGGCATAGGATAAGGAAAGGCAAGAACAGGGTGATCAGTGTGAGTACAAGCTCAGGAAAATACCAGAGCAGAAAAGGGGCCATCACCACCTTGGCTGTGATCCAACCACAGAGTGGGTGCAGCACAGGGCAGCAGGCAGGTCAGGAAATGTGCATTTGTGCAGGTCCCAACAAACACAGGACTTGTACCATTCATCCTCTTCACTTACTTGGATCTTACTTCCCTTTGTAGCCAATGTGTCTCACCCCCGAGGTGAACGCTTTTGTTGGTACAGATTTTCTTCATCAGCTCTCTCTGGAAATTGGCAGGCTTAGAGAAGTTTTCATTATCACAGTCCATGAAGTGCCCAGAAATCAGATCTTTGAGGCAATCAATTGTAATTATGTAAAATCCTAGGCTGCATCCAGCTCCCCCACTCTGCTCATGCTACTGTAGCTGCATGATTTCTGTGGAACAGATCCCAGCTCTTGCCAATAGAAATAAGATCGGAGTTGCCCCCAAAATTATGCTTCAGGGAACACAAGAAACTACGCAGAAAAGATAATGTATTTGAGAACATTTTTAATAAATAATGTGACAAAAATTACTTTTCTGATTATTGGATCCTCAGTATGCAAAATTATGGCTAAAATATGAGGTTTCTTACATGAACATAATGAAAACATTAATCACATGGATTTTTCCTTTAGTACTGCACACCCTTTCTATGGAACCTTTCTTTAAAAATCAGCTAAATGAAAAATTTCAGTCCTCGGTAAACACCAAAACACTTTTTTTTTCTTTTTTTTTTTTTTCCATTGGGGCTAGTCCTGATAGCTGTCAATAAACAAACACACATTTTTCCATTAGCACCAATGACAAAGAAATTTTATAATTACAAAAAAGATCAGAAAAATCTACAGACAGAGGACATCATTTGGCAAATTCAATGCAACTAATGCCTCTATTTCAACTTTAATGATAATCCAATGTTGAGAGAGGACACAGAAAAACTGCTAATTTTTCTGTAAGTCCAGGAAAAGTGAGAAGTGTTTTGATTATGGCCCACATTTACATTTGTTACTTTACCATCTGTCATCATTCAAATATTCCAAATACAAACATAGAGCATTAACAAAAAGATGAAAAATATCCCAAACAAATGCTTAACATTTTCAATAAGACAAAAAAAAAGGTTAATAGTTACAATGGTTTACAAACAAAGTTTAGTGATTGTGCTTTTAAAACCAAAAAAAAAAAAAAAAAAGATAAGCATTGCATTACAAAAAAATTCATTGCCAAGATCAAACAAAACTTCTTTAAGTGGCACTTCTTCTTTAAGGTGAATTGACACAAGTAGAGGTCTGAGATTTGGGCCAGTAACAGTTGATGATATTACCTAATCATTATTAAAAATGTCCATTGAATTTCTTTTCATAAGCATTGTTGAGGCTGAAAATTAGAAAAAAGTTTCAGATAAACTTGCTCATGCTACGATTAGGCAAATAGCAATCACATTGGCTTACCTCCTGCCTCTCCCAAAGGACATTTTTAATAAGAACATATTTAACGATGAAAATGGAAAGACAAATCAAAGTACCACAGGGGTTTAAAATGAGTACATATTTACAATAAGAGCCACCTTGTCCCAAATTAATTTTACTTTCATTTGTCGAACTGTATCATCTGCAAAAAGGTTAGCAAGAGACTGGCAGAAAACAAGACACAATCTCTGCTAAACCTGCAGGATACCATTTGCACTGGCTGCAGACTAGAGTGGAACCCCGAGAGTTGTTCTGCACCAGGCTGGCGCTGGGGACCTTTCCGACGGCGTCACTCGCGCTGTCACAGCTGCCTCACTGGTGAGCACCGCCGTGCTGGGGACAAACCTTGCAGTGCCAGGCCCTGGGATTCCCTTCTGCTCTGATCCTGAAGCAGCAGCTGGCCCAAGCACCGCGAGGAGCAGCTCCCCTGCCTGCTCGGGCAGCGAAGGCGATGCGCTCAGCGTGACGGAATAGGCGAGGGCCGTTCCTAGTGAGAAGGGTTTACAAAGAAAAGAGTAAAACAAAAAAACTAGCATTCTGATGGCATGAGGAAAAAAAGGAAAAATTGTACACTCTGATTGCACTGAACATTATTTCTGGCGTCAAACATCATCAGACTTGAGGCATCTTAAGTGATTTATTTTTTTTCTGATTAGATTTTAAAAGCCTGTTACAGTACATGTCGTTGTCTTCAGCTTTCTGTTTCCTGTATTAAAAGAAGAGGATATAAATGACTACATGTTAAACTTTATTACGTAAAATTTGTTTTACATACTTCTTAGAGATTTGCTACCTTTAAATGACAATTACTACTTCTAATTATGCACAGCAGTGTGACTGTATGTTGGTCACCCTTTCTACATTCAGTATTAAATTGAATCAATATCATTAGACAGAAAAAATAAAGAAAAAATCTGTATCTCCATATCTAATAAAATCTAAAATGATAAACTGTCAAAAGATGTAAAAGGCAACGTCATGGTGTTCTTAAACGCTCTAGTTCTTTATTTTCAGTTTTGAAATTGGGTACCCAATTTTACATTGGGTAATGTAAAATGCTCTTCAAAATATTGTATTTCTGCAACTTCTGTTCCCTAAGTTTTAGTGTGGTAACAATTATATTATACTATATATTACTTGTTTTTGTTTTAATAATGTGTTTTTGACACATTGTGGCCATTTATTTACTTGGATTGGGCATAACATTAATGGACAGATAAATACATTAATTTTCCTGTACAGACATATATCTGGTTGAAAAGTGTTTTCTTCTGGCATCTGTCTAAAAATAAAACTAGACTTATTGTAGTCATCTTCAGTATTACAACTGCAGTTACCTCCATCTCTTCTTCTTCCTCTTCTCCTTGTTCATAGGCTCCCAGTACTTGCATTTCTGCAACATTCCTTCGGGCTAGATTTGCTTGATCTGCCCTCTGTCTGCCTCCTGACCCTCTTGACGACATGGAGCTGGAGGAGCTGGGATCTCTAGGATTATTTGATGTTGGAAACGTTGGTCTAGAATATGGCAGGATGTCCTCTGTATAATTAAATGCACACCCTGTTATGTTTATAAGCCCAGAGATAGTGAACCTAAAATTTCTGCATGCAGCTGATTTACTTTTTATGATTCTCAGGAGGTTTAAAGTGATGCCTGACAAGAACATGAAATACGCTGCTTCCACAACAGCATTACAGAAGCTTTCTCAAGGAAATTTATAGTCTTTACATGGTAACGTTCACCACAGAAAAACTAATTCATGACTAGTGTCCATTTCATTTCAATTTAGGATCCCTGGTCTATGTTCTACAGGAAAATGAAAAAAACCCCACTCCTTGTAGGTATATATTCAATATGACAGAGAAGGAGGAAATGAGAATACACATATGATACAAGGAACTCAATCCATCTAAATACTGGACCCTGCATTTCTCAGGCTGAATTTGAGACATAATTAGTGGCCATGCTTTAAAATTTCACCCCCATCCTCTGTGGTAGAATTCTAATAACTTTTCTCTATAGCAATCCACTGTAATCCAACTTTTATTCATGTGCCCATTTAACCAACTTACTACCCAAACACCCCTGATGTTATCCCTAAATACCTGCAGGTAGAAAGGACCAGGCAGTTCTATCAATCTGTGTTCTTAGTGAACTCTTGGCATGTTCCATTAATTGATAAACTTACTACTTTCCATATATAAGAGATTACTTTGCTCAGGGCTGGCTCGTATAGTGCCATGTTATTTAATATTTACAATTAATCCACAACTACCAGGGCTTTCTAACTTTTAGAAACAAGACTAGGTGTCATTCTGGGTCTTTTGTCCTGTACAAATGGGCAAAGTGGGCCAAGCACTGATCAGTTCCCTTAGAAACTATATTATAATTAGATACATTAAATATAACTGGACTAATAGTGTATGGTGGGAGCAAGAGCACTGATCCTTACAACTCTTAAGGAATATCTCTTTCTGGTTTCCTCAGCGTTAGCTTTAATACATGACGGGTCTGAGGGCAGCAAGATAGAAAAATAATGTTTTGTAAGCTTGCAATAAGCTTGTATTTCTGCTTCACCCTAACAAGAACCTGCAGTGTGACCCGCATTAACACTACAGTTATGATAAACAGTGGCAATCCAGCAGCTCTAACTTTCAGCAGCCTGCAAAGCTCCCAGTGACCAACACCCAGCTCTCCATCGAACCCTGAGCAGGCAGAATGACCTTGAAGAAGATGAGTTTTTGCTGGTGCGCCGTCTCGTTTTGGTGCTTTGCCTCCCCGCAGTTTCCCGTCGCCGGGCTGCTCCTGGGGCTCCCTCCGCTCCCCCGAGTGCGTGCGCCCGTCGGGGTGCTGCCTGCCCTCCGCCCCGTCCCTGCCCTTGTAGCTGACTCCTTTCCTCTCCGCGGATCTGTCCGTCCTGGCGTCCGGCAGCTTGGGCAGCAGGGCTGGCCGCACCTCCAGCTGCGCCTTGGACTGCGCCGTCGGGGACTTGATGGCCGGAGGGGGCACAGGAGGAGGGGGCAGGTCTAGGAAGTTGAAGGGCAAGAGTAATTACAATGACATCACGCACTAGTGAAATTAAGAAATAATATTGAACTTGAACTTGAAGAAACAGATGCCCTTCTCTCTCCACCCCAAAAAGTATTATGTTGTTGTAAAAACTGCTTGATGGGTATTCTTCCAGAAGTTTGAGCTTTAAAAAATACAAAAGAAGATCTCTCACTGCCTTTTCAAATCATAATATTTTCTTTAAAATCATTACCAAAACCTGCAATAAACTTCAGGCACTTGCTTAGTAACATGTCAGTTATGGATATCAACAAAGAGTTAAGGATAAATAACACATCCTTCCTGATATTTATCATTTTTTGCTAAGTCCATTCAACACCAGCTTGTGCTGCAGTTGCTCAAGGTCATCAGCGTAGTGAGCATTAAAACAAATGGGCTGGGATGTAAGAATGTGTGTCAGATGTATTGCTGACATAGGCAAGGATAAACTATATGTATTATTCCATTCTTCTTTTAAAATAATAGGTTAAACTAACACACATATCCTTGGTGTCTGTGGATATGTCATAAGAAAAAAAAAAACCACAGTCAGTCAATGAAGCTCTCAGAAAAAAAAACAGAAAAAGAAGAAAAGACACACAAAGACTTCTGACTTTGTATCTTTAAATTAGCACAGCTTAAGGGGTTCTAAAATTCTGTATATCTTGAAATACTATTTATAAAGCACACATATAATTTACTTAGTTAAATTTTTCTATTCTTGCATTAGGACATAAAACTAGAATATGTAAAATGTTGATCAGGATACAACGGTGCTCAGTGGAATATAAAATGTGAAGAAAAATATTAGGAGCCAAGCAAGGAAGTGGCAATACAAAAGCAGTTCACAATAAAGCTGTAGGCTTTAAAAATTTTAAAATTTGCAGGGATAAAGGAGAACAACAGGTTAAAAAAAGTGAGATGAAGTTAATATTATCAAGTGAAATTGTGAGAAAAAACCCTTCACTATTAAAAATTGTAACTTCAGCATTCTGTAATAGTGTGAATTTCTACTTCCACAAAAATCTGGGAGCAGCTGTGTTTTTCAAACAGAAACACTATATATGCAGCTAATTCTCAGCCTACTCAAGAGAATGTTTCAACTGAAATTTACCTAAAATGGGCCAAAAATAAAGGTAGCACTCCTGAGTAAGAAAAATATCCAATATATAGATATAAGTCCAGATATGGCACATGTCAGACATTTTTCTGAGAGGCTTTCCATTGACACAAAGCATGAGTGACTTGATCCTGCCCTGTGGAAAGGTGAAGCAATGCAGAATTCAGTGCTCTATGCAAGATTACTGGGAACCATCCACCACGTTCACCTGGTGACATATCTTGAAATTATTCTTGATTTGTTTTAAACAAGACTGGAAATTTTATCAATTGGCTGGACTGAAATGCTGAGGAATAAAGACCTCAAAAAGTATGGTTCGTAATGTTGACATATTTCAGGGAATGGTATCCTACTGTAATAACTCCATTGTCTTGGTGAAAAAAAACCCACAATAAGCAATCAAAACAAACAAACAATAAATCCCATCAGGGTAGTTTCTTAGTTGAACTTTAGTAGTTTGGGGAATATCAATTTTGAAGAGCAGCTAAAGGTAAAAGAGTGAATACTGAGACTTAATTTTAAGTATTTACTTAACACTCACTATTTTCAGGTATCTTTTAAGAAAAAGGATTGTCATTTTCAAAACCCAAGACGGCATAATGTAAGCTTGGATAAACTAAGTAGCTGAATCAAAATGAAGGGAAGGATTACATTGGATAACAGGAAAAGGTTTTTCACCCAGAGAGTGGCTGGGCACTGGAAGAGGCTCACAGGGAAGTGGTCACAGCACCAAGCCTTACAACATATTTGGCAAGGATCAGTTAAGTTGCATTCCTTTGTTATGTGTAACTCTTACACATGGTTTAGAGAGGCAACCTCTCTTCAGTACACAGCCTCAGCACTGAAAGTCTGTAATTCCAGCCATCATAGCAGCACTCAGACTACCTCCTCTACAAATGCCCTTTGAGGTCCTGCCAGCAAAGAGCAAACCAAACTACTTTCACTGGGCTGCCCAGCCCTGTAGATGCAAATTTGGATTTCTGGATTACAGAGATCCACAGCCAGGTGATCTTAAGCATCAATATCTGCTGCAAAAAGCGTTGGTCTGAAGAAGTATATAACCTCCTGCAATTCAGCAATCACACGAAAATTCATTTGAAGTCTGCCTAAGACCTCAGAGTTGTGTGTAGTTTGTTCCTTGAAAGCCCAGTGCATAAAACCATGCCAATCCAGACTAAAGTTTATTGAGCACAAGAACTGTTCTTCAAAAGCAAGGCTGGAGATGGACTCCATCTCTCATAGAATACTGGTAGGGATTACAGACCTTGGACAAGGATTAAAAAATAAGACAAACTCTGAATTAGCCTCTGGAGATACCAACAACACTTCCCTTCTTGAGGAAAACCTTCTTCTCACAATATGTCTTCCCTCAGAAGAGGACACAGTGATTTAGAAGTGGATACTCAAAATCAGAAGTGTAGGCTTCTGGAACCACAAATGCTTTTCTTTTAACACACTCTGGTTGGATTTGTCCAACCAGACACTCCATTTTTTGGAGTGTTGAATCTTGACTATGGAAAGGAAGATGCACTGATACAAATAGTTTCATATACTGGCAGCAGCTCTATGGTACAGTAATAACTAAGGAAAATTGATATTCTCTTTCAAGAACATTTTTGCAACCTGCAGGGAAACTATAAAAATCTTCATTATAACACAGTACTTCTGACTGAGAAGAATCCTTTACAGAGAAAAAAAAATCCCTTTCAGAGGTCAACACTATTACACCCCTGTGGTATTTATTTTAACAGCTCAGATCACAGAGAAAATCCAGATTCAATCTGCCTCCTCGAGTACAAACTGGCACACTTCTTATTAAAAGCAAAATGGAAGCTTCCATTGTAAGGAATAAAAAGTAAATCACAAAGCAACATCAAACCAATAGAAAGAACTCAGAAGTATTTGTTAAAGGTCAGCTGTGCTCACATGTTTCATTCATGTCTATGTATTATTGTTATCCTGCTTCCCACGTAACTCAAACAATTAATGGATGCCATTTCCTAGCACAGCCTACAGCAGAAACCATCCACATGTGTCTTTTGAAATGAGAGATGATAATTTTCTAAATGAGAACACATACAGGAACCAGGGGATAAGTAAAACAGTATTGAGGAAGAATAATCTGCTAAATTATTTTGTCACTAAAGTGGAGAAATCACAAATAAGCACAAAAAGATTAATTGTTAAGCAGTGACCAACGAGGGAACTGGGCTTCATTAGACAACTCTCTCTTTTAAAGTCTATCAGTCTGCAGATTTTCAGTCATACCCTGAAGAAAACTGCAGTTACAGATTTGATGCAATACTGAAGAAGACCCCTGGAAGTGTTCAAGGCCAGGCTGGATGGACCAGGCTCCAAGCAACCTCGTCTAGTGGAAGGTGCCCCTACCCATGGCAGGGGGGTTAGAACCAGACAACCTTTGAGGTTCCTTCCAACCTAAGACATTCTATCATTCTCTAAGATACAAAGTGAATTTTTTGTCTATTGCACATTCATGCCGGTATGCAAAACTCAGGATCGCTGCTGACTTAAAAAAAAACTTAGACAGCATTTAAGATTCCCAGACACGTCATAATCTGAGCTGTTATTCAGGTACTGAAGTTGTTTTCATGCTTTGTCTCTCAAGAAACATGGCTCACACTGTACAGAATAATTGGATGAACAAATCAATACAGCAAAACCCAAAGTGATGTATAAAAGCTGAGGGCTGTTGCTTTTTTTTTTTTTTTGCTTTTATGCCCATTTGCATAATTATCAAAACAATTTTCATTCCACAAAACCTCCCTCAAGTAACAAAATCAGTATTTACAAAATATCTCAGTGGAGTCAGAAGTAAGGACCGAGAAGAGGACAAGCATCTGAAAATTACTAGAATTCAATACCAAGCGGATTTTTAGCAGAGGTAAGAAATGCATTCCTACTTATTTTCTACCTTGCTGAAATTTGCTTCATACAGAGTAGATTTTTTTGTACTGCACAGGCAGAGGGAGACAAAAGTACAAATGGTGTTGGCATGCATAAAGGCTTAACACTTCCAAGTGAATATTCGAGGAATATCTGGCAGATGTTCAATTGCCTTTTGTGAGAAATTCAGCTGCCCTCACATCATGTGATTGATAACACAGCTAAATAACTCGGTTACAGTCTCAGCCAGTTAGCTGCAAAACTGTTTAGTATTTTTTGTCACTTAGAGATTTAAAGAAGCATCAGGATTTAAAATCTCATGTGAACTGTGAATGGCATAATTTCTACTGAAAGACCTACTGAATCAGAACAATAGAAAAGTACTTTTATCCTTTTTATCCAAATGCTTACAATTCGGAGGGCTTGTAACTGTAAAATCAATTCAAGACAGTTCAAAGAACTCTCAGAGATATATTTTTAGAAAAGACAAACATATTCTTTAAAGTTTGGTTTTCTGAATTAAATATGAAAGTAGGTCAGACAAGGTTGAGAAAGAGGGTACATCTGCTAGTTGGCTCTTGTAACGCATTCTTAGTAAACTCTCTTAAAAGGCTGGATGAAGAGCAATTAAAAATTCATACATTTTAATCCTTACCACCTACTGAGCAAAGATTTTTAGCAACAAATATGAAGAACATTTCACTGCCTGGATGACAGTCAAGGAACAAAACAACTGAGCTGGAATCCCATCCCACATAAAGTAGCAACTGACTTGAGCTAATGCTCCCAGAAAATACATAATTGCTACTACTTGGGCAATGCAGAGCAGATCAGAGGGTACCCTCCTTTATTTAAAAATAGGTAGTAGTAGGCCTTTCATTACTACGTTAGTAACAAACACACCTTCAGAAAGACCAACTTCTTTCACAAATTTGTCTGCATGAAGAAAATAAAATAGAGAATTTTTTAAGACTTTATATATTGCTTTTGATAATACACCTAGGACTTTCAACTATTTATGAAAATCTTTAATTTATTTATATATCCTTCCTGTCAACTAGTCATTTAAATTCTCCGTTATACCCGTATTTCATAGAAGTGTTAGCAAGTAATAATTCAGGTAATTTGGGAACAGTAGAAAATCCTTTATATGCAATTCTTTAAAATTCCATTTTAAAGGCTGAGAAGGCAATTTTTCTGTTTTTAGTATTTTTTGAATGCTTCTGCTTTTTTTTCCCCCACCACTACAAAAACATGTATGGTCACTCATTATGAGGAAAAAAAACAACTCTGTATCAGGCAATCCTTTATAAAAAAGATATATAATAGCGTGACATCAAGACAGTATAAAAACATAAGTATATCTCAGAAAAGTCAATTGCGCTTAAATGTTTCATTCATGCATTCATATCACTTTTCTCCACCTAAGGAAAACAATTAGTAGATGTTATTTTATAGCTAATTCTGAAGGGTCACAATATTCTAGATGTGGCTATTAAAGGGAATGGTTAGAATCAACAGTAAGGTTCCAAATATGCTTATGCAAACAGACTGAGGGGAAAAAATAGTAATTTAAAAAACATCAAAACCAAACAAGTCCTTCAACCTTTGAACTGGATTTTATTAGATCTGCAGGAATTAAAGCCATAATTTGCTATTCCGTGAATGACCACACTGTATTGCACTATAAAGAGGTTAGTGGAAATTCTTACCTAATTAGAAAATATGCTGAAATAAGCAGGTGCTACATAACACAAAACAAATATTGATCATGATTGTCGAATCTATACTGCAATATCTAATGACAATGGCTCTATGATTTAGCTCTGTATAACTACTTTCACAAAAACCTGTCATCAAACACAGGCCCATCTCTTATTTATCCCTGCATTAGAAGCAAATGGCCACATAAACCACCTTTATTCATTTATTTCTTTCCGATGTCCTAGCTATTGTGTTTGTATTGAGGCTTGATGCTCTGCCAATTATCCAGTTAAGAGCATTCTCTTCCAGAGAATAAAAGCTGATAAAACGTCAATAAAATCCTGTGAAACGCCATTACGAGAGTCTCATAAACGTAACGTTGCTGGTACAGTTTTGGGATTTACACCTTGTGTTGTCCTTTCACAGAAGCAAACATGCACAAAACCACTGTAATAACCCCTTGAAATCAGATAATATTCCAACAGCTCAGTTTCGCTGACAGAAGGGGCCTGGGCACAAGCCAAGAGGCCCAGGTGCACTGTGTCATGCCAGCATTCAACGCAGGCTAATATCAGATAGATGCTACTGAGAGAAAATACTGGGAATAAAGTACACATAATAGCATGGACAACCACTCATTGCTAAATTACTTCTGCTCATCGTGCTTTGAGCTTTGTATTAAATTTTTTCGTCAAGTGGCAGGAATCACAGGGAGAAGTGGTTTCAAAACTCCCTTCTTGTAACCCTGGATAAGGATCTATAATATTGGGCTTTCATATGATAATGGCAAATGATGCCCCTCTTTGAAAAATTTCAGACTGGTAATGAAAGTCCTAATCAGATTGTTGTGGCAGAGAAGCAGGAGGTGGGGAGCTCTGCCCTTCTTTCCTTTTCCCTTCCCTCCCCTCCCCTTCCCCCACGTCTCCCTCCTGTTAGCAAATTCAGCAAACTTGACAAGATGGGTTAAGTCTTGGGGAATTTATCTTACATGAATTTCCAACAAAGCCCACGGATTGTTTTATACAACTGGAAGGCAGTGCTTTAATAAAAGCTGCACCACCTGAGGCATTTTCATTAAAGGCTCTCTCTAGACAACATCACAATGTTTGCATTATCATCCTACACCCCCAAGAGAATACAAGCACTATCTTTTCAGCAAGAGTTGATATTGTGTGTGAAGGCACGGGAGAAGTTGATTAGATTTTGCTTTCACTCACAAAGTAACTGCTTGCAACAATGCTGTGGTCAGGATTACAATTCACTGATTTGTGTTGTCCACCATTTGAATGGTGAATTGGTTTTTTTCTGGAAAAGACACATTCTGAAGGTTTTAACAGTCAGTCACGTGAATGAAGATTTTAATCCAAACCACACATTATTCTCAATGACTGTACTATTTAAGCTATCTGGGCTCTTAAATAATGACAGTAATTAGCCGATTAGGACACCATAGAAAACAGGTGCAAGGCTCTGGAGCGGAAGCATCAATGTACAGTATTAAGGAACTCTGGCATTTAAAATGATTAAACTGTTCAGTGTGTTTAGCAACAGGAAGCACAAATCACTGAATTCTGAAACACAGCGTTATCTCTGCGGAAAAATTTCACACACACGCACTGAATGCACATTTAGGAAGGTTCACTGAGACTTTCACCCGTTTCAGTGGACTCACCATCTGTGTAGACTTCTCTGCGCAGATGTCCTGGCTGGTGTTTTTGCTTTTTGGCAGGTCGGACCTTCTGTATTACAACAGCACTCATGTTGCTGTCGGTGGATACAGGGCTGGTGGGTCTGGGACAGTGTGATGCATGAAAATGTCTACGGCCTGCAAATGGTTACAGAACAATAGCAATTATTTTTCTTACCTAATGTAAAACCTTTCACGCTTTCTCTTTTCACATCAGAATGCTGTAGCAATACAAAACCTAAAAATACACTGTTGAAACAATAGCATAGCTCATCCAGTTTTAGAATGAGCTGTAACTAAATCGAAGCATTTGCTATCCTATCATTAGGCAGGCTGGCTTGGTTGCACAGAAATTATCCAGCTGCTTGGTAGCTGGTACCTCCTGCCCCAGGAGCACGAAATCCATCAGCAGGCAAGCACCAGCAGGATTCCCACCCAGCCAGTTTCTGGAAAGAGCAGAACGTTTCCCTTTCAAGATAGGTTTCCCCTCCCTTAGCTCAGGCCACACGAGGTCATTCCCTGCCATCAGCAGAGCAAGTCACCAGCAGTTCTCGGGTACAGAAGTCCTCTCTGCCACTTTGAGTGAATTTTCAGGAATGCATCGAGGCTGGATAATTGGCATTTTATCACAGGTTATTTGCAGACAAGAAGGGTCACATTTTAAGGACATACAGTCAGGCACACGTAATACCAATATATAGAAATTACTGTATAACACGAACTTAACTGTTGCAAAAAACTTAGCAACCTGCTGTAAAAAGACCTTTTCTAAATACATAAGTCTCTACACATATTTATAGGAATTTATATGTACAAAATGGATTAAAATCCTGGCCCCATGGGTACGAATGGGAGTTTTGCCACCTACTTCAATCGGTCAGGATTTCATCCAGAATTACTAAATTACCTCCCCTCTCACTCTTCATGATGAACAGCTGTGTTGAAATGAAACAAAGGGCTGTTAACTGGGAGAGGATGTCAGAGATGGCAGGAAGGTTGAAAATCTATGGAGTCAGGGTGGACACAGTTGTGACAGAGTACCTCTTCTCCAGGCCTGGCAGTTTAATAGGATTGATTGTCAAAACATTCATGGATCTGCCTGTAACTTGCATCCCAGCCTGCTGTATTCTTATTTCTTAGCTGAACTATAAAAATATCCATTTGGCCTAGTCAGGTTACTGATTACCTGTATATATCCAGTGCTACTAGTATCCACTATGTTGTAAAAAATGAAATATTTCAAATATCATGTTTTATTTGTTCAGTGGCGATTCAGGAGAAAGGAAAGAGGAAAAAACAAACATATGCATAAGGCCCTACTGCACACACATAATCTATAATCTAAAATGCAACTCATAACAGCTGTCAAAATATAAAACCAACACAAAGCCAGTTCATCCCAATAATACAACAGTAAAAGCCTGAACAGAATTCCTGAAAAGGAAAAATTTTTTTTGAAAATCCAGGAAAAATATGACTCTAAAGGTTTACTATTTATTTGGACATTTAGATAGAGAGGGATTAAATCTTCTCATGTAGAATGAATGAAAACACTGGGAGCCTTATACTGGGAAAAGACAGAATTCTGTAATCCCTTTTTCTTTCTTTTCCCCTCCTCTTACTCAGCTCTGAGTGTAAATCCACCAGCAGGGTCGATGTTTGTCCACGATCAAAGAGATCAAAGAACAAGGAACTACTTATGAAAAAACAAAGCAGAGCAGCAATTTACTTGAACCGTTTCACCAAAACTCCTCTTCTGGCTCCTCCTCACTTACAAACACCCTAAGAAGAGGAGTTCAGAAAGCCACCTGTGGACAGATTCATTTCACAATGGCCACTTTTTTAACTCTCCCATGGAGCAGAGGAGCACTCACCTCCTGCTGCCTCGTGCATTTGCCGTCTGGCCACCTTGAGCCCGGCGTACTCTGCAGCTGCTGCCACGGCCTGTGCAAAATCGGCGTCGGTGAAGAAGGATCCGTCGGAGGAGCTCACGCTGGAGCGCCCGCTGGAGATGTTGTCCTCTTCAGAGGCTGAACCCCAGCCATTGATCATGGACCCCGTCACAGAGCTCTCCAGATCCCCCACGCTGGAGGCAGGGGTCTGCTCCAGGCCACGCAAAAGGAGCCTCCTGTTCTGCATCTTGGCAACCTCTATGTCTGCCTCATCCTCCTCCTCTTCTGGGGCGTCGGTATCCATGTCAGAGACCAAGGGCCCTGAGATGTATCCGTAGGTATGAGGTGGGGAGATGGGCCTTGGAGGGGGTGGAGGACTCACAGGTTGACGTCTGCATAAAAATACAAGGGTGGAAAGAATTGAAATCGCATAACGAATTCAGAGGAAACAGCAGACTGATGAAAGTACTTTTTTTATTTCCCAGCAAGCTTGGCCTGCCTTTTTAAACCAATGTAATTTATATCTGAAATGCTCAGGTTTGTTTTTTTAGTTTATATTTTTGCTGTAAATCAGAACTGACAGCTATATAGTTTGAAATCTATCACAAAGAAAGCTGATTTTTTTTATTATGGTTCCTTTATCACCCACTTAAATGATAAAGCTGTTAATTTTCCCTAAATACCACAAGTAGAGCTAAGCAAAGAGTTGGTTACAGATCATGTGACTATTAAAAAAAATTATTTGTGCACCCTTGAGAGTATAAGCAAGAGAAATAACTGTAAACATATAGCTTGAAACTATCAATGCCAACAGATGCATCTATCCAAACAGATTGCTCCATTAACATTATCTTCCCTCCACCCATCCCGGTGATTCAGAAAGATATGAAAAGAGAGACTGCTATTTCATTATTTTTTAAATTGATCTAGGTGATGAAATAAAATAATTTTCTACCACAACGTTAGTTCAAGGCATTAGGGGTACCACCATGCATACAGATGTATAGGTTAACTTGTGTTGATCTTAATTTGTCAGTAATGGTA
This sequence comes from Vireo altiloquus, assembly GCA_013396875.1. Classification (NCBI taxonomy): domain Eukaryota; kingdom Metazoa; phylum Chordata; class Aves; order Passeriformes; family Vireonidae; genus Vireo; species Vireo altiloquus. The sequence continues at coordinate 304,694 of VZRF01004972.1, forward strand.
TCTCTGTCTTAAGGAGGCAAAGTATAAGATATCAGATCAATGTTCAAGATTAGTTAATATTTCACTCAGGTGTTCCAGGTAGCAATACTGTCAACATGGGGCCACAGACATGCTCTTTAATTGCCATTTGTCTGGCAGGAAAACACACTTGCTGTGTAATGGTTCTCCTGTTGGCTGTGCTCACCAGGAATTTCTACTGCAGTTTGCTTTTAAAAAAATTTCAGAATGATTTTCCTTTGTCAACTTTGCCCTCTTTCTTATCTTATTGAGAAATGGTGACTTTCATGGTTAAATCATCTCTTTTGTGAGGGTGACATGAAATTTTGACCTTCTTTAAATTTTAAGAGATGGGAATACATACTGATTTTGGAAAGAAATGTTAGCAAGGAAAAACCTAATACTCTATAGCAAGAGCAAATTGGATCCTCCCTGGACTGCATAATCTAGGCACTGTCTTTCACTTGCTGTATTAAGTACTGAACAGAATGAAGAGTACTTAGGCATAAATATCCAATATTCATTCTCGAACAGCACCCCCAAATCCCAGAAGCTGTTGCTGCCTGGAATCTGTACCAGCTTTGACTAGACACCTTGCCCAATAAAGTTTTACTGCCTTAATTTAAAGCTCTTGTGACAACTGTCCTTGTGATATATTTTCCTGTTCTCTAGGTTTTGGTATTAGAAGACAGGCAACTGGTTACAAAATATGTTAGGGTTCTTGAAAATGTAGTTTGGTTGCCAACCTTTAGGGATAGACTAATTGAGAGCACCTGGTTCATGGACATATAGAATTAACAATACTTTTTCCCCTTTATTTGATGCAGGTTCTCGCTTTAACAATGACATTGTCTCCTATCTCAGCTCTGGCTTTAACACTGATGTCACCTGCTACCCCACTAAATCTTTAGGTTTTTTTCCCTCCTTGTTGACTCTTCCAGAGTGCAGGTTTCTAATTCAGTTTGCTGTATTTCCAGCAAGCTCACCAGACATCCATCACCACCAGAATCCTATTCTAGACGCCTGGTTCTGACCAGCAAACGACATAATACTCAGCAGAACAATGAATAAAGCTCATAAAAAGTACGAAAAACAGTATTTCAGGCATTATTTTCACTATAAACCCACCATTTACAAGACACCCCCCAAACCAATATGGAAAGGCACCACTTGGAATGTATTCCTAGTTTGAAAGTATTGCCACACCACATTTGAAACAAACCCCACCCCTTCTAGAATGGGTTAGAGCTGTTGGGCACAGTACACCCAATTCCTCAGCAGCAGCCCCGGGTCATATCAACACCAGTAGATGGAACAGGTAGTCAGCCAAGCCTTAAAAATCAAATAAATATAATTACATGACTATTTTTAAACTGATGAGATGGATGAGGCAAAAAGGAAAGAAACAACGTTTGAAAAGGTAAAGTGGAAAAGACAAATTTAGTCACTAACAAATTCTAAGACTTTCGGCAAAGCTAGACTTAACCATTGTAGAAGGGACAAAATAAATATACATTTTATTTTTTCAGTCCACAAAAAGGGTAAGGTGTATGCCCTAGGAGCTTAAATTGGAGCATCCTTCCAACTTTTTTCATGGCATTAATGGTGACCAGCCACAAGTCTTTGTGTTGAGCAAACTTCCTACTTTCCAGGGAGTTGCTGGCTGGTTATGCATGTTTGTATCCATCTGCTTCTGTGTCTGCTCCATTCTGTATGTCAGGACACATATCCCAACTGCCAGAAAATCACTGAGATTCTGGAAAGTCGCTCATGACTATCGCTCACTTAGCTTCTCCCTTTTCCATTTGTGTCCAGCTAGTTTAACCTCTCAAATAACCCAGAATATTTAAGTGATTAAAAGGAACACTTCTGTGGACCAGAGCAACTGGGCCAATGGAAATTACAGGAAATTAGCTATCCACTAATGAGAAGAGTGTTTTTAAAGACTCAGGAAGATAGAGGAAGAGGAAAAAATACACAGTACAAGTGTTACCATAAAGAGTAAAGGAAGCAAACCAAGGCAGATCAAGTAGTGGGGAGCTACAGTAAAATCAAATATAGGCCCCTTAAAAAAAAGATGCATAACTACTGCCTACTTAAAAAATGGGTGCCATAAAGATGAGCTAAATTTTAAAAAACATTCTGGAAAATACATCCATAAATATCCAGTAAGATATGTTGATAAAATCAAAGCTCTACAGTCTACTCAGAAAAATCATATAAATTTAAATGTCACAGGCTTGCACTTTCCTAAAAGTAGAAATTCTACATAGAATACTGCAGGTAAGTTTATATACTTGTGGCAATAAACAATATGTGCAAACCTCTGGAGGAAAAAAAATAATAAAAGCCCATAATTTGGGATGGAAAAGCTGTGCCTTCTTAACAAAAGCCAAGAGAAGTAAGCATCTTACATAAAAGGGCTCATTCAGAATTCACTGTTTTACGGGAGAGAAGCTGTGAGAGTTTATATGCAAAACAGTTGTAAAAGCAACTCAGAGAAGAAACAAGATTTCCCTGTAGCAAATATCTATCTTTATTAATGTCGGTCATTCCTTTAAATAAGGTTAGATGGAAATGTTAAGAAAATTTTGCAAGCAGTAATTTCCTGTATTAAGATTTATGAGAGGAGGAAAATCTATAGGTTATATAAATTATATATTTATATATATTCATACATATTGGTGACAAGTTAATTGCACAGTTACTGTGAAATAATGCATGCTATTTTATGGTAATAATGCAGTAAATCTATTGGAAACAATGGAACTGTAATTATATGGTAAGCTGTGTTAACGATACCACTTTAATAACCTGATGACTGTGAATTTAACTTATGCCAGCATCGTATGCAGCCGAAAGTGATATACTGCATTTCTTCCCATGGTACAATAATAAAGCAACTTAATTACCTATTTCTTAGGTTAAAATAGTTCTAGCATCCTGGATTAGAAGTTAAATAGTAACAGAATAATGGGGAAATTGTTGGCCTCGCTAAATTCAACAGGAAATTTTCAGTGGGGCTCGGATGACTCTTGTCACATCTCTCTGGCTACATTTGCATTCACACACCTCCGGTCAGGTTGGTGTTGTGTGTGTCCCAGATCCTCCTGACAGTCCTGTAACATGGGCTGGAGTTCTTCCTGGGGAGAGGGGGTGAGGGTGGCAGTTGACTGATGGCTATAGGAGACAGCGGCTGGAGAGGAAGCTGCTCCTCGGACAGGTGGAGTAGGACCTCGCTCATCTTCTTCCTCTTCCTCTAGCTCATCCTGCTGCAGATACATCCTTGCAGGTGGCACAGGACAAGGAATTTCTTGGTCATAGCTAAAATTAATTTTTTAAGAAAATAAGGACTTAAATTTGTACTGTGTAATTAGCATATCTGATACACGTATTAATAGCCCAGAAACAAACCACTGTTCTCTGTGCTCTTGAGAACAGCTCAGTAAGGATGTGCTGAGTGGATGCACACCACTGTCAGTAAGTGCTCTCCAAACTGCCACACTGCAGGCTCGACGAGCAGCACCAGAACAGTGCTGGAGGAAGGTCTCACTGCCAGCTTGTAGGGCAAATTACACTTCAATTAACTAGTGATTAAAGTGGGAGATGGACGATGTCTTCATCTCTCTTACCTTTCATCCACAGAGAGACTGTAGTCTTCACTGTTGCTGTGGGGAGGTGGATGTGCTGGAGGGGGTGGGAGAAGATCTGCCCAGTTCATGCCTGCTTGCTTGGGAGCCTTTGGGGTCCGAGCACCCTTCTTGTGCCCTTGACTCCCTGGGAATAAAAAGCAGCACGTATTTGCAATGCTTTTAAGTGTCTCCTCAGCATCAGCTATGAAAACCAAGATAACTGTTGTTGCTCCCAGATGCTCTTGCATTCTTTGGGAATTTATTGTTTTGATCAGTTTGGAGCAAATTGGCATTCCTCCTTTTTTACACCAGTTCGTGCTTGTAGCTCCTTCACAGAATTAATCTACATTTTAAGTGGTTGAATTTAACCAGAAAACTTCACACAGAATGGAAAAAAACCCCATGGGATACAAAACTCTAATTTTTTAAATAAACAGTCAAAATGCAATAAAACCATAAATGAATTTTACAAGCAATATCAGTAAGAGTGAGATTCCTACTTCTGTTAATTACATTAAAGATTATCATCTAAAACAAATGAGCTGTAGACATATTTTCTGAAGTACCTTTATTCTATTTAATTGCCAGAAGCTAAAATACAATATGATACAGATATGATCTATTAAAGTTCTACTGTTGCATTAAGTCACTGAATATAGGTAATTTGTACTTGTCCACTGAAACATTTTAGGCACAATGAAATTACTACTTTTAGTCTAAATGGCAGGTGCAGTTGAAAATAATTGCTGGAAGAACTAAAATAACAGAAAAAAAAAAAAAGATCGATGAAGTATTTCACAAATGTTTTCAACTTCTATTACTGGAAAATTATACTTCATAATAAAGCAATGCAGCTTTAATAGTTCAAATACTTTTAAATAAGACCAATTATTTAGGTGGTCTCAAATTTTAAGCTTGGATATGGCTATGATGAGAACTGGCTCAACAATTATTCCTTGGTATACATACATTTTAATTCTTCTTTGCTATTGTAACTCCTTTATTGTAGATAAAGTTGCTGTGATTTTGAGTATGTTTTAGAATCCTTCACATTTCTCTCTTAAACTGAGGCATGATTTTATATTATCGCATTATCAAGGATGTAAAGCCTTATATACATGATTAAATATGCTGCAGTGAGACTTAGGAAGCTTGTTTTTTTGACTTCTACTGTCTCAGATTTTCCACTCTTACCGACAGTAGTTCTGTTTATTATTGTCCCACATTAGCTGCCAGATACATGTTTTAGCCATGTAAAATTATTTTTCTGGTATCTCAGTATTAGCTGGTTTGTTTCAAGATTCTGACAAAGGATTTTTTAGATCATTTGTGGAGGAGATGCCAATGAGAAAAAAAAATTAATTATCTACTGCCTATATCTAAATGATGTACAAGAATAAATTTGACATATAGTGACTGAAACCTATAAAAGTTTTATGTATGCCTGAATGCTTTTTTACTCAATAAAATACATGGGTTTAATTTACAAAATGAAAAACTTCTTAAAGCAGCTCTGTTGGGTATCACTCAGCTGCTGTGGTATCTTGAGCTGGTTCATGAACTGGGTAAGTAGACCCAAGAGATGGGAAAAAAAGTCACTAAAGTACCAGGAAGGTAACACGTAAAGTACTTTTTGTTTTTGGTGACAGGAGAAAAATTTCTATGACTTGCCCATTTGGAAAACATAACATCAACCAGTAGGCCATTAGCAGTAGGAAATCCAGCCTCTATTCGAGTTCATGACTTCTGCAATTTTGGAAAATCAGTTACTTAACTGACATTTAGATGACACTAAGCAGTCCTGAGGATGCAACAGAAATATAGAACCTATTGGGACATTTTTTGTGGTGTTCAGCATCTACTGTCAGTGGATTCCTCCCCACCGCTCCTTCTCTAAGCCCAGTAAATATTTCCAATTGCAGCTATGGCATCCAAACACCACAAAGCCTAAGGCTTGGAAAACCCTGCAGGTACTCACCAGATGTACTGCTGCCTCTGTCTGAGCTGTTGTAGGATCCACCTGTATTCTGGTCATATGACTGGTTGTAGGGAATAGTTGGAGCAATGTTGTCATTTACTCGGTAATCTGCAAGTTTAACGGTATGGTTAATGCTGCCCTTCAGGAACACATCTACTTTCACATACTTATTTATAACACCAAGTAAGATCTCCTGAAAATAGTGAAGAAGAAGAAAAAACTTTTTTTGAAAGAAAAATCATCCTGCAATCTTGTTTTATTTTTAGCTTGTCTCTAATTGAAAGCTTCAGGGAAATCATGGGAACTTAGAAGCTGCACAGCTAAAATGCAGCAAAATGGAATTCTATGCACAGGGTTTTCACAAAGCCTCTGCAATGAGTCTCAATAAATATATATATCTATATCATCTATATCTATATCTATATATCTATATCAGGCCTGTGTGAGCATTTTGCATACAAATACTGTCACCTTGATTGATTTTCCATGGTCTCTGCCTAATTCAATATGCAGTAACCAATGGACTGCAGTAGCTACTTTCGGTATTTCAAAGGTGACAAACCCACACAGGAGTCAGCTCTGTATGACAGGGGCTGAATGACCTGCTGGAGCAACAATGCAGCTCCAACTGAGTTTGGTTTACAACAGAAGAGGTCTTTGTTTCAGGTCTGCTGGCTCCAAGAATATTTTTATTTACACTGGATCATGCAGGTTCTACAGGCAAGGCCTTTTTTGCTAATGGCTGTTACCATAACCTTCCTCTCCAGTTTCAAAGCACTTGGTATACACTTATTACTTTTATATCTAGATTTGGCAACCAGATCTGTAAAATTTCATCAGGAAGTAAAATACTCATCTGGCAGAACAATACTCTCATGCTAAAAAGCAATTGCAATTTACGGAGAACAAAAAGGAGATAAGTTACTCTTCATACAGCAAATAAAACTGCATCATAAACAGAACCACTGGACGTAAAGTAGTGACAATGAAGCACAGCATGTAACTCATCAAAATAGTTACTTCCCATCACAAAAGCTATAGGTATAAACAGCAGCAAGATGGCTTTGACTTAGGAAATGAGAGAACCAAGATCAGAATATCGACTCACAAAATAGCAAATCAAAACAAAAAACAAACAAAACTAAGAATTCAGTCCCCATCTGCTGCAGAAATGTTCGTGATAATGTAAGCATGGGAAAAGAGCAAAATGATAAATTCCACACCAGAGTGTATTCTGTAATAGTTTCTCAGCCTAGTTGCATTCCACAGACCACGCTGAAGCCCTACATACCACATATGTTTACACAGAGGATAAACAGTAAATCAGCACTCTGAAATATGTATATATGACTGTCAGCAGACAATGTTTTAAGGGGGCCTTTCCACACTACAATATGCTAGAGAATATGCAGCTGTAATATATACACTTTGAAAGATGCAGTATCTTCCAGCACATAAAAACCAAACATGTTTTAATTTCCAAAGAGGTACGTAATACACAGTTCATGAAAGAGAACAATTACAAAAAAATACAGCTTTCACCCTCTAGTAAGGAGTCAAACCCCTTGAATTTTCTTTTGGCATGTTTATGTCAAGGGAAAGTGTGACATTTTATATTGCCCTTTGAACTCCTCTGTGAGTAGATGGGTCCGGTAGAGAAATCAACATTCCTGTAATGAAATGTTTCTTTTTACTGGATCACTTATCACTATGAGATCACTTGAGTTACAACAATCAATGCAAAAAGTTCCAAGTTAGAATGGGTCCAGCTCCTAGGGATACTGTTTTGCAAATCAGGTTATTAAAAGAGGTTGCATGGTAGCCTGGAGGACTAGAAAGAAGAAATCACATACCTATTTCTTCCAGCTCCCACACAGTATATTAAAGAAACATGCCTTCAAGGCCTCAAAAGCACATTCTGATGCTTCCCGTTAACACTGAAATCAATTTATTTTTAGCTTCTGGATCCACAGACTTCAGTCAGGGTAACACAGGAATTTAGTTTCTAAAATAGTGTGCAGTAGCATTGCCTCTCAATATGAGAATTGAAGGCTTGCTAGGAACAAGTCTGAAATGAATTGTATCACTCCATTTGTGTCCCCAGTGTACAACACAATACAATTTTACCGAGTTTGATATGCAAAATTTCATTCGTTTACATGAACATGTAGATTTAATGAGCCTCCATCCACGACTGGGAAGAGTGGGTTGACCTATTTAAAATTTAAGGTAGAGTATAATGTGACTACCATGCATCTGGCTTATGAATAAAAGATCTGGCCTCTGTCCTAACCAATCCCTTAAATACTATTAAATTTAAATTAATCTCATATCCACAGGAAATGTATTTTATTTAACTCTTTTCTAAAGATACGGCTTGTTATTTTTTACAATAAATTCAATATCTGAAAGGTTGTTGTGGTGCTAATTAACTTTCTGACACTGCTAACTGTGCATTTCTAAATCTAAAGAGGCACAAGTCTAAAAGCACCACAGAAGCCTGTAATTGCTGAACCTGAAAGCTTTAGACTCCTGGAACCAGAAGGTCAAAACTCCTCTGATGCCTAAAGAGGAGAAACAAGCTAAAAGCTCTTCACCTTTGTTTAATTTGTTTTGCTCCATAATGTTGTACTGTATGGGTGGAACCTCTTGCTTTTGCTGAACAGAGGGTTTCCAGTGTTTCTCATTCGTGTCCCCGCTGCCATTGTTAACATTATTGCTGATATTGGACTGGATGAGCTGAGTGGTGGCATAAGGAGTGGGCTGCCCAGGCTGGCTGACAAATCTTCCATCCTTTAGATTTGGACTATTGAAGGTTTTCATCTCATTGATTTTGTTGCTGAGGTCCACGTCCCCATACACAGTTGACTCAGGCAACATCAGGTTTGTCTGCTTGTTGTCCAGCTGATTGTTGTAATTTGCTATACAATCGGCTAACCACAGAGGAGAGAAAAGAGAAAAGGTCATTCTGTTCGCTCACACCAGACTTTCCATGAAACCCCCTCTAACATTTCCTTACTGCATAACTACACTTGGCTTGCATCCACGTAGCACACGCACTGAGGCAGAGATACTGCCCTTAACCATTTAATTTACAGAATATCATTCACCTCATAAACTAATGCTCCAAAAGTAGGGTTCACTGTTCTGATTCACTGTAAATTACGACCTTCCAAATTCTATCTACAATAACTTACCTTGCTGGGCTATTCCATAGTGGCCATATAAACATTTGTATTTTTAGACATTATTCTCATAGCAGTACAGATATTCAATTCATGATTTTGATTAAAATCATTTGCATTGCAAGGAAAATTCAATCAAAACTTTATAGCAGGAATAACTAAAGTCATTTCATGTCACCTCAACAGTATCTAGAAACTCTTGTATTTATCATAAGAAATAGACATACAACAGGTTTTTATGAAACAGACTGAAAAACAATTACATATAAGAGAATTAAAGAAAAACAGCACAATGTAAAAGGTAACGCAGTACCCAGTGGCAAGTCTTTATTTGATCATTGTTTCCTTGTACAATCTCATATTTTAACTTTAAACAAAAACAGGAAAGCAATCTGGAATTTTTGCCGATTTTCAGTTGCTTTGGATATTGCAAAATACGTAATACCACAGTAATACCAATGTCCTGCATGCTAAAGATACATCATATAAACAGCATGAATTAATTCTTCTGACATTTACTGCATCCTGAGGTCCACTTACTGCAGACAGTAAATTGACATGTGCTGATGCTCTGGCCACTACTGCATGAAACAGTGCCCCTGCCTTGCCACGATCTCTTGCCACTGTGTGACAGCAAGCCCACACATTTTTCCTCTCCACATCCAGTCCACTGGGAGATACTGAATGAAGTAAAATAGTCTGTGGGTCAGCAGTTAGAAGGCTTAGTGGAACTAGCATTCAATGATCCTTAAGCAAAAATTCTCATTTTCCAGTTGATTAATACATCAATAATTACATTAACACTCACCAGGAATACAGTTTTGCTCTTTTAAAAGATGTTGTATTTACACTAATGAATTTGATTCAAAACCTGAAGTCCATTACCTGCGTCCACAATGAATTTACTGGAGAGGATGCCAAGTAAAACTACATACAGAATTCAACATTTTACCATTACTCTAAATGAAATAACTAGCAAACATAGGGGATGTTTAATTTTAAAAGTGTTCCAAAACACATACATATTTTTAGAGATGTATTACCTGAAAAGGGGACTAAAATAATGCTTGTGTAAGAAAACCACTGATCCACATTTTCAGTGACTAACGAACAGTATCAGAACATGCCACACAGAACTTATCACTGCACATTTCATGCCCCCCAGCCTGTGGTTTTTTTGAAGGTTTTACTGTTTGATATATTTTTCTTTCTTATGTGAGGTGTTATTTATTGCCTCTGTTATTTATTGCTTCACAGTCTTCAACTTCCTGATTTCTAGTGTTTAAATGTTTTCATTTCTCTCACCTACTGAAACCATACTAGTCTTTCTTCCTTTCCAAGTCTATTGTATCATAGTGGGCAATTATATATTCAGTATATTCTTCACCCCTGGTACCTCAGGCTTTGCTACAATATCTTTGCAGAGTCACTTATAACATATTTTTACCTCCTTTCATTTGCAGCTACATCTGATTTGTGTGTAAGACAATATAATCAATACAGTATACGCAGTAGGTACATTTTTTACAGAGACACATTAGAATTCCTCACAGCAAGTGCTTAAAACTGGTTTACCTACATAACAGATGATTTACTCTGTTAATTTTTTTTATGGTATCTACTTCTTGAACAATCCATTCCCATTCTGTAGACTTGGAAGACAGTGTTATACTTAAAAGCAATTAAAAATGCAGCTACTTTGCATGTTCCTTTTGCATGTTCACAATTACGCTGCTGCTGCTTCAGAGCACAAACCAGCCCATGACGACAGAGTTAAGAATATTTGGCAGAATTTCCAGGGAACAAGAGACCACTCTGAGCATATTGTCTGAGCTGCAAACTCCAGAGTTCTACTTGAAAGGAAGGAAACACTTCGCAACAGAACCAAGCTTAATATGAAAGCTAAAAATGAGGGCGAATTCACTGCAATTCAATACAAGATGTTATAATGGGTTGTAACCATCAAAAATGTGTCTTCTCTTCCTTCTCTGAATTTGTTAAGTTTCAGTTACCAGAAATTGCTGTGTCTGTCCTTGTCACAGTAAACTATCCCTGAATCACAAACCTTTTTTATACAGGTACTGGTAGCTGGTACTGGACATGCTATCCTCAGCCAGAGTGAGATGCAAGTCTCTAATGCCAAAATCTCTCACCTTGCTCTGAAGCACCTGGCAGTGGCCACTGTCAGACAGCATTACTGCAGCAGATTAATTGCCATTGCCACCACTCATGAATTACCAGCCATGAGAGCTGGCTTCACATTAATTAGGGGAGGTAATGCTGCTTGGCACTTATGCAGCTTCACATACTCCCTCTCTGAAATGCTGGGATGGGCTGCTAGCAAAAACCAGCTAGAGGTGCTTGTAGAGGGAAAGCTTAATTTCATTTCTCACCAGTAACACAAACTGGGTTAAACCAAAAGGAACCTAAGGTCTGTTTAAAACAAAATGTGCAACAATTAGCACTCTGAGATATATTTCACCCAATGTGTTACCATGGAACTCATGAGGTTTTCTCTTACAGAGCTCTCTGAGTCCTGCTCAAGCTCCCAGGAACTACCATTTAACCTAACATTTTGTAATTGCTTTAAGTGTGTGAAGTTATCTTCTTTATTCACACACCCTAAACACAACACTAGCTATCCAATTTTGTACAGAATGACACTCAAAGGGAAGTTTTGAGTGTGCTAAAACAGACTGACTTTGTTGCAAGCACTGTAGCAATGTTTTATTTCTTGCTTCCCATCACATCAGAACCAGAAGGGAAATTTCACTAGCATTGTTTTGGTATTTCTCCTTCTCCTTCCAAGCAACAAGGATGTACAGAGCAACCTAAAATTGACCTTATCTGCTCTATTCAGAAGCTGAAATGTATTAGTTCAGTGTGACTTCTGGCAGCATAACTTTGCAGGGGCTCCTTAAGCCTGCTACAAATATCCAAAAGGGGCTGAGAAAGGATTCAAAAAGGGACCAAACGCATAATCATGACACAGAGGATACACCATATGAAGTCTAAAAGCACTGGATATCAAACAAACCTGGATGCTCTCTCAGGTATTAGAAGCACACACTCTGTAAAGAAGATTCCTTAGCAAGGTAGAAACATATCTAACCTGGTCGACTGTACGTTGTAAGGTTGCTATCACTGTTGCCATTGCCAGAGGTGCAGCAGTTGATGGAGCAGTCATTGTGATTGTTCCCTGTGTTAGGCCAAGTATCTGCTAACCATGGCTGAGTGGCAGGTTCACTGATGTTTAGGAGTCCAGGCCTTTAAAAACAAAGCTTGGTCATTTCAAAAGTCAAACAAAAGCATTTTCACATTGCAGTTACACCCTTCTGAAATGGTGAGATATTACAAAATAACACCACGTATTAAAAGGCTTGAGCACTGGAAAATACAGCTAGATTCAATTATTTTGCATTTTCTAGTCCCCTGTCTAACCTGTTCCTTGCTAAAACACCCAGGAGTGAGCAGTCAAGGACAGTTCATTTTGCTGGACTGCACTGCATGTTGCTGTGCAACATTTACCTGCCACTTTGGTTTTCATTTTCCTAAATATTTTTTTTTCCTTAGGAGGTTGCACTTTTGTCTTTCTGCCCCTTCACCCTTTCTTAAAGAACACAAGGTAAAAAAGAAGAAATTGGCAAGTCAAATAAACAAAAAATTCACACATGGAAGCAGGATGGATGTGCATAAGAGCCAAATTTAAATGGGAATACTCCCAGATTCTTGGTTATTTATGGAGAAAATTCTCTTCACCATCAGACAGTACTACTGAGGTGCATCACATGAAACAGCAGGTAACAGAAACCTCTGTGGCCTGGGAGCATTTGGATCTCACTAACCATGCTGAGTGGGTGACACACACTTGCTCATGAGTAAGCCACTCCTAAGCTCCCAAGAGAGTTTAAGGTAATTGGGAATATTAGCCACCTGAAAAATATCCAGATATGAATGCTGCATTTGGAATAAAGTGTATTCCTGACATCAGCCAGCAGAAAGAAACACCACTCCTTGTTTTCCAAGCTGCTGAATTTTTCTAGTGAATGTGAAAGACTCTCTGATGAAAGTTCTGTAAAATCTTTGGTGGCTCTTCAGTTTCCACACTAACAATGCAGTGGCATGTTACAGTCCCACACAATTTAAAATTGCCTTTGAAAACTAAGGTGCTTTTAAAACCAGTAATATTAGCTACTGTCATATATATATATATATGAACAGAGTCCCCTTCTGATGAGATTTAACAAGCAACTATCCATTTGAAATAGTGCAGAAACTATTTTCCATAATATTAGATGTGATGATCTTCAAAAATAAAATATGCTAATCCTCTTAAACTGCAAGTTGAAAATACAAGCTGCATGCAGTTATTTGTGGGGGATAGAGTCTGTCAGTGCTGCAGGCTTAAGACATAGACTTAGAATGACATTTAAAAGATCTATGCATATATGTGTATATATATATATTTCTGTACTGCATATGTCATCTGACAATTTAACATAGGAGGTGATGAGGCTTGACTTGCTGTCAGGCTTACAAACCAGCCAATATGCATCCAGTAAAGAAGTATTTTTTAAAAAATATCTGAAATAAACATACAGCTGTGTAGGCCTGTGAGCAGACCAGATGATTTGAAATTCCCTGCTTTTGTCCCTACACTCTGCTCTTACACCAAACCTACACCTGAAAGCGTTTGGAGGAGGCAAAGCATTCCAGAATGTTGCAGCACTTTAAAGACCTGTGCACTAGATTTTTGCACAGGAAGTTAAAGATCCTTTGTTTCTAAAATTTACTTTCCATTCACACCTGCTGTCATGTAAGGAACGTGGTGTGAGGTATATAAGTAGATGAGAATTCTACTAATTGGAGCTATTTAGGTGGAACTGTAGGCAGGAGATACTTGCATTAGAGCTCCATAGCCTGGTGATAATTTGAGATCGTAATTTCCAAAGATCTTTAACCTTGGCAGTAAATTTCCTGGCTCCCTGAATTTCTGGACTGGGTCTGAGGCAGGGGTGGGCAGAGCAAGTGGCTGTGTGGGTGCTGGCTGGAGTCAATCCACCACAATTACCATTACTCAAATCCTGTCTAGAAAAGGGATTGCCACAGAAATGGGTATTTTTTCAGCATCACACAAGTGGGGATTATGTTGAAATATAAAACTGTGACATTTTGAGATCTGAAAAATGCTTTAACATGCTCACATAACTGCACTTGGCAAAAATGCTAAGCCTTTCCAAAACACTGCAAATATAAAGTAAGGAAGTGAAACCCTTAGGTTTGGATATCAAAGGATGGTTTCATGTGCAAAAATATAATTATTTCTTTTTTTTTAATTTCAGAACTGTGCTTCATATCCTACAAAGTAAGTTACATCACACATGCTGTCAATGCTATATATGTAAATGAACAAAGCCAGCATAGATGTTTGCACCTTGAATCAATTACATCGTTAGAGTGTGGCACTGCTGCTGAAAACTAGGACAGTAAAATTGAAGTTGATTCTCTAGCAGTACCAAAATTACTGTGTACAATGTAGACACTTGTGGGTTCATTTCTGTCCTCTATGTGAGTGTGCTTCATCTAGCCTGTGCTATGGGAAGGTGAGAAAGCACAGTGGCACAAAGACCACAAAGGATATTAGCTAAGTACCTTTTTGTACAACTCCCAGGGAAACAGAGAGTTCATCTCTGTCCTCTCTTATTTTCTCACTATCCTGCAGCAAAAGCAGCCAACCCAGAGATTTACAGATTTTTCCATTCAAAAACCACATGGTGACTGTTCTAGAAAATTCCCTCTGTGCTTCCATGGCCAAGACAGCACAGCAGCACACAGTGCTGGGCAGAGGTACTTGCCATTGCTCATACTACACCAGGTCCAGCTGCAGCAGGAGCTGAGTGGCCTCACCTCTGCACAGCACTCAGGTAGACTGGGAATGCTTTATTTTATGCCCAATCTTCACAATTGCCAAACCTGTGCATGGTCTTGCAATTTAGGGATCGCAAGGTGCCACTTGTGAACAGGAATTGTTGCAGGACTTTGTTGCCCAGGTGGTCTCTGAGATTTTAGCGATATTTCAGCATCATGCCAAATCTTTGAATGTGACAAAAAAAAAAAAAAAAAAACACCAAACCAAACAGTGCTACTAAAGCACCACTGCCCTGACCTGCCTGTTTGCTAAAACCACTATTTTTCTTCCTGAAGAAAACTTCACCTCTAAAGAGGAAATGTAAATTACTGTTTTCTCCACGGCCATTCATTAAGTAATAATGTAAAGGCAGTGAACATGCCTTAGCTAAATCCTCAGTCTGGAATGGGCTCGGTTCTCAGAGTGGGAGGCTGTAAATTTAAAACCTGTTTCCCTCTCTTCAGTGTCCCATCTATTTTAAGCAACACTATAACTGTTTTGCATTCACAGAAAGATTTTTTTCTTAAAATGTCACCTTATAAGCCATTTATGTCTTCAAAAATTTTTTCCAATAAACATTTTGTTTCTTTGCAGTATTTGTGAAGCAGCTATTATTTCTTAATCTTCACAAATGCCACTACTTAATTACTTTTACTCCCTTAATCAGGTGGCAAGCCAGGTCTTTATTTTGAAGTCAAAGCACTCCCTCTGCTGCTCATTTTCTGAGATGCAGTTTTTACAGGTTAACAAAGCTGAAAATATTTCAAAAAATGTTTTGGAAATCAACCTAAAACTTCGAACCGTATACCCTCCTTCTAAACAGAAAATAAATGGCCAAAATGTATAAATTGATATACGAACTAAAACAACATATCTATGCAGGTGATTATTCTGCCATCACTTATAAGGACAATTGAACTCTTGGAATCCTTAAATTTTTTTGCACACAATTTATACCTATAAGAATAAAGCACATAATTACCTGCCTCCACTGCTTACGGCCTCTCCTCCTCTCTGATATGTTACTGAAATAGTTAAAGATAAAAAGAAGGAAAAAATTTAAAGATCATACAAGACTCCTTCAATAACAGCATTTATTTTGCCTTTGTTTCACTTTAGCTAAGACGATAATTGTGCATTGTTTATACATTAATTCCGAGTCTCATTCTGCAAGCTATTCCTTCGAGTCTGAGTTTAGACACAATACTTGTGTTGCGTGATAGCTGCTAGTCCAGCCCCAACAGGGTTTTATATTTCAGTTCTGTTCTGAACACACACACACACACACACGTATCACTTAAGAAAGCAGGAAGCCATACATCAGGTTGAACTTATTCTTAACATAACTCTGCTGACTTCAGTGAAGTTACCCTGTGGAAGAATTTAGGCCATATATTTATTTCATGAATGGCTGGATGTTAAAGCTTTGCTCTACCTTATTATTTTGGCAAGATTAAAGAGGTAGCATGATTCTATAACAGACCTTACTTCCAATGTAAATAATGGCTCATTACAGCTGAAGCTACTGCAAAAACAAATGCTCTTTCTGAATGTTACTGCAATACACTCAGGGAACAAGCACTCTCTAGAAGTCCACAGAAGCTCCACATTTTATAACATTTTACAATATAAATTATACTAAATAATCTAAAATTTTAAATATATAAATCTTGGTTTATAAACAGTCTGGCAGAAAGAATAATTTCTAAATTAGAAGGAATAGTTTTTCTAGCATTTCAGAAGTATTCTTCATTAACAAAGAGGATGTCCACATGCATTTGTTTGTTGACATGGCTTGCATATCCTTCACAGGAAGGAAAATGTTTGAGAAGTTAGCTTTTAGGATGCAAGCATCCAAGAAGAAACAGTGCTATAAATTTTGCAGGTTTGCATTGGGTTTGGCAAAGGGTTAAGGAGACTGCCTCCCTGCAAATGCTGATGGATTCTACACTTTCCAGCTAGGAATGTGCTGAAAACAAGCAGCCAAATTCTGCTCTTTAGAAGAACTCCAAATTGGGATTCTGCAAGAGAGAGATAAATGCTGGCAGTGATTACAATAACAGGATTAAAATGTAAGATGCATTCCTACAGGTAAGTCTTTTACTGTAGGTAATGCTAAAGAGGAGGGCCTGGTTCCTTTTAAAGTCAAAGTATGATTGAGATTTTGGATTGAAAAAAAAGGATATTTTCCTTTAAGTGTTTTACATGCTTTATGTTTTTCCCAATTTCTTATTTAAAAATCTCAGGGTTATTTATTTTGCAGCTCTCACAGTATCTGAAGAAACCCTGATTTTTTCTTTTAATGTTAAGAATCCAATGGAGAGAATAGATGTTAGCTTCCAACCTCTGCAGAATTTCAGTGGCGTGCTACAATGGAGATTACAACAGAAGCCCTCTGTTTAGCCAATTAAAGTAACAGCAAAATAACAGGAGTTTGAATTATTCTCCTCCGAGGCACTCAAAGGCCTTCAGAAACATCGAGGGCCACTCTGGCTCACGCTGAACAGGAAGCAGCTCCACTGAACATAAACAGGATGACTTCTGAGAGCAGGCACTCTTCAGTTTGATTAAAGCACGTGGGTGAGACTCTAACCCAGCCCAGCCTGGTGTGTGTGGAGTGCAGGCACACGAGGTTTGCTTCCTCCGTGGTCCAGCCTGAAGGATGTAACTTAGCTGTTGCACAGAGGCCAAATTAGTGCAGTGCTGATTACGAGCTTTAATATTCCCTGGGAAACTGTGTGTGCAGGGGAGAGCGTGGGTGGTTTTTACCCTGCCTGGATGGATATACATGTCCTGCAAGTCACATAGGTCTCTTGTGAAAACGTAGGATTTTAGAACAAAGGAGGAAGAAACAACCTGTCTGTTCACTCAGGCTGTAGCTAAAAGAGATGCAGAGTACTAGTATGTATAGGATTTTATCTACTGCAGAGGATAAGCTGCTCAGCTGCCAGACTGTAGGACCCACTGAAGGTCAGCTCTACAGGATAGAAAGGCTCTCACGGGCTTTGGTGGGCTATGGTTCAGATTATGTCATACTTTGCACATTTCTAAACAAAAAGAAACAGAAGATGATTTTAAACTCACACTGAATTTGAAATGCACCTCTTTTTAAGCTGAACGGGGTAATTATTTTCAAATTTCATAGCAAAATACCATTTAAGGCTGCAAGCAAAGAAATCTGACTGCTCTAACACTTTGATTTTCTGTATCTTCCGAAGCAGACAACTCCGAGGTCACTGGATTAATGCACATTCAGAGGAAAGAAAAGGAGCAAATATTTCACCAACTATAATCCCACTGAATCCCTTTCAAGTCAGCATCTGGGCTCTGCTAAGTCATTCCTCCTCTATCAGAAGCACCTTTTGCATTGCTAGATGTGGGAGGCCACACTACTCCATTGGAATATGCAGGAAGAGAGCCCAGGTTGTACAAACTGACAGGATCATGCTACAGAATGGCATGCTGGCGTGGAATGGTGTGCTATGAAATGGTGTACAAAAATAGAAAACATTGTCAGCTACAAAGCAAATGCACGCTACTTAGAGAACAAATAATGATACCTGTCATTAATGACATTATTTAAAAAAACCCTTCAAAACAGCTGGGCTGGTTGGTTATGTCAGAAAAAGAGAAACAGTACCACAAACACATGCTTCAGTAACAAAGAAGGGGGGAAAAGTGCAAATATATACCTGTTGGTGTGAAGGTAAAAGACGGGACTGAAAAATCAAAACAAAATACAAAAACTGGTTATTAAGCTGAAGAGAGAAAGGGAAACATACAACATTAGTATAAATCTAGCAGACAGCTGAACATGAAACAAATACATATAACTAATCCACTAGTTCAGTCACATTGATATAAAAATAAAACTAAAATTGCGAATCAGAAAGAAGATTGTCCTGCAGGTACTATTTTGGAGAAAAAAAAAAAAGGGGCAAAAAAGCCAAAAGCTTGATATTCTATTGTGCTCCTGAGAGGATGAGACTGTGGTTTAGCCTTTCAAACCTCTTTCAGTCTGGTATTTTAAGTTTTTTCTGAAAATCCTAGCACAAACAAAACCCCCATACTTAATCATTCTAGAACACAGAATGACAAATTCCATAACAAAGCCTTATCAAGGTCCTATTGAATCCTATCTGCAGTTCACTAAGTAAATGCTCATTACACTGAACTAATAGGCACACTTAAGTATTCAGTAAGGAAATAATAATCATAAAAAGGAACAAAGAGAACTGCTGTTTTACTGCCGCTGAATCAAGAATGGCACCAACTCTCACTGTAATAAAGGCACTAAAATCTACTGCAGCAATTAATTTTTGTTTTCAGAGATGAGACCGTTAAACAGAGTTATTATCTTTCTTTCTCAAATAATCACCAAAACGAAAAAAAAAATCTCCCCAGAATATAACACCTTTCTACCTTCCAACCCTTGGCTTTAAGAGAGAAAGGTTAACAACAGAACAATGACACTGCTTGACAATCTTCCCTCTCACAGCTACTATAAATCCTCTTTGGATCAATAGGGTCTCTAATCCAAATACAGAGCACCAGCATCTGCTCTTCCTATTAGCACATGCTCCCCCTCCTGTTAACAAGCCAGTATCGTTTTCCTCTCTCTGATGGCAGAACAAGGCTAGCATCACCCTTTCTGATCTAATGACAGCAAAAGGTAGGAGAAACATCCAAATATTCACTAAAATAGTCTGGAGAGAGAAGTTGATCAGCAAAGCCAGCACAGAAAGAAAAGGCTCTGGCTAAGAGAACAACTTCCAAATCTTATTTTTTTAATAACTTTAACGTTTGTGGCGAGTGCAGTGTGTCTTGTTGTAATTGAGGATATGCTGTAGATGTGCCCCCTTTTCAGCAAGCCAATTTATTTCCAGGTATATGACACTAAGCAAAGAAAGAAAAATGAAGCATTTGCCCATTTCAGGCTGCATCTACAGCAAAGTTCTTTATCTTGGGAATACCACTGTATTTTTTTTGAGTTAGGCCTTTTCATGTAGTCAAGTTTAATTTAGTTACATTCAAAATATAGAACCATAGTAACAAGCTTTCATTAAAATAGAATGGGCATTTAAACCTGAGCTATTCAAAAGAGAATCAAGAATCTCAAAATTAATTTGCAATCACAGGCACATGAAAAATAATTTTAAGCCACTGTCTGGTTACTCTTCTGTGAGCTAAGTACTAAACCTAGTTTAGCTTCTTAAGGAACTGAGGAACAGAGGTTCAAGTAAAAGAAATCTTATTGCTACCACATGAAAGAATGACTTAATTCTTAGAGCTTCTATTAATAAACTCTTCCGAGTGCGTAAGACTGCTAGTACAGTGTGTATGTGTGGGAGTAGTGAAGTATTTTAACAGATGACAGGCCTGAAGCTAAATATAAAAATAAATAAATGCAAGACTGAAGAAAGTTTGGGCTTGCAGTGATGACTTGATGAACTGCAGAGTGGCCAACTACTTTGCAATTCATATTTCACTAAAGATAGGTTTTGTCTTTGAAGAATACTCGATACCAGAGACACAAACCCTACTTTTCTGTATACTTTCATTTTAAATTCCCCCCAAATTACCCAAAAGATATTTTTACAGTTATTGAAAAACGCAGCTGTTTTGAACAATAGCTGATGTCACTGAAGTAACCATTTTTAAGGACAAATTGTATGCCTTTTGCTTAATCATAGGTACTGGTGAAAGCGCAGTGATGTTAGTGTGATAGAGCTGTAGAAAGGCAGTGTGGCAGCATGCTATTAGTAAAACAAAACAGCACAGGCCAATGCAGCACTACGTGGGGGGATGTCCTACCTAAGAAATCCCAGCAGAACAGAATCAGGGGTGGAATTCCTTCCCGATTTCCTCGGCTGCAACTCCAGTACAACCACTGTGCCTGGAGTCCATAGTGAGCATTGGTACTTTAACAGCATGGAGGACATCTCAACTCTGCAACACCCTGGACTTACTTCCATGTTTCCACTCACTCATTTGCTATTTTTAGCTTTGCTTCTTTCAGATGGTAACACATTGCTGCTGTTTAAAACCATTTGTGTTTGATTTGCCTGTCTGTCTTGCCCATAACACATTCATTCTTGAAGGGACTAAAGAATGTAATCTCATGACACCTTTCATACATGAAGATGTGTCCTTCTTTTAAACCTAGGCCTGTCTTCTGATTGCTAATTGTCAAATATAATCCCTCTAGTTATTCAAAAGCAGGATCTCCCATTTTCTGATTCATTCCAAAATTTATGGTTCTTACTCTATGAGTGCCTATGAGGTACTGCTTTGAGATGTAATGAACTGTAGCTCACTGAATTCAGCTTTAACTTCCAGATTTAACCTGGAAATTATGTAATCTGGAGGAGTCAAGTTTTTATCCCAGAAGATCTTCCAGGTAGAGATTCTAGTTTTGTTTGTCAGGGAGTACACTGCGAAGCACTGCTTGACCACTGACAATGTGATATATAAGAAGTATCAATAACGTGAAATAGCATGAAAATGAAGAGTGCTTTAAGTTAGCCCCACTGCTGCCATTCTAACCAAATGCAGATGCAGGATGTGATAGCCCCAGAACTCAGTCCCAGCCAAGGGTCACACAACAGCATTAATGAAAGGAGTTTTGGAAAGCAGACTGACTGCTGTGCTCTTGCGAACAGCCACGCTCCCCCAGAAGAAATTCAAGTAACCAAAGTGTCACTGCAATGTACACCTCTGTTAGCACTCCCAGCACCAGGCAAAGCACTGAACAGGGCGACTAGAAGCTACCTGGCTCCTCTTCAGATGGCACAGTGTCAGAGAGCAAGGACATATTGGAAGATCCCAGACTTAAATCCATCCTTACATTGCTCATTTGTAGGAGCATCTTCAAAAAATACTACTCCAGGTATTCAGCTTAAGACTTAGGCTCTAAAGCCCGACTTAGCACATCATGTAAATACTGCTGCCCTCTGCACTGGCTCCCCACCCACACTTCATGAATGTTCTGAAGTAAGACTCCTTATTTGAGCCTTAGAAGAACAAGAGACTGGTAACAAAATAAACAGGCAGCAAACAGGCATTCAGCAGCCAGCAGACTGAAATAGATAACAGGGCACCTTTTCTGATACCAGCGTAAGTACTTGTGAGTCCATTCCTCTTCTTCCTGTGGCGGTACAACCAGATACTGAAGACCATGAGGATAATCCAACAGGCTGCACCAATTCCAGCAATAAAGGCAGGCTGCTTTACTACATCAGAAATCTGCTGGGCTAAACTGACTTGATCTTCTGAGGACACAGGGTTTCCATGAGAATCTGAAACAGAGACACCAGTAACAGACAATTAATTTGAATGGACAGCTGTAAAAGGCAGCACGAAAACGGCTGACATAATTGCAGTCCAGTTTCTCAAGGTAAAATCCTTATGACTGCTCTTAAAAATCTCTTATTTACAGGTTGAGACAGAAGTGGTTTGTTTTCCATACAAGACAGGTACCTCCAATATCACTGACTTTTGTTTACTTACAAAAGCTGCTAAAATCAGGTACACAAATAGAAAGGCTCACAAATTACAAACTTGTGGACTGCTATTTTTTATTTTTCTTTCATTTTAACAAAGCAACATCAGCTTCAAAAAACTACCCAAAAAATCAGCAAAGAACACATCAAGTAAAAGAAAGCTCTGGTATGAAACATGAGTAATGTGAATGGGTACAAGTCAGCCCCCCAAACATCCACTCTCAGAACTGAAAAACACAGTTACAAATTTAAACTACATTCACATGAGGTTGGTACTGAGGAAGATATTTTAATCTCGCAGTTCCTGACAGATTACTTAAATCTTGTATTACACAGCCTAATGTACTGCTTGCAGTCTCTCAGTCTCTCACTTTGACCTCAATTTAAAAAAGACTGAATATTTAAAAGGATATAGAAAAGTAAAACTACAGTATAACCAATACTGCCCCCTTAAGTACGGATGAAAAAGCTAAAGGATAACTAAAAAATGATTTATGAATTGCTAAAAACAGCCAAGGAGTCTCGTTAGTAATGAACAAGCAGTGCTTTTCAAAACCAGTTTAGCCTTAAATATCCTACATCAAAACAAAAACCACGTATTTTTCCATAGACTATTTTTTTTTTTTTTAATAGAGACAGCACCTTTAAGAATTGGTCTTTTCTGCTCTTTCTGTACTCAACTTTTGCAGGAACCTTCCAGGAACAGCAGTAAGAAGATTCAGTTAGTGACCAAGCTTTCTAACTGAAGTGAAGCAACTCAAAGCCAAAATACTGCCTTCCTGATGCTTTACCAACACAGTGAATGCTCACTGGAAATTTCATTACTGCACAGGGTGAGGGCAAGAATTCAAAGCCTTTACTCAGAGCGGATATTGCTTTATACATTCCATAGCCTGGTGTTTGAAATACTCACTTTTACTCCAGTATAAATCCAAGTGATGGTTGCTTTATACTATTGACAGTAGTGACATCAAATTCAGAACGAGAGATTCATGTTTTTAGGAGAAAGGTGCTGTAATTAATTCTATTCATATGAACTATATAAGAAATGAAAACCTATTTGCTTAAAACTAGTTATCTTTTCTCTATGAACTAAGCAGATTTTTTTTTATGATGACATCTTGCATTATGCCAAAATAAACATAAATAAAATATAAGAAACTGCAATACAAACAAGAGATGGAATCACAAAAACTGATAGAAATAACAAACTTTGTCTGGAAAAGGATATATTTTTGAATGGAAACGGTTAAATTAATAACAACTTCCTCCAGTGAAGGATTCCAGATTCCAGTTTTTGTGACCTTGATGTCAAATATCTATCTTGCCGAGAAATCATCCCTGCCTTTGACTGCTACCTTATTGGAAATTTTATTTCATATTTCAGCTCTCTTTATCTTCTGTGATCCTAAGTGCACTGAATAGTCTGAAAGTTCACCAGGCAGACTCATTCTTTTCTTACTAATACACTCTTTGTGTCTGCAGGGTTTATGGATTTCATGCCTATTTGTGCAAGGTTAAGATGGGTTGCTTCAGATTTTATGGAGACAGCCAAGTGAAGTTCCACACAAGTGGCCAGATGGGCTTAAATGTATAAAGTATACTGTGACCAATGAATTAAAGCTGTCATCTCATCTTTTGTCTCTCTGCAGCTGAGGCCATATTAAGATATGAAAACTTGCATCATCAGTCTCCTTTTCAAAATGAGTAATTTCTGTGTTTTTAAACAGCTACAGTCCCTCATACAACTTAATGGAATAGAATAAAACATTTATGGAGAGCCTCTGGTCCTGAATAAATAGGATAAATATTTTTTGTCTCATCCTTAAAATATATATTTTAAAACAATAAATCCAGGAGAAAAAATAATCACAAACTCAAAAAACAAATTAGAATTTTTTTAAACATGTCAGCAATTCAGCCATAAAGACACATTTCTACACAACCATCTTGCATTGATCAGTCAACATGTGTCTGAATATTATAAAATCTTCAAGAATCTTTTTGAAGGTTTATTATTCTGATTTTTAAATAACATTAATTTCATGCTATTGTTTTACTTGCCACTGCAAGAGTATGAACGGCATAATAATAAACTTACTTTTAAGAAACAAGGCTTATGGCACATTGAATATGGGTGGACTGTTAGAGCCATTACATAAGCTGGTATATATCTATGCACATGGGAAAGAGAAACATGCATCTATGTTCTCATACGGTCAGAAAAAAAGCATCAGAGAAGAGGAGATGGAAGAGCTTTCAAGAGGTCACATCTGACTACATCCTGCTCCTCTTTTCCTTCAAAAATAGAAAGTAAGCTAAATATAAAGAGAATGAAATTTAGTGATCACTAAAACCTTCCAGGAACATTATCTTGGAATCCCTTCTTTGAGAAGGACATCCTCCCCCTCCCTATTAGATCCCTGGGAGATCCTGAATGAGCAGTCATGAAAATAACTCTTGAACTAACAAAAAAAAAACCAAATCAAGAAACACCCTACTTTTTCTTCATCTCAGGAAATTTCTGCAACTTTGACTGATACACAAATGGTTCATAATGAACATTCCTGTTCCTGCTTGCACTCTTCAGGGAGATGTGCCAAAATAATGAGCGAACATAAACATTCTATGGCAAAGTGCATCCTACTGCCAGAGCAGCAGCCGCAGCATTTAATGTACTTGAGAATGCCTCAGAACTGTTGGAGCAGGCTGATCTCACAACTCCCTGAAATCCAGCATATTATCACAGTGACTCATCCCTTCTTCTACCCCAAGATAAGAGCCTTCTTTTTAATCACAGATAATGTTGCTATGGCTGTTGCTCATAAGCGACTCAATTCGAATGTCTTGAAGCTCCAAGTTTCAAACTTCAATGAAAACTAATTTGAATTTATATAGAGAAGAACTGGAATCTCTAATCCTCTAATGCTAAATATTCATATAAGTAATAATAAGAATGTGAAAGCTAACACTTAAGTTGCTAAATGATAAATAAGAGATTAATATCCATTTAAGATTGGAACGACAAAGATTCAAAAAAGACAGGAAATTCCAGGTTCACAGGTGTGCAAGCAACCTTAACTTTGCCTTGTACATGTGCAGCCTATGGAATGGTACTTTTCCATATGCATGCCTCATTCAGCATACAAAATGTACAAACAGTGAGTAGGGATATCTAAATGGTGCTGACATGGCTAATTCTGGCAATTAAAAACTTGCAAAACACCTGAAACCTGTAATATGTTGTCTGAGTGTGTTCTCAAATATATGGCATGATGCAATATGAAAATTATTTGGTAAAATATTACCAAGGTAAGAATATGCTATTTTGTCTCCTTTCTAGATCTGTGTTTCCCAAACTGATAAAATATCAATTGTGCACGTCAGTCTTATACAGCTAGAGGACACAGCACCAAACTGATTTGGAAGGGTTAGCTGTGAGGGTGAAAAATAAAGATTATTTTCTTCAAGTTGTTTGCAGGCTGCAAACAAAAATACCAGCAAAAAAACCCTTACAACTATCACACTCAGTACCTTAAGGGCTGACAGAATAATATCCTGAAGGCATGCTACCTGGTTCACAAATCACACCTCCTAAATAAAGCAATTAGAATAATGAAGATTCAATGAGACTTTCTTGTGTTTTGTACACTTGAGACACCCACTGGCTGAATAACACACTCAACATTTATGGTAATTGTGCAGGTATCTCTTAAGAAATAACTGCATACCAGTATTAGCACAAATTACGTGTTTTAGAGTAACATTAGCTGCAGTTGTGGGGCTTCTCAGAGCTGGTACCAGAAACAAAATATGCCACAACCTGTTCCAATGTCACTCCTTATTTGTCAACAAACATAGGTAATACTGCCAAGCTACCACAGGTAGTATCCCATCACTCTACAAAAGCTAGGCTAGAGAGCTGAAAACAAATTGTTTGCTAATTCTCATCTTTTTGTACAGAGCATTTTTGCAAGCAATGTCTTTAAGTTACATGTTGCGACAAGAAAAACAAGGTTCTATTGAAATTCTATTATTTTGTTTCTCCACGGCACATTGTTACAGCCATAATGTAATGAGCTGTGGTTAGGTCTAATGAATTTTTTTTCCTTAACACCAAAGCTTTTGCAGTCTTTCTATATGTAAAATATAATATTTTCTTTTAGAAAAAACATTTTTCAGTCCTCGGAATGCCACAGAAAGCTTTAAAAGGTCATTCAAAAGCAAAGAAGCAAATTCAGAAACTTCACGCAGGGTGTTTTAAGGAGACACATAATTTTTCAGTTGATCTCATGATTTTATGAATAACAAGCAAGTTATTTCGTTGGCTTGTCCCTGGTGGCACGGGAAGTCTGGGGTACCACAGCTCAGTGAGCTGCTTCATGTCAGCAGAGACGTGGAAAATGAAAGAGCTCCGAGATTACAATTTGTACCTGTCTTTGTAGCAGGTTAAGTGCGTGCACAAGGTCATTTATCACAGCTCAGCTGATGCATGGGACTGCGATTGCACGCCCCAGCTCCCAGGAAATCCAATGTCTCCTGTCCTCCCCTCTCGTTCTGGAGGGGAGCCCCTGAAAGGTGATGCTTCCTCCTGTCACACACCCGGCATGTCCCAGAGTCACAAACCTGGGAGCATCCCACAGGGCACGTGGGCTCAAGAAGGACACCCAGAGCCAGCCACAGCCTAGTCTCTCGTTTTCGTATGAAAAACACATTGTAAGGAGACAGATGTTGGACTTTAATGGAAAGTTCTTATTAAAAAAGTGAACCTCAGAATCACATAGTATATTCTGCATCAGAAATGCTGTAGCTTGAAGCTGTCACACAGTAATTAGAGCACATACATACTGGGTGTCAGGACTGTTTCAAACCTTCTGCAAGGAGCATCCTCAGTCCTCTTTCCCCCCTCACCCTGGCCTCCCTTCCCTCCCTCTGAAACAATGTAATTCATTGCTGGTGAAAAGTGCCAACTGATGACATCAACAAATCAATTTTCTTTCCTCAGAAAGCTACCCAGGAAACTCTGCTCCACCCCCACACTGAGAGCACTTCTAAGAACTAAGAATCCAATTCCTTGAGGGGGCTGGAGGAGAACTTGCATCACAGAGCAGAGCTGGATAATCTGCAGCCATTCTTCTCACCTGGATGATTTTAAGTTGATCTGCTACCTCTTAAATTTCAGCACTAATTTTCAGCAGCCTCCTACAGTTGCTGAAAGGCTTGCAGGACCATCTAGATATTTCTTTGTTCTCTTTCTTGTGGCATGGATCTCCACAGGACTCTTGTCTCCACATCTTTGCCATGTAACAGCCAAATTACGGGATTTATTACAGTACACCTAGATTTGGCCAGCCCACTTAATTAGAGGCAAACAGTGAAAGAAAACTCCAGGCCACAAGGAAACCCATGTATTCTACCATCTTGAACACCTTTCAAGGTGTAGAACCACTTCTTGTTCTCTAACACAGTGCCAATAAAGGCCAAGAACACAGAAGTGGGCAAAAACCTTACCCTGACACTCTCATTTGTTTCTTTTTCCACTTAACAAAACCTTGAAGTGATTAAGTTTCATTATAAAATTCACCTTCATTTAGCATTTGCTTATCATCAGACAAAATGGGAAAAAAAAAGTGGTTATGGAGCCTTTGGCTTTGAACATTTGAGGTTATCCTCATAAACCTCACTAATGCAGCATTTTCAAAACCTAAGCCATATAGAATAAACTTTATTTTGACTGGCTGTAGAAAGCTGTGGATGGTGGGAGGAACAATCCAACAAATAACTACAGGGTTTTCTAGTAATAATTCCATATTAATGGAATACCATACAAGATGTGTGCAATTTTATTGTAAAATCTCCATCAACGTAATTGGGAATCATATACCTGTCTAATTTAAGTAAGATAAAGATGGCCTTCGTTTTAATACCTAAGGAAAGGTACATGTAATTTTCCATATTAGTTGTTCTGTCTTGTTTTCACATGCTCTTAATTATGGATTTTTAAATACAACAAGTGAAATAAGAAGGTAGATCTACTAATGATACAGAGACAGATGGGACATAAAGTCCAAAGCAACATGCTGAGCTTGCTTTCATAATTATATACCGTAGTGATAAGGTATTTTGCTCCAGGCATACTAGTAAAGCAGAATATGACTATACTTAAAGGTACTTTAAATAATCTCCAGCTAACCAACAGCAAAGATGCATTTTTCCCAAAAACATCCAGAAGCAATATACCTGGTTGACATTTATGACAGAGATGTTTGGTGTAAAGGTGATTAGAAGGTCAAATTATAGTAAATCATTGGTGTACATCTTTTTTTCCTGCACTCAGATTATTTACTAGCTTTCACACATAGTTGATATTTATTGTGCCTAATTTTAGCATGCTTGTTTTTTGCTTCAATAATGATAAAATCTGATCAAGACAAATTACATCCCTAAAGTGAATCAACACCTAGTGATTCATAGTCCCCTACAAGTTTTATTACACCAGTCTTTTAAGGGTGAAAATTCACTTTGAAAAGTCAACTACTAAAAAGCATTGCTGAACTGAGAGATTAAAAAAAACCCCTGTGTTGTTTTAATCCCACTTTTAGAATGCAGTTCTAAGGCAAGTTTAAAACCAGAAATGCCAAATCCTGCTATTCCAGAGATCAAGTAACACTATCTATTTCACTTGCCCTGAAAGTATTTCTGGTGCCATAAAAGACGAAAGTAAACAAACTGAAATCACCCAAACCAACAGGCAGGATTACCAGGAAGCTTACCTAGCTGGATAAACTGGGGATCACTTTTCACTCCAGGTCCTGCCCCAGTGCTTGCTGCCACTTCCACACTGTATCGGATGCCGGGAACGAGGGAGGGGATGACGACGGAAAAGGTGGTTCCATCCACTGTCTTGTTTATATGGTATCGACTTTCATTGCCAAGGCACCAAACCTGCAGGGAAGTAAATGCATGGCACATATAAATGTTCAAAATTCAATGCTGAAAGGTGAGAAGAAGGCAATTGACAGGTTCTTTTCTTCCTGATAAAGAAATTTACATTTCGTTACTGTTCTGACATCTGCAGTTGTGGATTGCTGTCCTAGGCACTCTATGAATACTGACAAGATACTTCCTGCTCCAAAGAGCAGCTCCAACTACTACCATTATTTGATGAGTTTATCACAATTAATTTAGAGTTCAACAAGTGCTAATCAAACTACAAGCGTTAATACCACAGAAGAAATGAGGGAAGCCCCACAGCCAAGAACTGTTCACGTAAACAACAAAGTAAGAGCATTCAGTTAAATGAATTTGCAATTCTCTTCAGGAATTGTGTGTCATTCAAGTGCACAAGAAAGTCTTTCATCACATGACACCCTAAGAGAACTCATGTCATGCTGGAATCCAAAAGGTTTTGGTTTTTCTTTTTTTTTTCTTTTTTCTTTTTTTTTTTTGATTGCAGCAGCAAGAGGCAAATATTGAGTGATATACTGTCTTCTAATTGAGACAACAGCATAACATCAGATCTCATTTTTTGGCTGAGTCCAAGATACAGGTCTAGTGACTTCAAATCACCACATTATATGTTACACCAGTGACATTAAACGGCTGGGGGATACAATATGATGAGATATCTTTATCTCTTTAGGCCTGAATCACTGATGTGGCAAACGCTTTCAGGAGGATAGTTGAACTCCCAACCAACTTACTCAAGGAGAAGTAGCAGCTAATCTGCATCAGCTAAAAAAAAATCATGAAGCTGTACCTATTTCCTTTTTATCCCCTTTCCACAAATTTATTGCTGTACAAAGAACATTTATCCAGAAAGTTAAATTAGTTAAATTCAATACTTTATCTGTAAAGAAGCAAACTTGGCTGTGAACAGCAGCATATCTGAACCTGGGCTGATTGCACATGGGAGGGAAGAGTTTGCTTTCAACATATGGAGCTCCTAAAAGATTTAGTACCCAGATAGCTGCTTTAAATCCCTCATGCAATTCTGCTGCTGTGGAGATTGCCAGGTGAGGGGGATAGACTTTCACATGTAGAACAATTCTACAGCCCCTTCTGTACAGCCCCTTCTGCCTGGACACTGGAAATTTTATCTCACCTTCAAGACATTGTAAAGACCCTTTTCCCTTCTCTGGATGCCACGGACTGAAACAAGGCTAGTGGGAAACTGTGAGGATGTGAAAGCCGCTTTAAGTTCCTTTGAAATCGAATCCCAGCACAGGATATACATAAGTGCTGCTGCAGTGCAGGCCAGAGCACATGAAGATAATCTCCCCTCTGTATTCTGATACTACACAGAGACTGTTTCAATCAGTACTGGGAGCAAAACTATTACTAATACTGCTCTCGAATCCTAAAGGATGGTCATGAAAATGCTCCTATGTAAATAAGAACCTGATAAAGTGAGGAACAAAAGATGTATATCTCCATTTCGACTTAGGTATTTTCACAGAAATTATTACTGCCACCTTGTAAAATGGTGCACGTACAAATAATGAAAACCATTTTTTATGTATTTGTAATCATGAACTACTAATTCAGAAAAAAAGGTTTTGTTCTTAGGCGCTCAAGTACACAGAGAAGTGCATGAAATGAGAATGTTAGGTGAAACATCAAGTTGTTCAGTCCCTGCCATCCTACATTTGATTGTATACATAAATAGGGAAGTGAAAATGAACTTTTAGAATGTTATAAAAGAAGGATGAATTCACATTTTAACAGACACGTAAGTGAAGAAAGAATTAGTATAACAAGAGAACTTCTAACTTTGTGTTAGGGAAGGAGAGAATTACTTATATGCTCTGAATTTGAATTTCTGGGGGTTTGTGTGTGCCACTGACACTTCTTCAGCTAAGACAGTATCCTTCTTCCTATTTCTTTTATCCTTTAAATAAAGTAGGTACACTCTTGCCTTTAATTTGAATTGTTGAGAAAATAATGAACTGCCTCAAATATGCATATCTTTTTTATTATTATTATTTCCTAAGAGAAAACAGAAGATAGAAAAACAAAAAGGAAAGAAAAAAGAGAAAATTTCACAAGACTTCTATTTGATTTTTTTTCTTGGTATTAGTTCTTAATCTCAAATCAGTAGTTCTGCATTTAATTAGTTTTTTTGGCAAAGCCAGTAGTTACATATAGTAATTTAAGTAGGAATGGCATATATATTTTCACATATATATTCTTTTATGTCTGTTTTCTGTCCATGGTGAAAAGTACAAACAAAAATAATGGCATAAATGCAAAAAATATAGATGCAAAATGTGCCAGTGTGACATCTACTGCTACACAAGCACTACAAGGTGCTTCCTCCAGCACTTGGTAGCCTGTCACCTCAAAATCCTAGGAGGTGAGGTAGGGATTATATCCACTCAGAAATGTAAATTTCCTGACTTTTATTTTTGTGTCCTTGCAACCTTAACATTCCTCTGATGCACTTCCTCATTGGAAGTAATTCCATCTCTCCAGCTCAAGGTCTGTCTTTAAATGGAACTAACTTCCCAAGTATTTTTTCCAATTATATTGTATTATGTATCTGAAACTAGGCCATAACAGATTTTTTTACCAGTTGACCAGGTTCTGAAAAGGGTTTTATAATTCTAAATCGACCATGAAGCTTAGCAATCTCTTCACTTTCCCATTTTTACTGAGAGGAAAAAAAAATCAGAATGAGTTTTGATGGCTAGAAATATGTTTATTGCACTGTGTTTAAACCTGAAAAATCACCAAGACATTCTCATTTAGAAGACTTTCTCAAAAATGTGCATTTGCAGGGGGCTGAAACCAAAGTTCCTGCCTCTCCATGGCAACAAAGCGTACTTGATATCCACAACAAAACATTTAAAACATCTCTAGCTTGCTTAGGAAAAATAAACTTCATTTACTTTGCTATGTAAGTTATCACAAAAAGTTTAAACTGCTAATACAGTCTATGTTGATAAATGAATAACAAACAATAAATATTTTTAATGTACTTTCAATTTGTTAAAAATTAAGTAACATAATGAGAACTGTGTCTGGAAGAAAAGAAAAATTTCTATGCACTAATAGATTTATTATCATAGAAGCACATTCTTTCCTTGAAAGTTTTCCACTTGTTTTAACTACCTAGTTATGCATAATTTACTCAGATCTAAACACTGTTAATTATTATCCCTGAGCTTTTCAACTCATTAAGCCTGTTTATATTTACTGCCTTGGCCAATGTCTTAGAGTCACAAGATGGTTCTCAAACAGGTATGGTTCCTTCTCTCCTCGTGTGTGCATTTCCCAAGTTATAATGAAGGCAAGGAGGGAGCTGTTTTAATTAAGAGCGTTGACCCTTTGCTTTGATTTATGGAGGCTGTTTTAATTGCCTTCCACCACCTAGGCAGAATCACTAAATACGGAGCTTGATTCAAAGCAGTGATTTTCTCTCCCCTTTTCTCTGAGTAACCAGAAGATGGAGCCAAGCATCCACCAACAGCCCATCCATCCTTCACTACCTGGTCACGCTCCCTCTGCCAGGGGACCAAGCCATGCCAGCAGTACCTTGTATTCCTGAACCATCCCGTTCTGGTTGTCCTCGGGGGGTGGCTGCCAGGTGACCACGATTGCTGTCCCGTTCCCATCGTTCTTAGTCACTGAAACACTCTGAGGCGGAGCGCTAGGAGCTGTTTGTTCAGAAAGAAGGATTCAATGGTTATGTTGGTCACATCCACAAGCGAGTTTGTTTAAGTGGAAGATGGCTACTGGGCTCTACAAATGCAATCTGTTGTGCCTCACCCTTCACTGAGAGCAGTTTGTGTCCACAAGATAAAATGATACAGAAGGAAAACGTATAAACCAACAAACAGGCTCTGAGTTCTGCTGCAGTCTTGCTGCGCAGGCCAGGAAAAATACACTCCAGATTATACTCTCCAAACTCAGACACCCATTACCTGCATGTCACAGAGTCCCAAGCACTAAGTTCCTCACTGGTCTCAAATCACCTCACCCAGGATCAACAGCTTTTAAAAATAAAGCCTATAAATAGTTGCCAATCTAAATCTCAGTTCCTGTAGTGTATAAAAAATAATGAGTAATACAAAACTTGTTAAAATCAGGGCAGAATGTGTTAATATTAACGTATTTATAAAACTAATTTATGTTTTGAATTTGAAATAGTCCTTCTAAAAAGTGGATGCTTAGCTGATGCTTGGGATGAATGCAGCTGTGCACACCTTTTGAACCACTTGCAGCAATAAACTGGAGCTACAAAGCATTTCTAATGGAGAAGGAAGATAGAAAAGGAAAAGTTGCACATCCTAGCAGAAGCACCAAAATCCCTATTCAGAGGCATTGGCCACCTTGCATACTCATTATGCCTGTGCAACAACAAAAGGAAGAGCTTTATGAACCTTGTCTTTTTACCACATGTATGAGATGGAAATACATAATTCAGTCCACTAT
Source organism: Vireo altiloquus (assembly GCA_013396875.1). Classification (NCBI taxonomy): domain Eukaryota; kingdom Metazoa; phylum Chordata; class Aves; order Passeriformes; family Vireonidae; genus Vireo; species Vireo altiloquus. Next base: position 338,332 of record VZRF01004972.1, read on the forward strand.
ATCTGTTGCCCTCATTCGTCTTTCCATTTTGTCTCACTGATTGATCCAGATATAAAAGCTTTCTAAAAACCAAGGTTTCTATTCCCCCAGCTACACTGCTTTGATGATTTCTGTGGTGTCTGCTATCTACTCGAGATAGTGATCAGCAAGTGCTCGAATCTGACAGAAGTCACTTGTGACCAGCCCATGAACTCAGCAGGGAGGAGTGCACACACTGCAGGGAAGATAAAAAAGCGCATTTCCTATTGTGTGTTGGAGGGGATTTTTGCACATCCCTCTCTCTCTGTCTCTCATGCCTGGCTCAGAATATTTACTTCTGTGTTACCAAACAATTCACATAATGATCAGTCCGACACAGCCTCCTCTGCCACAGATTGCGGCTCTCAAACAGCATGCACTTCAAACAAGATCAAATAATGAACATATCAGAGGGAAGCCGGCCAGGCTGCTACTTCAAAAAGGAAAGATGAAGACAGTCTAGCTCCTACTTGCCTTCTTCCAGGGTCTTTGCAAATTTCACTTCACTATCTGCTCCCTGAAACTCATTAAAGAAAGGGCGAGCCTTGATTTCGTAGTTTACACCTTTCTTCAGCTCTGGAATGATAACACTGTTTTTGGTTGGAGTCCTCACTTCAAAGATTAACCACTCTGATTCTCCATAAGATGCTGGTGTAGGCCGGTACAGAATTTTATATCCTTGAATATACTGGGATTGCTGGTCCACCTGGCAAGACAGCAGAACAGAGAACACATCCATAAACAGACAGGAACCAGGGGTGATGCCCATGACACCATGCACAGCCCCTGGACTTTCCCTCATGTTATTCAAAGTAAACATCACTGCCAAAGCAGACAAAGGTTCCTTGCATTATAGCAAATTACAGGCCTGATCCACAAGTGCATTAATCTCTTTGATGCTGGTAGAACTGTGCTGGTTTCCCTGGATTTAGGAAGGCATTAAAGGGAGATAACGGAGTTGTATAATATATCCCAGCTCCATGAAATGAACAGTCTTTGCATCCATGGAGCAAAAGAGCTTGGCACAGGTCAGATCTGCACAGCAGGGCTGGGGGCACACGGGGAAAGGGAGATTTACAGTGCCACGGCTCAGGGTGATGAATATGCAGATCAAAGAGAGAGCCTGTCAACTCTCCTGAGGTGTGGAAGCTTCCCAAAACCCACGAAATGAGCACTACTTCCTGCTTGCTTCTTTTTGGAGAAAGCAAATTGAGAGGGTGGCCAGCTGGCATTGCTGTGGCTGGGCTATGTCAGAGGGCAGATCTCTCCAAAGACTTCCCCCATGTCCACCCACTCAGTGGGAGGTTCTCTGCTACAAGGAAAGGGCCAGGTTCCAAGAGGGAACATAAAACTCAGTACAGTAACATGGATGAGACTTGGAAAAGCAGATCAAGCCGATGCTCAATGGCCCTGAGCACTTATCAAACTAAGGCAATTTTATATCAAATGCATGGAGAAAGATTTCTGAATGTAAACGAGGGCAGATCCAATATGTTTGGCTATAGCTGAAACAGAAAGCTTCCTTATACAAGTGATCTGTAGTGGAGCATTCACTATCTTTTTAACTACTGGTTTCAATTTCTGATGAATAAGGAAGTCCAATAACAACCACAATAAAATTTTTAAAGTGCATCAGATTTTCCCTGTTTTCAAAAATCTCACACAGTGATATAATAAAACTATGTGCTTGCAATTTTACTCCAAAGAGCAACACACTTCATTTTTAATAATCACATAAAGAATGCATGTGTTAGCTGAAACTGAGGTAATGCTTATTTTTGAAATTGCAGAGAAGCCACAGGCCACCCAAGAGACTGACAAAAGCTGCCTGTCTGGAAAAGGTTGTTCTGTAAGTAAAGGTCAAACAAAATTTGCAAGGAACCTCAAAGATGTTTTAATGTATTAGTTAAAACAGGAGATTGCCTGCTGCAGGTGGCTGTACTGCAGGTGAGAGTGTAATTACTGTGCAACACATCAGATATTACTGGTGTTCTTGCAGCATCAAGGAGCCCTGGTTGTGGATCAGGGCTCCTTTGGGCAATGGCTCTTCTACAAAGTCAAAATGCCTTTTGTTGCTGTTCAAAATATTCTGCCGTGGCACAGCAGGAGCTACAGCCTGTGCTGTCCCACACTATCCCTGCCAATATACTGGAATGTTCAGATGGAAGTCCTACAGAGACCTCAAAGCTCACTCCTTACGGTTTTATTTCTGTATGTGGTATAATTATATCCCCGACTTTTTCTTAATTCTGCATTCCATTTCAAAACTGATCTTTGAGTTACATTCCTCACTCCCTCAGCTCCTCTGCTACGTCCTCCATGTGGCCAGCTTCCTGCTTTCCTGCTGCCAGAGCAACATTGATGTGACACTGCCTTTTTCATCTCTTCTCCGTGCACCACATGTACTCAGCCCACCGCAGGGAAGGACAGGTTCAGATGAGGCTATCTGATTTGGGTGTGTTTGTCAGTGTGTCTGTAGGATGGAGGTAACACTTTCAAACAGAATTATGCAGTATTTCTCTCTAGAGGTGACTGACAGGGAATTGCCCACGTTATCTCATTAAGGGACTGATATACGTCCTACTGAAAGCAGTGCAAAGGCTTCAAATGATATGACTTAGGAGGGCTTTGATCACTCCTTTAGCTTCCAGAGGAGGACTCTGAAACCCTCACCATATTGTAAACAGCACTCTCTATGGAGAGAAAGATGGAGAAAACGGGACAAAATTTAATGAAGTAAGCACAAGTAGCACTCTTCCTAGAGAAAAACATTTGCAAGCACACAAACTATACAGCTTCTGCAAGTGTGGCCCCACTGCAGTCAAAGCAGCACATCTCAGCAGTACATGTAACCACCAGCAGGACACAGATTTATACTCACCGTCCAATGAACTTCAATTGAGGAGGAAGAAAGGATAGTAGGGTTATGCAGATGTAGCACCACGTCACCCAGCTCTCTCTGGACCTGCTTGTGATCCACACCTTGACTTGTTGGCGGAACATCTGCAATAATTTAAGATTCCATTCTCACAAGTACACACGATTGTTGAAATAAGTACATGGAAATACAAATGAGTATGTCATAAAGTATGTCATACTATCACTAATACAGTTTACCCTAAGTACTTCTTAACCACGTAAGAAAAAACTACATGAAGTATTTTCTTGAGCAAATCATCAAAGCTTAGGTAGTACCAACTCAAGTCACTGCGCTCTCTTTGACAAATATGAGGGTAATGCTGCACAAAAAGACACAGCACACTCAAGGATGGCTTTGGTAAATAGCTACAGCAGCATCTCTTAATTATTTCCTGCTGGGAAGAGAAATGTCTGTTGCCCACTGCCAATTCCAAAAGATCAGGAAACCTATAAAGAACAGCAAAAGCAGAAGCTGTATCTTTAGGTAAATTCATGACAAACTTACTTGGTATTACTACAAAATAATGTTAACAACCAGAGAAAAGAAAAATTACTCATATGGCTGCAGCTTCTCTAATGGAAAAAGGCTTCTGTAAACGGGAGGCAGAGAGAGCCCAGCTGAGGGCTGTCTGGATTGTCTGATGTTTGGTCTATCCTATAGCTGGAAGGATTATTCATATGCATGAAGGGACAAATTCCTCTCAAAACACGCAATGGTACAATGAAAACACATTTTTTGCATATTGAGCCCTTGGAAAGTATATTTAACTGAAATGGAATGACTGTCAGATGTGTAAAATTTACGGGGTAATCACTAAGAGGGCATCTAAAACACAGACTATGGAAAGCAGAGTAACTTAGTTTCTGTTCACATCTCACTCCTTGAACAGTTAATTTTAAACAAATATCATGCTGACTATGGCTAAAATGCTATGACTGGAAGGTCATGTGAAGTACTTGTAGTGATTACTACTGAGGTTAACGTGTAGTTAGTGGGTGACAAATTTGGATTCTTAGCAAGCAACATGAGTAACAACAAAACCAAAAAAAGCCTCCACTGAGTCAGTGCTATATTCCCGTGTAGTATGTTCTGCAAACAGTCCATTATCACAGTATTTGCCTCCTCCTGAAGTTTGAAAGTATTAAAGATAAAAGCTTCTGTTTGGGAGCATTGCCTGCATATCATCCTGCTCAGAATGTAACAGGAAAGCCAGGGGAATAATTAGCCAAAAAAGATGAGTCATCCACAATATGGATCAAACTATTCACAGGCTCAGCCATTTGCACATCTGTGCTCTACAATGGTGCGTGTGCTCTCTTGTTTCAGCTCCAAGCTTCCAAGACAGGGACTGTCAGTGAAAACACCTGAGAATGTGGTTGTTAATGTTTGTGAAGTGCAAAGATGAAGGTAGTAGGAAGGCAGTACTGAAGGGATGAAGGCACTGAAGGTAGTTAACCTACCTTCATCTTCGTTTGTGGACAGAACATACATTTAGGACTAGGCTATACCACCCTCTAGGAAAATTTTTGCTTAGATAGACCACAACTTGAACAAAAATGAAAAGGTATTGGAAGAGGAGCAGAATTGCTTTAAAGAACTTGTCGCTTGATTACAATTCCTACGACTGGAAAAAATTTTATGTATTAGTTGTTATTTTCACTGATGTATTATGTGGCTCTTGGGTTTTCAGCTCTACTAGGTTCCCAGAGAACAGTGAAGCTTTTCCATGTCATTATAAATCATTCAGCTGAATGAACAGAACATTTGCTGTTCCTCAGAATCAGCTCAGTAATCAGTAAGTTTGGTACAGACACAATACCTCTTTCTCATCTCCAGAAATGAAACTACACTACATGAAAAACAGGCTCGTGCAGCTCTCTTTCCAGAAATCAGGAATCCCTAAAAGGTTACAAAATCTCTCCTTGCTAACAGACCTGGCAACCTGTGCAATCCTGATTTTCCATGGGGCTGTGTCTCTGCTGTCTATGCATATCCACTGAAATTGTCACCCGTCAGGAGAAATACAAAATACCAAAAGACAGCAATGTGAAACTGGTCACTCCCCGGGGGAGATGAGAAAGACTTGCTTTCAAAGAGCAGTTACAGAAAACATGAGAAGTCACCAAAGAAAAACGCTTTGCTTCCTTTAGAGAACTTCCTTTCAAAAACTAACATGTACTTAGTTGTGCAAACAAAGAAACAAACATACAACACAGACACTCTTAATAAGCCAGGGGGTCAATTTCTCCAGCAAAGAGGAAGATCAGAAAAACAAACAAACAAACAAAATACGATCTCTAACACTTTTTCTTAGAAAAAGAGTGTGTCTAGTTTTCCCTTCTTAAGAATCTAAGCTTTTCTACTGGAAAAATGCAGCCTTCAGAACTGCAATGCATTATTCCCTGTACATCATCCTAAGTGCCATTATTGGCTACAGTGAACACGAAGATAGTTTAAATTCTGCATAGCTGGACTCAGTCCATGACTGGACTTCAGTCACAGCTGGAGTCAGTAGATGACTCCTTCATTCACTTCTACCCAGACTTTTCCTCCACTTGGCTATCTGTAAGCACTGCTTTCTACCCTATTTTACTTCCAACAGTCGTACTATGGAAATACTTATACTGCCAAAACCTCTTTACTGGCTCATGATGCCAAATTCCTTCAAATTTTCAACTTTTCTCTTTCCTAATGCAGCAGAAATCAACTTAGATTACATGCTGTTTCTCTCTCTGTCTCAGTCTTAAGCCTTATTTGATTCACTGGACATAGTAATAACATTTCCATGGAATTTGAGGATTTGTGTGGGAACTCAAAAAAACCAGGGATTACTTTGGTTGCTAGCAAGAGCTATTCTGCAAGTTGTAACTATCTTTGGATAAGAGATACTAGGGTTCCCTTAGGCAATACAACATGCTGTCAGAGTCTATGTTATAGAGAGATGCAAGTTTAAACACTGTATTTTATGTAGTATGTATTATAGCCAGGATAGGTAGACAGTCCAAAGCTACCAGAATTCCTGCATCTGGTCCTGCTTAGTCAACTTGTGACAGCTGCTGTGGACACCCAAAATGTTCAGTATCAAAAACCTACCTTGAGTTTTCACTGGATCAGATATTTGGCTTGGGTCGCTGAGCCCGTATGCATTGGCTGCTCTCACAAGGAAGAGATAAATTGCATTAGGTTTTAGCCCTTTAACTGCAAAACTCTCAGTTTTCACATTTTCAGCCACAGTTTGCCAGCTGCTCCCTGATGCATGGCTAAGGATAAAACACACAACAGCAGGTTAGCAGGCGGTTCTTTAGCAACACACTACATGTAAACATACAGACAGATCACATGAGACTCATATACCTGAAGGCCTCAATTATGTAAGAGGTCGGTGTTGCACCTGAATTCAAATTAGGTTGCCATGACAACGTTACTGTATTTCTGCTGACATCCGTAACCTCGGGCTTTGATGGAGCACTAGGAATCAAGTTTGGGTCAGTGGGTCTTGGTGGCTGCACTGGGACTCCAAACTCTAACAAAAGGAGAGAGAAATGCTGAGTACGGACAGGAAGCAGCTGTGAGCTAAATGCTGCTCACATCTGCACTGGCAATTTGGGGCAGAGTCAGACAACTTCTGCATTTCAATTGCTGGTTTTCCTTCAGGTATTTTCTCCACATGGAGGAGCCCTGATGGATTTACCTTGGACCTCTATGTATGCACTCCATGTCGCTTCGCCACTCGGGGTTGAAGCAATGCAGGTGTACCGGCCGGTGTCGCCCAGCTGAACGGGAGAGGAGAAGGATAAATATTGGAAACAATCAGGCACTCAGTGGGCTAGAAAAGTAATTACGGCTCTCTCTGCTCCCCCATGAATGTGGATAAACGTATTAGCCTGCAAAAACTTTGCACCAGAAACTTCTTCCATTAGAAGTTACGATTTTGACAAAACAAAAACGGTTATTTATTTCTGAGCAGTCACAAAAGAATCAGAAATGCTGCAGATTCTAATTTAATGTTAACTGTTCTGTAATGAGCAAACTGAAGGCCATTTCCTGTAGCATTTACTCCTTACCCTGGAGTAAATTGAGAAGGAACTCAGATGACAAGACCCCATGCAACTGTCAACCTTCTACATAAATAATGCCCGAGGATTTATCAGGACTGGAGTACTGGAGAACATGTCATACTTAAAACAAAGCTTAAATATCGAACAGGGTACATACAGGGCTCCCTGTGTTAGTATAAATTTCACTCTACAGCAGACCTAAAGAAGAATCTCCATATGCTATCCTCATCCAGTTCTGAACGCTGGATTATTTGTCCATATGTGACTTAATCACATTTCAAAAGAGTGTATTTTTTTTCCCCAAAAAAGAAATGTTATCCTTCTCAGGTCCCAGCCTCAGCAGATGAGCTGAACGGAAGTGATCAAAAATCAGAGGTTTAAGCTCCAACCCAGCCTAACTTGTAATTGGCAGCAGGGTAACTCTAGGGAATATGGTAAAGTGATGTATTCAGCCTAATTTAAAAAAAAATTACTACATTTCAAATCACAGAAAAGATAGCAGAGAACAGCCACTATGCTACAACTTCACATTTTACAACATTTTGAAGTGTGCAATGCACGACCAACAGCAATACTGGCCAGGTACTATAACTCCCTGAGGAAGCCAGGTATTTGACAGGTGGTTAACCATTTGAAGCTGTGTTACACTGACGAGTGAGCATTTTTAAACACCGAAAACTCTTCTGAAAAAGCAGTGTACATGGCTCTATTACTGCATATGCTAAACAAAGGTTTTCTTTATAAACATCTGAATTAACTACATCAATTTAATCCATTAGTGCTAAAGCCCAAATAATGTAATGATTTGTCTTACTGAAATACATTCCCCTTCATGTCTTAAATACCAAATAATTCCCTTAATTAATACCTCTTAACAGCATTTTTCATTATGAAATCTGAAATAACGTGCCCTAGGCAGGTGTTAAGCATAAAGAATGTACTATCTGAAAACATAAAGTATCAAATATTTTAGTACATTTATGTAACCTTTCATTAATTCTAAACATAAGGTTTACTATATCAGAAATGCCTGGAGGCGAAGGCACAAAGTGAACAAACAACCGAAAACCATTTGCCAGTTCAGGCTACCTTGGCATATCGGATCTGCAGTGCTCCTGTCTCCAGCTGCTTGATGCGAGAGTCTTGGGTGGAAATGAGGATCCCATCCTTTTTCCAGAGGATGGTGGGCATTAAAGTGCCTGTGGCCACACAGTTCAGTACCAAAGTACCATCCACAGCTACAGTCTGATTCACAGGGCCCTGCCGAATGACAGGGGGAGGCCGGTCTGCAATCACTGCCAGGAGAAACAACAGGAAAAGACATTTCTGCAACTGGAAGCAATTTTCTAATCATCTAAGCAACAGCAGTTGCTTGAGGCTTTGAAACAAACCAAAAATAATTAAACAAGTAATTAAAGTTGGAGGCATGCATTATTCAGGGCAGGGTGTGTTATAATGATGCCCAGCTACGGAAGTTTAAAATGATACACAACACGGTATTTTCAGAACAGAGAAATATTGCATATTTCACACTGGTATCCTCCAGGCGTTCTCTTAAGTCCAATGTCTTCATGAAGTGAAAATGGAGAAAGAAAGGACTTCTCAGATTCTTTGGCAAGGCACAGATTTCACCTTTTCCATCTTTTACCAGTGGCAGGCCAGTATAATACAGCTCATACTTCCAGCACTTAAAGACAGAGAAAAAGGAGGTGGGCAATCAGAGGGTAACAAATACCTACTGCTTAAATAACCATTTTTTATGTGCCACCACCTCATCCTGGTGCTGTGTCCTAATCTGAGATGTCCAGCAGTAGGGTAAAGCAAACGCAAATGAACAGAACCATACTGGAAAAATTTCATCTACAAAAGATTTTTCCAGTAGTTTCTGACTTTTATGATGACTTCAAAGCCACAAAGAAAATCCCACAGCGTATCCATGTCAATTTTAATGCATCTTTCACACAATGGAAATTAAATGCTATTGATAGGTTATTTAATTATACTGCACAGGAAAATATAAATCAGTCTCAGCATTCACAGAAAAAAGAATGACTGTCTTCTCTTATCCAAAAAAGAGTAAAAGTTATCTTGTATTTTGGGGATCTGCTCTACTTTTACTATCCAAGATGACATGGATTGATGATCTGAAAATAGCCATAATTTTAAATGTCATAAATCTGTTCAGCAGTGGCATGGAGCACACACAACTTAAAAACTGGTTTGGTAGCTGAAATATAAACCTGAAGTTCTGATAATTTGTGAACATCAGATATTTCTAAATTACTTTTCATAACAACAGACAGGATGTTAGCACTGCTTTTTTTGGCTAAATTCCAACTCCTGTAATTTCATTTGCATGTTCAAATGACACTCTGTTTTCAGCTGCATTATTTATCCTTAGTTCTTGTCCCAGCCTGTTGCTGCACACTTTGAGGCTATCACGATCTTTCTCTGCAGGGACAGTCAAAATAAGCCCACTTATGATTTGCATTTGACTTTGACAAGTTTGTAAAGAGCTCTGCAGCTGGCAAAGGTAAGGAGTTGACTGATCTGTACTTTATAGGAGAAATCCAATGACATTGAAGTTCATGGCTAATTTAAGTGCCACTGAAGCTGATGGCAACTCCTCCTACCTTTGGGAAAACCATTCATAAAGGTATTCTAATAACATTAGAAATATTCAGCATATTCTGCCTTCACTTTTATAAAAGTACCAAAAACTGTCCCAAGACATCATAAAAAACAGCTACTCATCAGATCAATGCAGAGCCTATAGTAAAGAAAATGCATTTAAACTGATTATTTCCAAGTTCAGATGGCATTGGTCAACAGTGGAAAACCATTTTAGCTTTCTTAATTTTCTATTTTAAATTTATTTCTCACCTTGCTGTGGCCTCCCCATTGAAAAAATGGAAAAAAGAGGATTAGGAAATGTGGTTTACAATTTGTGAGGAACCAGAAGGGATGTAGTCCTATTCCTCCAATCTCAGTTCGAGGGGAGAGGGAGATAAATAAACAATTTTATCCTACAGGTTCACTGCATGTTTCTAGTACTTTACTATTTTTATGTTTTCTATAGGGCAAAGGGCTGTTTTAAGGAAACTCTTCTCAGACAACAGCTTCCCTCTGCTCAAATTCTCTGCTCTTATCCTCTTTCTCTGTAAATGCTAAGATTCGTGTTTTCCCTGTGCATCTCTGCTGTTAAAAATAAGAAGTATTTCTGATAATTGGCAAACTGGCCTCACATCAGCATGTATTACTGCTTGCAGTCATGCTCCCTGTAGCTTTTTCATCTTATATTTTTTCCTAACTACTCCTAAGAAAGTATGTATAATTTCTATGTTTTTCTGCTGATCTCCCTACAGGTTGATATTTTTTCCTTGCTAAAACATTAAATTACAGGGAAAAAACCAGGCAAATGGAAATGCTAAGCAAATGGACACACAATAAAAGGGATAAAGAAGCAGGCAGCAAGCAATCTGGAAGTAAATTAAATCCAGTGGGGGAAGCTATAAAAGAGTCAGATAAAAATTAACAGATCTGACAAAAATACATAAACTGAATATACTTACCAAATACAAAATGGAAATATGGAGTTACACTTACCCAGAATTTTAAACCCAGAATTGACAGAGATGGCCAAACCAGGATTTTTATGTTCAAAGAAACATGCATTCCACATTTATGCAAACCAGATTTCAAAGTAGTGTCACATCACCACACTGCTGTCTTCAAATAAAAATAAAAAAACTTGGAAATGATGAAATGAATCTATGATTACCATCTGTAACTTCCAAGTAGGCTTTTGTTATGATACTTCCTGCAACATTTAAAGTCTGGCAGATGTAGTACCCAACATCAGATCTCTGGACATTGGTGATGGTGAGATCTCCTGTCTGGGAAACTGAAAATCGGCTGGATGACTGAGGGGGCTGGTATGAGAAAAGCAGATTCTAAAATATGTACAGGGAAGAAAGTGGGGAAAAAATAGGTTAAGTAAGTTCAAGCATCAATAAGCATAACTTTAATATAACTAAACAAATGCATTTTTTCACATTATACAGAAAAAAATTCTGCGAGACATGTCTTAAGCATGTCTATACCACAATGCAAATAGCTGCTGTAGGAGTTTTTAACGATAAAATAAGCGCCGATGTGCACACAGAATTGTGTAAGACTTTTGGGATTGCTCTAACACTCTCTAGGATCAATACTGGACTTTGCACAGAGTCTAGAGAAAATGTGAAATGCACAGATACCACAATGGTGCAAGCAACTGTGGTGAACCTCAGTAATTTTCCTAAATGTTCTTTTTTAGAACTTGCTCCAGAGCATTCGTTTTCTTTCACTTAAATGCAGATGGTGGTTTACTTATCTGTATTTTAACATTTGCCTTCCTACCAATGGAGCAGTTTTTAAATAGGAGATGCTCTGAAGGTCTCTCTAAACAGTGTTTGTGTTTTATGAAAAGTCTTAAAATACAGAATTAAATCCTATGACTATTTAGATAGTTTATGTATTAAGTACATAGTATTTACCAAAAATCAGTTGAGGTTTGAGTTCCTACCTCTGGCTGAACTACTCATGAATGAGAATACTTTGGGATCACAGAGACTACATTTATCTGTTTTTATTGGCTAACTAAATTTTGCATTTCTAAAAATTGTCCAGAAGAATGGGACACATATTCTCCATATTAGCAAACTCTATTAGTTGACCTCTTCTTTCATTTCTCTCAATCACAAGTGGTCACCATGCAGCAGTGTCAAAAATGAGAGAAAAAAAAAAAGATGTACTAGACAACATATGGCTAAATAAATAAATAAATAAATGAAACAGAAGCATAATATACTGCTATATATATATATACCACTAAAGATTATAATCTAGATTTGGTTAGCAGTCTAGTGTACTTAGGTATTCAGACAGAAATGTTGCAAATGGAGTAAAGAAGCCCATCTCCAAGTGTTCTCAATTTCTCTGCCCTATTGTTTTGTAACACAAAGAACCCTGTCATTTACTCTTGCACCATTCATTCCTTCAGTCACAGGAAAACCAGAATCCCATATTCCTTCTTTCCTTCCAATAAAGAATACTTTGTGTCACATCCCTCCTTCAAAAGATGACTCTGAAAGAAAACTGCAATTCTCTTGCTGTGCTATATTGTGTTTCAGCCACTAGCTTTCAGGATTCTTTACAAAGAAGATGAAAATAATTTTCCCTCCCATTCAAATAAGGAACCTGGGAGAAAAAAGTGACCTATTCAGGTATGGTCTGTCAGTCAATTGATGGAGTGGGAAAGTAGTTATCCTCAGCCCAGAACTAAGAGTCCTACCCACGCAGTGATGCAGATCAATGCTGTGAACAGTTTAGTTTGCCAGAAACCCAAAAACACATGGCAAACTAACAGCTGCACCATAAACCCAGAGACAAACAAACTTTCCGGAAATCTGGGAGTGTTTGGGGGTTAAACCAAATTTCAGCGTAAGTCTTCTCTCCATTTCTTAAAAGTTCTCCCTGTCAGGTGAAATACATTATCGGAATAGTGAAACATGGAATGTTTCTAGTTGATTCATAGATTCATTTTTACACTCATGAAGAAAACAGGAGACAGCAAAACACAGATGATCTGTTCCAGTAAGACTGATATCACTTAGCATGCATGTGACTTAGAAGTAAAGAATAAGTGTCCAGCATCTCCAAGCTCTAAACCTGTTTTCCACATCTTTAAAACAATAATTGAAATACTCTTCTCTCATGTGAGATCATCTCTTCAAGAAACTGCAAGGAAAGAGGACAGAAGGGCTGTTTTACCTGACTCCCTTCTCTCCTCCAGAAGATGGCTGGCTGAGGGTTCCCAGTTGCTTCACACTGGAAAGTCACAGTTCTCCCCAGTGCAGCTACCTGGTCTCGAGGCTTTACAACAAACTGTGGAGGCTCTGAAAGGAAAACACCAAAAATTAAATAAATCGCACTGCCACCAGCTGATTTGAAACAACAATTTGCCTCCCGACTTTAAATGGTATAAACCAGAACAGTTAAGTTTATTTCATAAGGAGATGCAGCACAAAGACACGTCAGTCTCTAACAGCCACAGCTTCAGCATCACTCAGATCACCTTTTCTGTGTCTGGACCTCCCAATTAAAACTCTGACTGTGCAATATGTGCTTCTATTGCTGACCTAAGGTACAAGGAAATAAGTCCCACCAGCTTAATGAGAGGACTTGCAGAGCAACAGTCACCAATACAAACAAATTTGTTACAATTTGGTTTTTAAAGGAAGAATAGGGCTGCAAGCCAGAATGGAGACATCTTTGAGGGACAACTGGCCCAGAGGCCACAGCTTGTTTATTACAAGACACGCTGCTGAGTAACTATGAATTCAGGCTTACACACACAATACTCATCATCTCTGACTTAGGAGAGCTGAGGAGAGAAAAACCCCTTAAGTGCTTCTATAAGAGACTTTTGATGCAGTTGGGATCTCAAAAAATCTTCAAGTCAAAAGCCCAAGAAATACTATTCAAATTACAACCACTTAAAATCTCCAGTTCAAGCACACTGAGAAGGAATGAATTTAAAGGAACAGCAGAGCTAAATGTCTTCCTCATTTACATACACAAGAGCATGTTCAAACAAAATATATATGCAAATGAAGGCAAATTTGAAACATCTGCTCAGCCTAACATCATAAATACTGCCAGCAGTGTTTGATTTACACTGACTTCAACAACCCCTTCATCCAGTAGTAAATAGAATGTCAAAAAATCATGTCAGTCACATTAAAAAAAAAAAAAAATCAGCATAGATGACATTAGATACCTTGGGGATGCTAGCACAGAAAAAAATCGAGTGTGTTCTATAGGCTGTTAACTCTTGCTTCTTGGAAAATGTGCATTAAATGAAAGCCCATTTATTTATTAATTTCCAATTCTTTCCGATCATCTGTCTGAAACTAATTATGCTCTCCTTCTTATTTGGATTGAGAATAAAGGGGATGTTCTGTATCTAAGAAATCAAATGATTTTCGTTTCACTAATTTTGTCTTCCATTGAGAACACTGATGTTTTCACAAGACTTTCCTTTAAAACAGTGTAACATATGTAATGCAAAGATGTGTTTTATAAACACCCAGCAGTAGTGGCTTTATCTAGAATAAATTCAATAACATTTAAGCCTTTAATAAAAAAAAAAATCACTTTCAGTGTTCCTGTGGGCCAATTTTTGCAGTTACCTGCTCCCCATGCCTTGTGTCTGCTCCCTGGTGAGTTCGTATCAGAATATATTCTTCCTATAACACTCCTGCTTTGAGGGGAATTTTTGAAGCGTAACACTGTTGCCTGTATTTGGATGCAAATGCTACCTTTCCTCGAATTTCCTTAGATAAGAAACTATGCAAAGTGAAGCCAAGACTGACCTACTGTAATTAGCAGACTTCAAAACATTTAGCTCTGAGACGTTCAACCGGTACCTTGGAAGAAGATGTGGGAAGGCTTTGACGTGACAGCACGTTTCATTTGGAAGGGAGGGGTTTGCCACGGGGTTGTGAGGCATGAGGGGGGAAATGGAGATGAGGGTGAAGCACCTTTGTTGTGCTGCTAGAGTCTAATAACAAGAATAAATTTAGCATATAGTTAAATTTAGGGCTTGGCTGGTTCTGCACTAGGCTGTGACACACAATATGGAACTGAGGGTCTCTAAATCCTGTGCCAGCACAGAGGATTTATGAGGTTTTGGATTTCGCTGAACTCGAGGACAGGTACAACTATAAAGAGATTAAAATGGTCCTGACCACTGGAGAAATAGCTGAATGGTTGTGATTACAGTACCTCAAGATGACCATTCAGGGACTACTCAACACAAAAAAGAAGGGGGAATTCAGTCTTATAGGCAGCCATGGTAGAATTAATGAAACTTAAATAGGTACATCTTTCTCTAGGTATTATTCTAAATATATATCTTGTATGGATACTACTCTAAATACATATGCATATTGTCCATATGTGTATTATTCTAAATCTGTTGCCATTAAGGTAAATAATAAAAATATTATTAGATTTAACGTAAGAAGAATTAAACAAGTTTAAGTGAACTACTATTAAGTTCCATTCTACGCTAACTGTACTGGAAGCTTTTTAATTGCCTTTTTTTTTTAATATCAGTTTGATTTCACACCTTGGGTCACATACATGTGGTATGTAATGATAAGACTTTAAAAATGCCAAGAAATTAATCCCCATAAGAAAAGAAGAACTTTTACCCTAAAAAACTTTTAACCAAACACAATATTTTTAGCACACTCTGAAATTCAACCCGTGCAGTCACTGAAGAAAGGAGACATTAGGATTTGACTTGTTACATCACATAGAAAGACAGAAAGTTTGCAACCCATTACCTTTCTCTTTGCCATTAAGTTACCCATACTTCATGCAGAATTTATTCTGTTCGATGTGTCTTGCCAAGAACAAGTAAAAGATGGGAGCTGACTGGTTGGAGGACATGGAGGGGGATGGATGGGAAGGGGAGGAGAAGTTCCCGTCACAGTGATACGATGACTAGAAGATGGTCAATAAAATTTCAACTTACCAGACACAACTAAAAACAAAAACAAAACAAAAAGAAAACATGGAATAAATAAAATTGAACAGACATGAAACAAAGCAAAGAATAAAGCAAAATTAAAAAAAAAAAAAAAAGAAAAAGGATCCTTGGTAAGGACCTTAGAAAGCAAACATATATTCTGATATATGAAAAGTAAGTTTAAAATGTTGAACAACATATTTTCAATTTGATTTTTAAGCAGCAGTCTCTATCAAATACTAAAAGTAGGTGGTAGAGGAAAATGGGTAACAGACTGAAATACTGGTTGGGCAGTCTGGGTTCTACTCCAAACCTTTCTAATTAACTGATGTGTACCTTCGGTAAAGTAGTTTGTTTTTTTTTTTTAATTCACATTATCATTATTCCTCTGCATCAAAATCTTCCTATGGTAAAATTAACTTAACATCTCCAGTAAATATCAATCTGCAACATTGTTGAAATGGAACAGTATCATTTACAGCCTTCCTAAAGCACCCAAACATTTACAAATGGAAGCTATTTTTCTGAATCTAGTATCTATCAAAAAAGAAAGTTTATTAAAAAAATTAATAATACGCTAAGGCATAAATCAATCTCTTCAGTACAGGACTGCTGTGTCAGGGTCATAACTCTCACTATTAAATTGTAAATGCAAAGTAAACCACGATTAAAACTAGTTTGAAAAGATTCTTAAGACTTTCCTTTGTCCCTGAAACCTGAATTTTATTAAAATATTCAAAACCAAACATTGCAAAATATTAAAATTTTCAATGGAAATGGTCAGTGGTAAATGATAAAATATTAAATTATTCTTCAATCATAGTTCAAAATTTTCATAAACTTTGAAATGACTCAGATCCTGGTAAGGTAACTTTGCTTATAAAAGAAAGGCATGTTAGAAAGTATTCCAACTTCATCTTAGTGACAGAAAAAACAGAGAAAATAAAAAGCAAGAAGCAATGCATTTTGAAAAAATACACAAAAACATAAAAGGTTCATTGGTGATAATTACAGTAAAGGTCAAAAAACGTATCATTTTTAAAATGCATGCTACACTTTGGTGCTATCACTTTATGTTGAGAGTGAATCTTGTTCAGCAAGGGCACACTTTCATACTGAGTAGCTAAGCACCTTCAATTCACCATTGCCTGATAAACACATGCAGGAAACCAATAACATCCACTCTGCCAATGTTCATTAGGCACGAGCAACCCTGGCCCCCTGTTGTATTAAATACAGAGGGCTCCAGGTGTATTACAAAACCGAAGCAGAGAGAGAATCAGATATAATATTGGAATTTGGAACATGCTGAAGACAAGAAGCTGCAACTGCATTTGCCAAACCCAGATCAAACAGATTTGAGTTTTATAAGTTTTTTTCTCTTTTAGGGAAATAATCCCAAATAGAGGACGCTGAAATTACCACTTCCCAACGATTTGAGTTTTAAAGAATTATTCTGGATATGCACTAGCCTTAAGTGGTATTTCTCAAAAAGAAAATTAGTGTGCATTATTACTCTGCTCGGATTATCTGCAAGTCTACAATTCCTAACAGGAGTGGCCAAGAAATGCTACACACAAATTCCTGAGAGAAATCTGCTCTTCCCAAGATTCAGCTCCCAGGTACTCTTCATGTGCAACTCTATTTCTCTGTAACTCTTGCTTTTTAACTGAAAAGCTCTTTACTAAACTTGCAATTACAATCTGACGTGCTCTAGAATTAGAAATTATTCTCCATATAACACAACTCATTGGACATGAAACGGCCTGATAAGAGACTTAATAGAATGCAATTCTTGCACAGAGGAAGCAACTCTAAATTATCTGTTTTTCATTAGCTGAGTAGTGCCAAGAAGAGCAAAGTTCAGCCTTCTCAGTAGCAATGCAGAGCTGCTCAAGTCCTCTACTGAAAACTCACTGGAAAACGCCTAACAGAGAGAAAAATCTTTCTTGGGTGCTTAATTATATTTCTACAAACTAAATTATCTTTAAAGTGCTGAACTTCCCCTTTTCTTTTTATTAGACATTTCTTACTGTAGGTCAAAAATAACCCCGTCAAGCAAATATATTTTTTTGCCCACCTGTGAAAACAGAGGGGATACTGAGACATGAAAATAAATCCCTGTAGAAACAGGGCATCACATTGGTTGCAAATCTGTGGAAAGGGCAAAGGGTGAAGTTTCATAGAAAAATTTAAAAAATTCTGTCAGAGGGATATTGTGTGGTTTAAAAGAACAACAATAATAGCAACATCTACAACAAAGACCACATTCTTAGTTTGATTTCCAGGCTATTGATATCTAAGGTTACTAAAACTGAGAAACAAATAGCTTTTCCTCTATTACAGCGTATTTTATTTGACACCACTTTCAATTATAAAGTGAATTAATTTTCCCTGTGCTAATCATGGCTTTTCACATGGCAATTAGGTGAAATAACCTGTTTGCAAAGACAGGAAGTTAGCATGTAAAACCACAACTACCAAAGGAATAGTATTTTTGGCCTTTCATATAATTTCCTGCAAGGCTTTTCAGGGAAGTCGTGTCCAGTCACTGAACAAAAACCGAAAGAAAAGTCGTTTCCAGACTAGTGACGTGATCTTTTAATGTCTTATTCTTTCCAGCAATCCTATCAACCTCACTGGGACTATTGGTATCATTAAATCTGCTCACAGGAGTAGGAATTTGCAGTTTTAGGACTTAAACTACAGCCCAGTACAGTTGCCAGATGTTAAAGGAGCAGTTATTATATCTGACAGATGTAGTTTTGTAGGCTGGTATAATAATCAGCTTGGAAGCAACCTCGGAGGTTTCCACTCCAACCTCCTGCTCAGGAGGGTCAGATACAGGGTCAGTCAGGGATTGATCCAGTCAGGGCCTGAAAAATTTCAAGGAGTAACAGTACACAGACTCTGGGAACTCTCTCTGCTGCTTGGCTGTCCAGCCAGTGAAGAAATAAATCCCTTCTCATATCCACCCTCAATCTGCCTTGTTTCAACTTAAATCCATTGTCTCTTGTGCTTCCTTCGTGCACGGCTGGGATGAGCCTGGGTCTGTCTCACCCTGGACGTCTCTCATATGAGACCTCAACGTGCCTACCTCTCAAAAAGACACATTTTACAGCTCTCCGCACAGAGGTGAATGCAAATGTTCATCTAGTGTTTCTCAAGAACCCACCAGTTTCCTCATGTTTAGAATAAAATATTACAGCGTTGTGTCCATTCCTTAGTCTGACATTAGGCAAGCTAGAAACTTCAAGGATCCTATTACTGATAGCTTGGTAGCAATTACCTATTTCAAAAAAAAGTAAAATGATAGAAATTTTCATATATTTATGCTGAATTTTGAGATCTTCAGCTCCAAGGTGGTACTTAATTACTAACGAGTATTTTATTCAGCATGTAAAATACGCATCAATTCTCGTTCTGACTATTATTATTTACAGGTACCTTCCACGTGCTCAGAAGATATCCTGTTATTTAACTGACACAAGTCGAATACTTTTGATTTAAACTCATTGTTTTTCACTTTTGATTATTTTAAAAAAAATCTTCATGTCTTCAAGGACAGCTGGACATTCAGAAAAGTTATTATAAAAGAAGCAAGGAAGTATAATGGTGCAGCAGAGAAATTAACCAATCCCAATTTTCAGGCCAATAATTACACACAACAATCAAGCTCATATCCAATCTTTAGCTTATGTATCAATCCTTGGCCATTGTGACTAATCTAGGAACTGGCAGCCACAATGCAATTCGGATTCCTTTCAAGTAATTTTGATACATTAATCGTAGTTCAAGTGAAATATATCAGAGATTGAATGTGCCTGCAGAAACTAAGTGGTAGGAGATGGGACAGGAATATGAGCAGATGTGCTGGAGTAGACAGTGGAGTGGGGAGCTGGAATTTCCAATGGGATTGGCTGGGTACAGACAAGACAGCGAGAGGGGGAAAACTGCAGAGCTAGGAAACTGCAGAGCTAGCAACAGAGATAGCTCGGAGATTGCTGTGCTATAGCTGAAACTCAGCTGTTTGTCATCTTCATATGAAATGAACAGCTGAGAAACCCACAGTTTATGACCTCTGTCTGAATTGTGTGGGTACAGAAAATCTGGGTACTAGAGTCACATGCAGAGGAAACGTGAGAGTCTGAGTACGTTCAGCAAACTGGTCACACTCTGACTTTTCACTCCTTAAAAAGCAAACAAAAAAAAATTCTGAACAATTCCAAACAAAAACTCAGCAGAAAGCTGCCAACATATTTTATTCAAAAACATGTTTAATTGCTAATCCTGCTAAACTCTGTGATCTAATGAAGTACTTTTTATGCTCAAGTATCTGAATGAGGACCATTGAATGCCTCCCTGCAACATGACTACCAGATATTTATGTTGGTGTTTTGCAAAAACTACTATTAAGGGGGACAGTTTAAGACAACGTGCCATGTTCCATTTCCTATCCGGTGATTTGTAGGCTATTTGTTCTTATCAAAGCAATCTGAAACTCTCAATATCCTTGATATGCACATCTCTCTGCAGTCATTTGTGGGAAGTATCACTTTCTGCAGAGAAATAAACAAAGGCCTGAATCTTTTGTCCTGAAAAAAATATAAATGCTGCCATTCAGCTGCCTCCAGGCTTCAGCCTGTGAAGAATGCAGGAAAGTAACACCAGGTACAGTACAAAAGAATTGAGGTATATCACTTTTCATCCTCACTGGACTCTCTATTTTCAGCTGTCACTTCTTGAGGTCTAAATACATATACACACAATTCGTATTTTCCCAGATTTTCTGCTAAAGTTCACATTCTTGCAAGACCAGCCTGGGCCACCCTTGCTCACCATGAATGCTTTCACAGTACGTGGTCCCAGAGCACTGAGTTTGACACAGTGCAGCACAAACTTCTCAGGAAAGGTCTCACAGTCTGGCGCCAAGCACGCCACAGCCACGGAGCTGAGGTGAAATGTTTACATCAGATTTTTGATGTCTCAAATCAAAAGTGATGACTTGTGACTCCAAGCCCCCAGCAAGGGAGTGATCGTGGTTTATTGTATTTATGATGGGTGGAAAAATCCTGCTTTAGATTTCTGATTTGTCAGATAAGCACTTCTTAAGTTTAAAGGAAGTGGTTACATTAACTTCAAATTTACCAAACCCAAGAAGACAAAAATCTGATCGGAAAAAAAAAAAGAGATTAATTGTTTTCTATAATTGTAATGTGAAGAATGAAATTAAGACAGAAACAGGTGACTTACCAGTTGGAAAAATAGTTCTGATATTAGGATCACCTTTGGAATTAGTGAAAACATAGAAATCCACAAAAATGTTTCAGGTTTACAGATAGAAAAGTTAACACAGGGAAAATCTCAGTATCAATTAAGTGCTGCTTTCCTCAACATACTTCCAAAGAGTTCTGTAGGTTTTTTAAATTTGTATTTATTTGTTTTTGTTTACAATAGATTCACATTTCTGTCTGAACACCGAAGATCAGTCAGGTTGTCCTGGTTTAGGTTGGGATAGAGTTAATTTTTCTTCTTAGTAGCTAGTGTAATGCTGAGTTTTGGATTCAGTATGAGAATAACGTTGATAACACACTGATGTTTTGGTTGTTGCTGAGCAGTGCTTATCCCAAGTCAAGGACTTCTCAGTGTCTCATGCTCTGCCTGTCAGGAGGGGCACAAGAAGCTGGGAGGGAGCACGGCTGGGATAGCTGACCTGAACTGGCCAAAGGGATGTTGCATGCTATAGAACATGATGATCAGTATTTAAACTGGTGACAACAGGGTGGGAGCTGCTGATTGCTGTTCAGGGGGAAGTTGGTCATCAGTCAGCAGGTGGTGAGCAGTTGTACTGTGCATCACTTGCTTCTCTTGGATTTTATTTTTTCCTCTCTCTTCACTACTATTATTGGTTTTGTTATCATTAGTGTTATTAGCATATTTTACTTTGTTTCAATTATTAAAGTGTTCTTATCTCAACCCTCAAATTTCTGGATTTTGTTTGTTTGTTTGCTATTTATTTTTTTTCTGATTCCTCTCCCCATCCCACTTGGTGGAGGGGCACTGAGGGGCTGTGTGGCACTTGGTTGTCAGTTGGGGTTAAACCACGACACGTGTGCTGGGCAGAAACACAGAGACAGACTGGCTGGAGTCCATGCCCTACACAAAGAAGTGCCACTCTCAGGGTATCTGGGGGCTGCCAGCTGCTCTTGTCACTGTGCACTTCCTCCAGAAGCCTCAAGACAGCTGCAGTGTGGAAACTTGGTAGTCACATCACCCTGACACTGCCTCTGACCACGCAGTGCCGGATACACAGTCTCCTTCTCAGTACATGGCACATGTCTGGCAGGCTGGGTTTGAAACCCAAAGGAAAAGAGCCGGCGCCTGTGTGCACTCAGGAGAGCTGGCGTGCTCCAGGGGAAAGTGGTCTGACCAGGAAAAAAGGCAAGTGTCGCTCCTTGGTGCTGACAGGACAGACAAACCCTTGGAAATGTAAGTGCTTCTGGAGCTGCTGCACGTACCACGGAGAGAGACTGGCCAGGCTAAGGCTTTGGAACACCCCTAAAACATGGATACCGTAACACAGGCAGCCTGGTAGCTCAACATCATCAACTCCAGAAACAATTTTAGAGATGAGCTTCAAGCACCATGGATTCAAAACCAGTGACTCTCCCTCCTGCAGCAAGCAAGAAGGTGACTGCTCCCAGCTTTGCAGTGGGAGCTGAAAGCAATTTTTGTTGTTTTCCCTACTGGCGCTAAAATGTCTCAAATATTCTCTTCCTCTTTTCTTCTCTCTTCTCTTCTCTCTACCCTCTCCTGGTAACACCACAAGATCCGTGCATTAACCAAACCTGCTTGGTTGCTACTCTCATTTCAAGAGCAATCAAATGGCATTGACTCCTTATGGATTTCTGACCATTCTGAGACTTAGTTTACGCTGAAAGGTGTTTCCTTCCTCAGCTTTAATTCATGGGGCTGGGGCGTGCACTCTGGCTCTTTTTCAGCTGTGTTATCAGGGATGTAACTGTATTATCTCAAAGTCTGACTCACAGCAGGGTAATCAATTTTCCCTTTAAAAAATCAGGATGCAAGGGGCTACACAAGTGTGCATGTTTGTCTACACGTGTGAGAGGAACCTACTGCAAAAAATTTGTGGGAAGAAAACACTGTGTGAAATGTACTCATGGGAGACTTTTTGCTTCGCAACTGATGCTAGTAAAATATTGAGACAGATCATAATCTGCCCTCCTGCAGGATTCAGTGAAGACTTCTATGATAAAAACCAAAAAAGTGGAAATAGGCTTTGCAATGCAGCTTAAAGGTAGCACTTCTCAGGTTAATTAATACATGTAGTACACAGTTTAAAATGTGTACAAATCCTGCAGGCATTGAGGTGACATCCTCATTGCCTTGAGGTGACAAAGAGAAATCTGAAATGTGGAAGGTAGAAGAAAGAGAGGGAGAGAGGAGGATTTAAGATTTTCCAGAAGTTCCTCTCCTAGTCTACCTTCTCTCTTCCTTGCTCTGGATCCTCCTAAACCACACTATAAACCAAGTATAACTTAGAGAGCACTCTTATGACGAGTCTAATTCCACCTATTTAAAAACTGGAGTAATGTGGTAAACTGTGAGTCCTGTTTCCCAGGCTTCTCTTTTCAGAGAACAGTTGTCTTCCCCCGAGTTTTAAATGAACTGAGGTAATTTTAGGCACTGCTGCAATCTAAGTAGTCGTGGCTACAAATATTTATACTAGAGCCTTTTAAAAGAGTGAAAAAAAAGAATTTTAAATAAACTGTGCAGAAGTACAAAAAGATTATGATAGATTGATACTATTTGAAGAATTCTTAGGAGCTTCCTACTTCATTTTTTGGACTTATAGTTAAAGATAGTAGAGCTGAAAAGGAAACTGAGTAGGATTTTTTCCCCAGCTGTTTATGATAGCACAGAGTACTTCTTGGAAAAGAGAACTTGAAATCCATAGCAACCTTCTAATAGCAAGTTAAAGCTATTTGTGAAAAGTGGCCAAGGCCCATGATCAACGGATACCAACACACACTAAAAATGGAAGGACAATAAATCTCTTCAGTGCACTAACTTGTGATCATTAAAAAATGTTGTTTTGGGCAGGCAATACTCAGTGAGGAATACTGTCAACTGAAACATATTATTTCAAAAGAAATCTGGATTTCTTCTCATGGGGATGCCATACCCCCCACATAGAAACAACCCAAGTCTACACTAGCACCCCAGCTTACTTTTCAATAATATTAACAGGAAGGTAACGGTGACATATTAACAAATTTTAATTATAGGTAGCACAAATTACGACATAAAAGAATTCTATGCAAGCCAGACTATCCACCATGTACCAGGAATATTAATTGTCATTGGAGCAGAAATGGGAAATGGGAAGATGCTTTAGGAAATAAGAATGATCTGCAAAAACAAAATAAAACTGAAAAATTCAGGGACACTTAGCGTGATTTTCACACAGTTTGCTGTCAAAAGATGACAAGGCTATCAAAACTTGCTGGTAGTCTGAAATGAAAGTGCTGCTGCAGCTATGATGGTATAGAGGTATTAGCAGAGATATTTTGCATTTTAGATTTTAGTTAGGTTATATTCTTCAAGGAAAATATCTGACAAGTTCTAAGCAGTGAAGAACTCTGGAACAAGAGGTAGAGAAAGGGCCTCAGACCTTGCTGCTGGACAACTGGACAAAACCAGAACTCTCAGGTGACTTTCTTCTCTGTACTGAGACCCAGTCTGTGACCTTAACTGTGTCAAAAGAGAGTGCATCTGTCTAATCTGAGGAGGTGTAAGTCCTGAGTGGGCTCTCATAGGCCAGAGAATGCCAAAAACAGAACAGAATGCCCTTCAGTGCTGTGTTTAGAGAGCACAGGGCATTTATGAGAACGAAACAAGCAAGCTGGTCCATCCACACAGCTTTGTTTTTCTGTTTCTCTGTCCTGTCATCCTATTTCATACTTAAAAGGATTTAAAAAAAAAAGTCATCCCAAACTTTAGGAATTAGTGTGTGGTCACAGAGACGAGAGGAGCATGCAAATACCTCCTGCTGAAAAGGATAATTTATATTTAACAGTTAAGACTGAACAAGGAATTTTTTTTCTTACGCTGGAAGATTCTGATACTGAGCATATGAGGCAACCAAGTCCACAAATAAAGACAGCAAAATTCTTTACTAGCAGTTCTTGAGTGTTATTCAGCACCTAGGTGAATACAAGCATTTATTCAGCACCTGCTGAACAAAGCATTTCAGTGTTCAAACAAAACACAACTCATACTAACAAACGGTATTCAAAAGAGCTTATCAAAATAATGTTTGAATGCACTGTTATTCAGCATTTTTAAATTCTTTTTCTTAAGACCAATTCAGAGATTATTTTACTGATGCATGTAAACTAATAAAAGTAAGGGAATGTACTGAAATCACTGTATTACTCAAAGGCTGTGAACTAGGAAAAATAAAGTGTGTATTACCTTTTTATGGATGTGTAGCATAATTTAATAAAGCTGATGTTTATTTCAGAATGAACGTATAGCAGAAGTACTGTTTACTGAACAACCAATTTGTTATTCCTTGAACTCTATTTAATTTTATTCACAAAATCAAAAATCTTCAAATGCAACAACTTGTAGTAAAATTCTACTTTGTCTATTCCAGAGATAGAATTATTGAAATATTATCTTTAGAACAGCAGTCACAAAGTAAAGTCTGCAGCAGTGAAACCTGATACAAAAACAATTGCTTTTTCCATAGCCATGGGATTTAGGAAATTTCAGGCAGTAGAAAAGAGCCTTCAAATTTTCTTTGCTACCTTTTTTTGATTGAGCCCTGAAGTATGCTACACAAACCTACTTGCTTCAATTCTCTGCACCGAGTGATTAAAATGCACAATTTTTGAGAACTATACAGTAAATAAACCCCTTCTAGCAGAAAATTGCCTCTAGCTTCAACTTATTTCTGTAGTAACATTTCTCCAAATTATTTGGACTCCTTCTGTTCTACACGCTTAAAAATATCTGTTTCAAGTCCTTGTTTCAAAGTACCAAACTGCAGGTAGGAATCTCAAAAGCTTTTATTTTTTATTTTCCTGCAATATAGTGTTGTCACTGTTGTAAGATTCTATGTAAAAAAACAAACCAAAACAAGCCAAAATCCATTTAGAATTTAAAAACCATGGAAGAAATTATTTATTAAAATATTTACAGATTCCTTCTTTTATCTATATTTTAGAAATACTTCAGGAATCTTATGTTCATCACTTGCATCAGTAAGACAGGAACCTTCAGGGCTCTAATCTCTTCTTCAGACAGTTATCTCATTTCCTCCTGATTAACTTTTAAGATTTCCATTCTTTCACCAGAAATTGGTGGCAGTCAAACTCCTCAGATCCTTGATAGAAATCTGACGTGCTATCAGAGTTTACAGCAGTCATTAAGGGGGAAATGGGCTCTTTAAACTATAGGAATCACAGGAGATGGTCTCCTTCATTCATCCTGCCAAAAGTTTACTAATTAAAAAAATCAGTAGTTCATTTAGCAATCATTATTCTTCCTTACTCTTTCAAGGCACTGAAGACAGAATATGGCTTCAAATTAACTCTTTCAAAGGAAGAAATGCTGATTTAAAGAGAGAACATGTACACAAGTTCAGATTTAAATCCAAATCCTAGTTTTAAAATTCCAGTGGTTAAATTCACCCCTGGGACTGTGAGGGGTTCACTACAATGCATAATAATTGCTGTACAACTCACAGCATTTCTGCAATCCCATAACAACCTGAATTTTGTCCTTGTTGTTTTTATGTTTAATGCAATTACATTTACATTCAACTTATAATGTGCAGCAGCAGCCTGACACAGTGGAAACATTTATATGGTAACAGACAGATGAAAGAGCAAATCCTATTCCTTTTCATTCCGGGTGGTATTCTCAGCCCTTCCCTTATCAAATAGATGTCTTTTACTGCATGCCTTGAAGCTACTTTGCACAAAGAGGAGGTGGAAGGAGGAGGAAATTCCAGACCTGAAGCATGTGCCACCTTTTCAGATTAAAATTCCTTGTCAGTTGACTTGTACAGCAAAATCACAGCCAGGAGTCACTTATCAAAAGTTCCACTCACTATCTACCTTGCAGACAAGCTCTGTTAACCCTAAAATTAAAGACATCATAATCTAAAAAGGCTTGGTATCAGAGACTGCCACTGTAAAATATGAACTGGCTGGTATAATTTCCATAGGAATTCTTCTTTTTTCCTGCCAAACTGATAACACCCCATGTGTTCTGTGCCTTTGAATGGCAAAATTTACATTTTACAGTTCAGTGACTGCTGCTGCAGGTTTAGCTGTATATTAGGCAGGGCCCTGTACCAAGTACTGCACACTCCTCCAGAGCCTCTACTTGAGGAAGGAAAGCTAAGAAGAACTCAAAGATTACTGCTCACTACCAGTCTGCTGCTGACTGACCACAGTTACCTACAGCCACAGTTTTGGCATCACTCTTGTGAAATCCTGAAGTCAACTGACCCACTTGAGCTGTTTCTCCTAGCTCCTGCTGAGTCTCATCTACAGTCACTGCAATAATGGTTCCTGCCCAGCTGCAGAGTAGGGCTGCCACTGGAGCCATAACTTAACGCTTGTTTCAAAGAGAACAGCTTGTTTCACCAGAAATTACAAACTTATTATAAAATTAGATGTCAAAGAAGCTCAATTAAGTACAGCAAATGGGAGCAAAACAAATGGAAGTAAGTGAAAATATATAAAGCTTTTGGTTCTTAGATTTGCTTGAGAGCATTTTCATGGTTAAATGTGAAATTTGCAGATTCTTGAAGAAGCCCTACTTCTACTTGCATTAATGGTAAAATTAATTCTCTTTTTGTACTGAAGTTCTGAAGTATGCATTTTTGGTAACTTTGTGTATCTTAGGAACAGTGTTTTCCATTATATATGCAATAATGAAATGCATAATATTGTAATTCCTACAGTCCTGCTTTGAGGCGTAAAACTAAGCAAGTCACATAACAGAAACCTACACAAAACACGAAATGCATCTTGCATATATATAAAATACAATACAATATAAATACAATAAATATATCCAGATAGCTTAGTACTAGAGCAAGAGAGAAAATCCACTGGTTCCAGTGATGCCATTTTTCTGATGCCACATTTCTATAATGTGTTGGCAAAATATAATGTATTGTACTCTGGGCTGCTTCCTGGCATTATGTATTGACTGAGGTATTTATTTAATAATTAATCATCTCCTGAATGAAATGCTTCCACATGTATTTAGCAACGTCTTGGGATGCCTTACAGATGTGGTACACATTGCTGCAAAATGAAAACAGAGGGCTGAACTCTCCAATTTTAGGTATATGGAAACAACATCAGGATTACATTTCCTTAACTATTTAATTTTCCAAGGAGACAATAAGATAACTTGACAGCTTTAGGGATGGAAATGCTTCTAAGCTGCAGGAGTGAAACTCTAAAGGAAGGGTTCAAACTTCACTGTGTCAATGCAGACCTCCAAATTTGGTTTATGGATATGGCTGAAGTCACGATAAGAATACAACATCTGTATGCAGGAAACACTTACGATCCCCAAAGTTAGGAGCCTGTATAAAGGAAAACAGTAATTCCAGCAACCAGCATCTGTGACACTACTGCCATGAGCAGGAAGAACATTAAAATGGAACTGATATTCCCTCCCCTCTCTTGTATTTTCTACAGTTAACAGGTTATTATATAGAGAGAGGGAGAGCTGAACGATCTGAGCTGACAGTTCCTAGTCCAGGGACATGGCCTGGGCTAGGCAGAGACAGCGCTGGGGCTGTGCAGCATTCCCAAGGGAATTCCCGAGACAGGGAGCCCTGCACGGACCAGGAGCAGGGGCAGAGCTGAGCAGGAGGAAAGGGTCCTGCCAAATGCAGGGCAGCTCTCTGTGAGAGCCCGGGCTAGCTGCTCTCCACATCCCATCCACACCTCCCTGACAGCTGCGTATCTCAATTGCCCCGGTGCTGCACGCTCCACCTTTCAGAACCCCAGATAACCCTCCACAGGAGAAAGCACACACGGGTCAGTCACGGTGTGAGTGGAAATGATGAGTAGAGAAGGAGATAAATCCTTTTGTTAGCAGGGCTGCCAACCCTGAGGCTCTGGAGAGCACTGCTCACATCCCTCCTGTCTGCTGTGTGCCACGTCTCACTCCCTGCCGCGGCCCTGCGGAGCAGACACTTGACAGACAGGGACTGTCCCTTTCCTGACATGGACACACATCTGGGGTCACCACTGACAGCTCTCATATTCCTCCTCTGGCACAGAAACACCACAGTGTGTTGCTGAGATACTGAAGGGGAAAAAAGCCCCAAACAAAGCCCCACAAATCACTCTAACCCACTCGAACCCATGCCAAACCCCCTCCCTGCCCTTTGCTGAATTTAGCATGCCTGCACAGTGGCAGCTGTAATGTCTGAGGCTGTGATTTGCAATGCAGCCCTCTGTTTACAAATATGCAACAAAAATAACTCAATTTGGCACAGCAGAACACACATTTACTAAACTCAGTCAATAGATCATGTGATGATAACCAAAGTGCAGAAAAGACTTGTCATCTGCATTCCTTAAACCACCTGGGGGGGGGAAAAAAAATCATAAAATCATAAAAAAAAACAACCAACCAACCAAAAAATTCCAAGACCTGTGTGTCCACAAACAGTCAGAACAATGTTATTTTAATACTGAAACAAGATCAGTCTACTTTTCTAGATGGAGTATAGTCAAAAAGCTGGCCCTTTAGGAAAAAAAAAAATGTTTGAACACGGGAAGAGGAGAGGAGGGAGAAAGAGGAGAAGGCAGAAAAAGGGGGAAAAATGTAAAAAAAAATTGAATGGAAAATGCATTTTGTAGAAGAGTATTTTTTTTCTCCCATAAAACTCGGTCTCTTAGATACGCTAATAAATGGATTTTGATCATAATTTATTTCATTACCAACTACAAATTGTCCTTACACATTACAGTTTCTCACATCAATCCCTCCTATGAAGACATTAGTGCAGACAAATGGCTCAGGAGGTAATCCATTCACACTGGGAAACAAATTATCCCATAACAATATCCTCAGAGCAGAGCTGCCACAACGTAAATATCTACTATGAAATACAAGTACTTAAAAAATCTTGACAAATCAGGACTTAGGCTATAATCTTGTTCCTTAAAAATACCAGTTTATAATCAGAAAGATCTCATTCGATTTCTTACATCTCCATACTTGAGTCATTTTATATCTATTAGCACCATTAACCTAAATGGGATTTCAAGTACGTTTTTGTTTATTATTTTGAATAGGACTATCAATGATTAGGGCTACCAAGAGCTTATTTTCAGAAATGTAACTGCTCAACCAGTCATTAAAGCAAATTTTCTTAATAGAAACATTTTACAGGATTAACAGTTGATTTAAGCCATGATCTTCAGAACAAATCACCATTTAGAAAATAATTCAGTCTTTTTCCTTTGAATAATCTGTGCTTACTGCTCAGAAGTTTAGCTTTTATTCTACAACACTGAGCATGAGAGCTGGTTATTTTACAAACATAAGGTATCAGTTTCGATGTATAAACATCATGGCGACGAACAAAACAGAACATCTCGAAATTCTTGGTTTTATGAGAGCTTCGACAAAAGAATTCAATACTTTCCTAACAGAGGGACACCAAATGTTTCTGGTGGAAAAAAGGAGAGCAGGTTAAGGACAAGACCTTTCCTGTTACAGTAAATGTGTCAAAATAGAGGCCTGTTACCAAATAAAATACTTTTAAGCCTGTACTTCCCCAGAACTCCATAATGACTAATTCCCACTGAACAGAGAAAAGGACAGAAGGACCATCAGTGCCTAGAAAAAAGCATCAGGATGACATCATTGCCTGTCTGCTAGCCAGGAAAGGAAGAGAGGGATTATCTGAATAGTGAACATCTGGATTGTGTATATAAAGGCAGTGAAGGATTTTTATACATATTAGTTCACTGAGTTCCACTGAATTTTTATCTTACAAAGAAACAGTAGTGCTACGATACGCTTTTCTAATGAAAAAGCAACAGGAATTCCAGTGGTCTGGGTTAGTGTATTAAAAGATACACAAACAGATTTATCATTCACTGCTTCTCTACTATATTTAATTGAAAAACCTTGGCAGATACTTGAACTTCCAACTCCTTCTTTTTGAACTAAAACAATGCAGCTTAGTAACATTGACTTTCTTCTTTCTGTTAGTGTTTCAGATACAAAGATTGCAAGTGACATGATTCTGAACTTGAAGAACTGAAGTTCGAAACCCACTCAGTTTCCCATCCCAGTATTGTAAAGACTGCTTAAAAAAATCTTACAGGTCAAGTGTTCCCATTTCCTCAGAATCCAAGTCAACATAATCGTATTTTCACATTTTTTATCTCTACAGTTGCTGTACAAAAAATAATCAACTTTATTCTAGTACAGCTTTCTTCTTTGCGAAGAAACATTCTTACCTTGAACTGTTAAAGTTGCTGATGCCTCAGCTTTCCCAACCATATTTTCTGCAACACAAGTATATGATCCCATGTCTCCTGCCATGACTTTCCTGATTTTCAAGGTATGATCATCACGGATTTCGTATCTTTAAATACACATAGCAGTTAGCAATGAATAGGAATAACAGAACTTTGTACAACTTCTGTAAAGGGTAAAAATGTGGGGGATTTTCTCTCAAATATCCCTATTTCTGTATTTACCATAAGGGGAAAAAAATTATAAATACTTATAAACTGATAATGTAAAATAAAGTTTTAAAAACAAAATATATCCTAGTATGTGAAAACCTTATTCTGATATTATTTGCACACAATCACAAAAAACATCATCTTAATCGTTAGAATTCTTTTAACAAATAAATATATAAATAGCTATTATTCCTCATCTAAATAAAAGACTTTTATTAATATGGTTGAAAAGAAAATTTTGTTCCCAGAAAGATCAGAATTGCTTGCAAGTCAAGATAAATCACAATTCATTCTTTTTTTTTTTTTTTCCTAAAGAACAAAGTGGCCTTTTACCATTTCTCTCCTTTCATCACCTTTCTCTCTTTTTTGTATAATGCAGTCAATGTGTTTCTATTTATGGTAAGTAGATTTTTCTCCTAAAAATGATTGTTTTTATTAAAACTATAGAATAGATTATCAAGAAGCTGGATTTGTTGGCTGAAGCCAGATGTTAATGGGTTTCTTGTTTCAGTCCACTCCCTTGAAAGTTATTAAAGGGATAATTAGGAATTCAAAGTAAGTAAATAACTATTTAATCTATCTCTATATCTATCTATCATAGGATGTATTTATTTTTAATAAGGTGTTTTACTTTTTGGCCTGAATTACAGCAATGACAAAAAAACAAGTTCATTGGAAACCTAGTAACAAAATCATTGCTAACCAAGGCAGCTCTCTACATTACCAGACTAAGTTTTGCATCAATTGCAATTCCAATATATACTTCTTGAATTTTTAATCCCTTTTACTATTTTTTATACACACTCCAAAACTTGTAGTAACCACAAAAGACTCTTCAGGTGAAGAATTAATCTGTATCTGATATTACTGGCTGAACTTGGTTCTTTTATATTTGTCATGGCACAACAAAAACTTGAGAACAGGCTGTTCTTAAGTTTCAACATAAACTGTAACTTCAACTAGAGCACAATGCTCCAGTTGCACAATTGCACAACGCACAATTAGAAATGTCTTACTGGATCAAGCCAGGCCTTTTGTATTTAAGACAAAGAAATGCTAGCTGTCAATCGTTGAGTGGCCCCATCATAACCCAAGCTAGATGTCATAAAGAGGGTAACTCCAAGTACTGCACCTTGCTTTTGGTAGCTCCCCATCATCCTTTCTCCATCTCACTGTAGGGACTGGGTCACCTCTTGCCTCACACTTAAACTCCGCGCTGTCATCCACAGTCACTGCCAAATTGCTCGGTCTCTTCACAAAAGATGGCCTCTCTAAAGGGAAAGGAAGGGAAAAAAAGGATTAATCCAGCAGTTCTGTGTCCAAATTGCACAGATCTCTGTGAGGTTGCTCCTCAGCAACAGCAAGTGAGTGCTCCATGCAATAATTTCCAATGCTGCATTAGAAAGGCAACATTTTCTTTCACCAGCACACAGGAAGTAAAACAAGCCAAAAAACCCCAGAATGTCCTTTCTGTAGTTTTTGTGATCACCAGAGTCAGATTAATTGCTGCATACTTATGCTCAGACTTTCTGGAACAACAGGGGATCTCAGTACAGGCTGTGATATTTNACCCAGAATGTCCTCTCTGTAGTTTTTGTTCATAAAAATTGCTTCTATCTCTGACTTAATTTGCAGGACATGGATGATCCAAGTCCTAGCTCACCAGAGTCAAATTAATTGCTGCATATTTATGCTCAGACTTTCCGGAACAACAGGGCATCTCAGTACAGGCTGTGATATTTTGGTAAACCCTGCAAATTTCAGGAAAGGTATTGATACACTTTTCTACCTGTAACAGGATTCAAAGCTGTAGGTTGCTGGGCTGTTCCTACTTTCATAGTTCCACACCAGGCTGCAGTGCAGTGAGGTTTGCAGACTCCCAGGGATAAAAGTGGTTTTTAACAATTTCTGGAATATTCCAGGAATGACCCAACTAGAAGAGCAGCACCAGATGACAACAGCATGTCCATAAAAGAACTGGGGAGGTTTAAAAGTAGAGTGTTTGGCAGGTTCCTTTGCCTAAGGCAGATGAACTTTTTGTCTATAAACCTGTGAAAGCTCTGAGGGAGTTGAGAAGGCAGTTGCGTGTTTTGACTTGTATGTATTAAAGATATAAATATCATCCCCCTGGAACTGGAAGAGTCTGAAGCCATTGGCACCATCAGGAAGTGTGAATACCCAAAAATACACCACAAATTTCTCACAGGAGTACAAAACGACCAGACAGAAGGATAAAGAGACAATCTCATGCTCTTCATGTCTCACATTTGTGTTTGAAAAAAGCAGTTCTAATATTACCCAGGCTTTGCAGATACAGAGATTCAGTATCACAAAAGCTTAATGGTTCAAAAAGGAAATGTGAACTGAATGGAACCTTATTAAAAAAGCCTTTCCTATATTCTAGAGGATCTCCAGCTGGACACTTGTGTTGTAGAAAACTTAACTTTGCTGGCAATGCTAGGAAATAATGTTAAGTGAAATAAAAGATGATCTGTAAGCTGCTAGTTCTAGCCTGGGTTCATACACAAGAAGTGAGAAATAGAACAGATCTACAGACATAAATCTAGCTGTGAATTAAAAAGATACAAATACAATTTCCTGCCCTGGCCCCTTTCTTGTAGGTGCCAAAAAAACAAAACCTGAATGTAAGGAAAGAACATTACATATTAAACCTCAGAGTAGGAATTATTTGGGGAAGAATATTTAATTTAACTATGCAAGAGAAAAAGGACTGATCTGCTAAGTCCAGGACTGCTACCCAGCTGCAAAACCCACAAGAGGCACACTGTCCTCCAGATCAGTTTCCTAAAGGAAGAGTAATGGACTTCCATGAGTTTTTGTCTGCCCATTCATAACACTCTTATTCAAATGCAGACATGGATAAGGGAAATCAGCGCTGATTTAAGGATCTATCTTTGTCACACAATTATTTGGTACGTACAAGGAAAGCTTAGCAAGGATCACTTTGAAATTTTCTAATATTACAGTTTCTGGCATGCAATCCTCCCTCTGATCTAAAGCAGAGACCTAAAAGCAAAAGTTCAACTTCTAAATAACCAAACCTCATAAATAGAAGATTAATGTAGAAAAATGTTAATATATGAAGCCAGCATATTTCTCATACTTTTTCACGCATATCCAAGTCTGGGTTGAAAGAATAAGGTGTATTAAAGACTTCCAGACACAGACTGGTAAGACATTCAAAGCTTTACTGCCCCATTTGAAAACAAAACCTCACTGGTTTCCCCAGGCTGGAAATCTAAAATATGTCTGAAAGGAACAAGAGAAGAGGAAAATGCCAGACAGAGCTCTGCCCACAATGCATCCCTCCTACAGGTGTTTAGCAAGAGTAGTATTTTTTCAGCCTAAGTTACCAAACAGTCTAGCTCATGATTCCCTGGTTGGCAGACTAGTGATGAGCTATTAACTGGTACAGTTAATTACGAGCCTGGTGCCAGGGCTTCACTCATGGCTTTCAAGCTTAGATTTTGCTTGAAAGTTCTAAAAGTCTTTTTGACAAAAATTACTCCCTCCTCTAGTGCTTCAAAAGTGTTTATACAAATCCAAAAAAAAACAGTACAGGAGATCACAAAGTCTTCCTCAGTTTCCTAAGGGTTATACACTACTTTCTTCCTGGATATTCAGTTTGAACAATTTTAAGATGGCATAAAATCTTGTTTTATTAAGGAAACCTCTGCTTCACATGAAACTCTGAACAGGTCTTCAAGTTGCCTGAGTCCCAGGTCTACACTATAGGGAAGACAGATAAAAGTGCCAAAGACTGACTGAAGGCAGCTCTTAAACAGGAATTAAACAGAAATAAAACTGCAACAAACTACGAGCACTGTGATGGAAACCAGTGTGCTGTGACCCAGGGCTTGGATGGTCTCATCCCGTGAAGATAAAACACCTATTTCTTTTCCAGAAACAATCAAGCTATCTCAAGCCTCCTCCACTTTAAAGTAAAATGGGACATATTTTGAAGGAAAACCATTTAAGCTCTCCTGTGCTGAAGGAATACTGAGATTGCACTTGGCGTTACAGCTTCCCTTCTGAAGTTGCAACAGAACATGCAATTTTCAGCTAAGCTCAGCTTTCTTAAATGAAAACATATTTTTTGCTGCTCAGAGAGACTACTGATAGAACAAGCAGATCTGTTGTAGCTTTACAAGACTCAGTATACACTCCTATAAATGAAAGGATAATTATTCCAAATAGAAATTTAGAATAATTCTGATTCTCTCCAGTAAGATGGAAAAACTAAGCCTCTCCTTCTTAACCTTGTTAATTTTTGTTTTGCTGTTAATTTCACAATACTGATCCAGTCATGGACACCGGAATTATTTTCAGTTTGAGAACTAAGTACAAAAGCATCTTCCGACAGAAAAATTGTCCCAGCTGGTCTGCAGAGCCATTACTTTCCTTCTATTTACTAGATCACAACCATGAGAAAAACATTTTCAACACTGAAAAGGAAATGGATGAGAATAATCTTCAGAGAAAGGCTTATTAGGAAAAACAAAAGATGGACATTTTCATCAAGAGAGTCTTAAAGGAGTTCTTACCTAAAACAGTGAGCTCTGCAACTTCACTTTCACGTTCTCCAACCATATTTGTCCCAACACAAACGTATTTGCCAGCATCATTCTTTCTCGTGTATGTGATCATAAGCTTTCCTCCTCTGATCTAGGACAAACCAAGGATAACAAAAATACTGTAACATGAATTATCCATTTAATAATAATAACTTGAAAAATATTTTGTTACAGATAACGAAACAGAACAAGCCATCAGTGATTTTCCTTGTCACATAAAAAAGTGGAAAAAAATTACTATTAGCCTAATTTCCTTCTCTTATGCAAAAAGCTCATGTTTCAGTTTTATATCAGTATTTTAAAATCTCTGAGATTTGGACGCCTGTTAGTTTTTTCTTCATTCTGTGTAATGTAATGCTGGCTGATCATCAGTCTGTTTAATGCTTGTTAGCCAGAAGGACTACAATTCCTTCCCATGTACTGATACAATCAGGTGGAGAGTAAAAATTAGCACGAGACATAAATCTCATTTTCACATCAAGTGCTGCAATTACTTTTTCTTGACAAGAAATATGTGCACGTTATCCTGCTGCTGGTCGTGCTCATTACTATTCATGAATTTTGTGTTTGTTTTGGTTTTCATTTCTTAAGGAAGTGAAGAAAATTCTTTATTCTTCAGTTTTTCACCTTTAAATAAGTAACTTTAAAGGCTGATAAGCAGATGAGCAGAAGCAATTAAATTCTTACTGGGAATGAATAACATCCTGCTCTTAATTTTGAATTCAGATTTTGGGAGATAATGAAATTCTAATAACACCCAAATTAGAAAACACACTTACCTTTGTGATTCTAAATCTTATTATGGTATATAAAAATATACATTAAACACTTTTGAAAATATCTTATCTTCCTTTAAAAGGATTTATTCTCCCGTTTTCCTGACCAAATGGTTGAACAAATTTCAAAGTTCACCAAATGCAGTAAAATTTGTGTAGGCAGCTGAATATGTACCATGCTAGCTCTGATATACAAATAAAGTTCCTTAATTATATAAACGACATTTTAAAGCACACATATGCTTACGAGTCCAATCCCTTATGAAAACCACCACAGTTCAAGGCGTGGGTGGAAGTAGACAATAAATAAAAGCCACACATGAAGCTACATGAAAGGGTCTAATGTGGTCAGTGACAAGCAGGAGAGTGTTCTTAATATGAGGTATTTAGCTCGAGTTGCCTGCAGCTAGAAATCTATCCCTGGAAATTTGACATCTCGAGCAGCGTTGGGCTCTGATTGTCACTGCAGGATGTACAGGCACAAAGATGACAGTCAGTTATTGAGATAAATGGACACGCACGTGGAACGTAGATAGCACTGCATACAAATTTCATTCTGTTGCCTTTGGCACTCATTGCTTGAGAGCACAAGAGATATGTCCTTTATCATTCAGAAAGCTGGTAATGCTGAAATTTCAATGGAGATTTGAGGCATGAGGAATGAAAAAATAAAGGTGACCTGCAAACACACATTTTTCAAGAATCTATGTGCATTTTTAGATTGTTGACTGCCAGAACTGGTAAGCAGGAGAAGAGAATGTAAAATATAACTAGAAGCCAATCTATATTTATTGCTGTTTTACATCTCCCTAAATCACAGAAAGCAATTTATTTTCCAAATAATGTATGCAAAGAATTTAAAAAACCCACAGTTTTTGAATGAATTTCACTTGCATTTTGGGGTATTTGTATATCCAGATACATATGTAGAAATACACACCTTTTATGTATTTAAATACTGACCACAATGGATATAACAAAGAAATGTATTTACATATCACAAGAATTTTCCAACTCACCTGATGATTTAAAACCCATGTAAACTGAAATCAGTGGTGTTCATGCATGTCTTTAGAGCCTAAATCCTAGTGACATTCAGTAGCATTTGTGCTCCTCTGTTACTTTACCACTTAATAAAATCCCATTCAAATCCACCCCAATGTGACACAACTGCGTATCTTGCACAAATCGTAACCTTAAGCAGGAACAATCCTAGCAATTTCTTGCAGGAATCGCTACAAGACTCTCTTCAAAGCATAGATGGAGAGAAGCATTAAAGCAGGAACATATGAAAAACTAAGAAGTCATTGAAAGCTGCTTTTCTTGCAAGTTATTTGAGGCTTAGATAAAGGAGACACAGAGGAAACATTCCCTCATGGATGTTGAGGCAGACTTCCTAAGATGTGACATGCATGCTGAAGGAAGCCGTGCTTACAAGACGGAATTCTGAACGCATTTGCAAAGGGGTTTCTTTTGTTTGGTTGTTTGGTTGTCTTAAAACATGAGAAGGGTTTAGAACTTTAGCTACAATGATGGTTATTCCACATGGAATTGTGATGAATTACACAGCTACAATAAAATGTGCCACCACTGGATGTGGAATTACATGTCTGTAACTGGAGCAGTCACAGATGGCTACAGGGAAGTGAAGTACCAAAATTCTTCACTGCATTTTAAACAATTAGGTACCCAGCATCTCAGTAAGACTAATCAATACCTTCTGTTTATTAACATGACATTGCAAATGTAAACTGTAGCTATGAAAAACTTAAGTTGTCTGTGTGCAACGTTTCTCTCAACAGGAAATCCCAGAAACACCTACGGACAACAGACCAATGGCTTTAAGGAAAAAAGTACACAATGAAAGACGTGTATGTGAAATTTGGTAGGAACACAAAAAGACTCACTGCTGAATTTATCTTACTAAGTTCGCATCCAGTAAGTCCAGTTTATATCTGATATTTAGAGCTGTAAACAGTCAAATCACCTTTATAGACAGTATATGAAATCTTGCAAATTAGAACTATTCATAGTCTGTGTAGGCTTAACAGTTAATGAAAGCATTTTAATTTGAGTGCTCTGGCTCTTCTCATATTTTTGCCCCTGCTCCAGAATCCACCAGCTGGACTTTATAGCAGCAAATGATATAATGGTTTGCAAAAGTGACAGGCAGTGTACCATTACAACCCAAACCTCCTGAGGAGTTGTGACCATGCTGAATACCAAGAGAAGTCCTTTTTTCCTAGTAAACAAGACATAGAAAACAGTTTTGTTGCACTACTCCAGTAGATATGGTTGTGTCATGGGAAAAGAATGGCTTTGTTAACTGCCAAAGCTTAAAGTCTAATTCTGAAAGTAAGTGTCATGTTTCATTTATGCCAAAATGAACCCAAGGCACTGTTTGAATTTTCATGCCTCTTCAGGATTTTGTTCTGTGCCTACCAGCAAATCTATCAGTGATTTGCAAGTAGGACAATACAAGAATAGCACTGAATTCTAATAAGAGAAAAAGATTGTGATCAGCATTTCACAGATGATCTTCAGCTGCCTGTAACATGTATGGATTATTGTATGTATGCTAAGAAAATATATGATGGTATGGTGACTTACAAAGACTTATTGAAAGCTATTTTCTATGACCTGCCTGCCTGACCATATTTTGCTCCTCATCAGTAAATTGTTCATTCAAGCAAGTCCATTTCATTTATTTCTTTAAACAATAGTTGGAGATGTTCATACAGAAAACTCTAGGCACCCACAGAGTTAACTAGGTCCAGAATTGTAAATTATGGCCACCCAGCAGCAAAAAATCATATACAAATAATGAATCAACTCAGTCAGCCAATAAATCAAATCCATAAAAACTTACCCAAGGGTTCTACAACATACCACCAAGAATTCAGTATAGCTGTCCACACATATATTCTTATTCTAAGACCATATTTTATATACCTATGTGCGTTGTGTATATGTGTGTAAATTTCTGTATGTATAAATCCATACCCATCTGTCTGTGTTATGAAATATTTTTATATATGTGGGTGATTCATTTACTTTTTACAGAAATGTGGTATGAAATATGAGACAGAATGAAGCCATAAGAGAAATGCTTGGGAAGTCCAAATATAAATGTGACTGACATTATTTTTTACCTTTTTCGAGTTCCTAGGTTAATTCTATTTAATAAATGAAATCTGTTCTGTTGCAAAATAATTCGAAAGCAAACAAATTCATAGGAAAATCAAATTTAGATTGCAGAATGAAATACTGACTTCTGTTCCTATAGCCAGGGTTTCTGTATATGTGATATTACAAATTTCATACATTTCAGTCTTCCACAGTACAGCATACGCATCAACCCATTTTCTTTAAACTGAAAGTGGTGGCCATGTGATGTTAACCTGTCAGACACTGCCTTTGCTTTAAAAGCGTACCATTTAATTATAAATAACAATATAACAATCGAAGTACAAGGTGAGTTCAGGTAATTGTAATTAATAGTATCAACAATGGTATATCCAAGTATATCCAAGTAGCTTTTATTTCTCAGTTAAGAAACACAGAGTTAGTTCATTTCCCTCTGTCTGCTCTAGCATCCCAAAATATCCATATGACAACTGACCATGGTGGGAGAGGTTCTAAGGCATGGAATGTCAGCAATAGAAGGCAGCTTTGCAGTTTCAACAAAGTTGAACAAAAAAGAGTACAAATGACTATCTACCTTAAATTTTTATTTAAAAATTTGTACCTTGTTCCAAGCTTTGTGAATCCCACGTATTCTTCCCTACCTATTATAGCATGCTTAAATATCAGACTAGACATCAAAATATGTTTGGAGCAGGTCTTCAACAATGATTAAAGTTTGTTCTTGTTTAACTTCAAAGTTCAGACAGAGGAGTCTGTCCCGCTTTCCCTTCCATTCTCTGGGACCCCAGGAAGGTACATGCTGCCTCCTCCAGATCAAACACATGAAAAATTCTATTTGAAAGTAGTCTGAAACATTCTTTCAAGTGGTCTTCCTGTGCTGTAAATCTGTCATGACAAAGTGCAAGTCAATTGTTCCCCCCTACCATACAGACCAACAAAACAGCTTTGCAATACAGACAGGCCTGAAGGCAGCTAAAGCAAGGTGCAAAATGCATAGGAAGTTGGCTTTACGTAAAAAGAAAGTATATTTAAGGTAGATAAAATGACAATAGATTCAAGCTGCTGCTTCTGGCACCCCTGCCAATCTGACTAGGATACATCAGAGGCAGAATCAGATTCAAGTCTGCTCATAAGACTCCTTTTCCCACTTTTCTGGCCTCATTATTAATGGCTGTAACTACAAGAAGATGGATATCTACAAAGGCTTAAGGGTTATCTGTGTCCTGAAGTGCTTGGTGAATTCAGAGGCAGCTGAGAGTTATTCAGCCCTTGGCATTATCACAAGTCACCAAATATCAGAATTACTGTATGTGTTTGATACTTCATCCAACGAGACTGTAGACACAGCCAAGATACATGGAGAATGTCCTAAATCAAATTCAGAAAAGAAAAATCCACATCTCAGCATATGCAATTTTCAGAAGTTTAAAACTGTAACAATTCCAAATTAACTTTCTAGAAACATTTGGCTTTTGTTAATCACAAAGAAAGATTTAATTCACTGTAAGCTGTATTGGCTCACATTAGTCAGAATTAATTTCTGAACAGACAGTTATGTTTATATGACAATATTTGAACCAGTAAAATACTTCCCTGAAATGTTTTCACAGCTATAGTACAGAGCATTTCCTATGCAATACTTCCCTTCTTACTATAAACCAAGATGAAAATCTTAAAACAAAAGCATGTTACTATCTTCATGGTCTTAAATCTGTTCTAGAAAGATCACAAAAAAAAAAAAAAGAATCAAAGGCTTCATAAATTGTTTTTCGCACTGTTATTTACCAAGTACAGAAAACACACTAAACTCAACTAATGGACAACACATAGGAACATTCTATGGGTCACTAAAATTGTATCTGGAACTAGCAAGCTTTCTGCAACATCCAAAGAAGGCCCAGCATGGGAATGATGTGTTTACAATGACAACTGTGAAATTTCTGTAAAATCGTAAATTTAAACCCCATGCATAAATCTCCCCTGGATGCACTGGTGCATATGTAGCTTTCACTAGAATCAGTGATTGAAATCAGAAATAAAAGTGAACTTGAACTGAACTCCATGTCTGGTATGTCTTCATTTCTCTCCCCCTAAGCAAGTCAGATGATTTGAAGTATCAGTTACACATGAATTTTCTTTCAAGCATCACCACTACTGTGCTATTTACACACTTCCAAGGATAAAATCTCAGACCAGATGGGGTTAATTTGCCACACAAAAATCTCTCAGTTTTTAATTACGTTACCTAAAGAATCACAAATGTAATAAGGAAAAATAATACTAACAAACCACAAATTTTAAAACATATAAAAAATTCCTACCTGGTAACCATAAAAAGAAACTACATAACCCAAATCTCCAGAGGAATTTAGCAGTCTGTTTCCCACTGAGAGAGCCCACACTGTAAAAGACAGACCAAGGTCACTCTGAGGAGCTGTGTTAAAGTCACCAGGGATGAAGCCAAGGGCCCACCTACATGACCAGACCCAACTCTGCACTTGGCAGATCACTCCTAAAGCCTGCAGACAGCACCAGGGGTGGAGGGAGGAGAGCACAACCACCATGCCTTTCCAGATTCTGCTGCTGATTCCAAGGGGATTTCTGTCCCTAACTGTAATTGCAGATATTGACAATATTGTCTTACTTTTCTGAGTCTGGAGCTAATGTTGACAGGATGGAAACATGGATTTAAGAAAACTGTATATCTAGGGGTGGTGTATTTGATCAATAGGAAATTTCCTACTTTCCCTGAAGAAAAGAGCACGAGTCTCCAACAGCAGAATCCTAACTTTCAATTTCAAACCTTACAAGGATGGGTAAGTACAACTTCACCAAGACTTGTAATCTGATGAAAGACATTTCTCGGAGTGCAGATCTCTCACAGGCATTGTGCTAAAATATGGGATTTTCAGGGTCCTTATACAGGGTCTTCTGAAGGGAACTTTTCTGACAGGACTCAAGCTATCAAGAGATTTGAAGCAGAAGAGGTCTTCTTTTACCATGAGCTCCCACAAGAAAATGAAAGGCCTTCAAGATGCAAAACCAAGGTTCTCCTGGACTTTAAAGTACAATTGTGAAACAACAACAAAAACCTCACAGTTTGAGAGGCGGGAACAGAAATGAATTATTCCCATTTTTCTCTTGGCTGGTCTGCGCAGCAGGTCATTATTTTCAGCTGCGGTTTCATCCACTCAGTGACCTGAGATGCAGCAGTTTTGGCTCAGCCTCCCACTTGTCTCGAGGAGAAGGCACATCCCCTCAGAGCCTGGCTGCCCACTGCTGGCTCCTCGCTCACGGGATGCACATCTCCGGCTCCCGGAGCCTTCCCGTGACCGCTGCACTTCCTGCACTAAATTGCCTGTGAAAGCTTTCCTCCCTGGAGCTGGCACAGCAGCTTCCCAAGGGAAGAAGGATTTTCTGAGTTCCTCCGGGGGTAAACCTGAGCTCTTTATGGCAGAGAACACGAACTGAGAACCAAACTAAGCAAATAAAATTAGTCACAGGTGACTAAAATGCAGTGGATTCTTTCATACATATCCAAGTTTGTATTTTGAGAGTTTTAAATTTTGAGACAGATTTGACTTCTCATTCAAAACATTTTCTTTCAAAACTTTATAATAGAGTTAACTCCAAAAGAAGTTTTGGCCCTGCCAACTAAACACTACAAATAAACAAGTATTTTGCAAAACTAACCTTGAAAAAAATATAAAATGTTTTCTAATGTAACTAAAAACCTACTGATTCTGTCTTTTGAACAAGATGACACATAATGGAAATAAGACCACACTTCAAAAAGAGCATATAAACCTCTATTAAGCTTCTATTGCATTTATCTCTGACTGAGCCTAAGCTTAGAACTCTTTTATAGTAAATTCTGGACACACAAAGTTGTGAAAACATTAAACCTTTCCCATCATTTGTAGAGCACTCTCAAAAAGAGGAGCACATGCACCACAATGCTGATTTTTCATGAACAGTTAAACACAGAACTCATATATTAATCTGCCACATTTCACTCTTCCATCACCGTTCACTACAGCTCTCATGACTGCAGCACATGCAAATCATAAATCACAGATTTCCTTGTGTTTTTTGTGGTCTGCACACAAAGCCTTGTGTTACAGGACTGAGGCGAAAACCTGCAGTCATAGGCAACCACAAGCAAATCTTGAGTGTAACTTTCATTATTATTGAAAGAGCACTGAAAAACCAATGGGCTAGACATCACAGCTACAGATAGGCCGCTGCTTGGAAGATGCTAAAATTTAAACTTACAAAGAATAAGGAAGAGAATGTATGCGCAGACAGGCAAAGAGCAAATCCCCCAATCTCCCCAGCTCGCAGAGCAGCCCAGAATCATTATATTTGTGCTCAACTTTAGATCCTCCAGAGAGACTCCACAGGCAGGGAATGACCTGCAGATCTTGGTCGGTTCACAAACCGTTGCCATGCACTGCACAACATAGGCTGAGCTTCAGCAACACACAGTGAAGCCAGGAGCTACTTGGAGTTTCTCTGACTCATAAAATAAGCCAGCACAGGTTGCAATCAAGCAGAACAGAGCATACACTGTTCCCACTCTCTGTCTGCACTGGGAGCAGTGCTCCCTGATGCTCACTGCTGCCCTGTGACTGCGATACCCCATGAGCTCTGCTGCCAGGCTGGACAGCGAGG
Organism: Vireo altiloquus; assembly: GCA_013396875.1. NCBI lineage: Eukaryota > Metazoa > Chordata > Aves > Passeriformes > Vireonidae > Vireo > Vireo altiloquus. The sequence goes on from VZRF01004972.1 coordinate 382,877, forward strand.
AACACACGGCTGGACAGCGAAGAACACGCTCCAGGAGCAGCAGGAACGGGCTCTTCCCACCCAGCCCCTGCCTTTGGAGCTGCAACCAACCCCTCATTGCTCAGTGTATAAATGGAAGTGGTTACCCTGTGGAAAAAGCAGAGAATGAAGAGGCTGAAGCCTGAAAAGCTGAGCCTCTCGCCTCGCCTTGTCCGCTCGCGGCTGGGGGCTGCCCGAGCTATTCAGGGGGGCTCTGGAGCCCTGCTGGGATAATTGCTTCCTTTGCAGCAGTTCCTTGCTATTCTTCTCTGATGCCACAGTGGGTTTAAACTCCTGGCATGGCTCTTGTTGTTGTTAAAAGGATATTGTAAGCTGCACCAATGGAAAGGGCTGAGACAGAAATGTGGCTGGAAGAGGGGGGGAGAAAGTGTTCTGGACACTGAAAATACTAGCTGTTCGACTTTTCACATTTGTATTTGCAAAGTAAAGTAAACTACGATCTAGCCAGCCAGATTCGGTATGGAAATCAATCTCCTGTTTGCTTATGTTTGCTGTTATTGGAACAGGCTTGTAAAAATGGCAGAGAAATTGAAATTACTCTGCACTTTATCTTCTTTTTTTATCTTGTGTCTGTGTGCATGCCTTTTTTAGAATTAGTACTATCCTAACATAAATGAGAAGCTTTGACATCTTCCATGTGAGCAGTGTAAAAAGAACATAATGAGTAAGCAGTAATCTTTACAGAAAACTGAGAGTGTTACTTGATCAGATTCCAGTTCACTTGGTACAAATTACCTTTTTTATGACAGTGGCAGGAAGTTAAAAACTGCAATATGCACTCCCACAGTATACTTTCTTCCCCAAAAACACAGAAAGAGCCCACACTATGCTTCCAAAACATACAAATACTACGTTCTGAAGTAAACACTTAACTTTTAAAGACATTACTGTTTCTTTTCCAGCTACCTAGCATAACAAACAGAATTAAAAAAAAAAAAAAAAGTTATACTTTTGCATTTAAAAGACTTATCCACATCACATTCTGGCTAAATGCAGATTTTTTCAAAAGCAGATGGCAAAATTTAGGAGTCCATGGCTGCTGGAGAAGATGTGGGGTAGTCAGCACTTCTGCCTGTCAGATGGACACACTGACATGATGTCCAGGTAGCTGAATTTGGAATTCCACTTTCCAGACCTGGTCCCGAATGTTGATCACCAAAAAAGTGCTGCCTGTGGCCCCTGGCATGCACTGAGTGCCACTGTGACCTGTGGGCACCATTTACAAATGGACAAGTGGGAGATGCCCTCCGCAGAAGGTCTGAACTCCTCACTCCTGAGACACTCCCTGACTCCAAGCAGTGCCCCAAATATGTAAAAATATTTACAGGGAAAACACTTCAGAGTGGCATTTCTTTGTGTGGTAAGAAAAATGATGCAAAAAACACACTAAAGAGTGCCAGGGAAAGTTGATCCATGTGAACAGGCAAGGAAGACAGTGTTTAAACGACTGTCTTGATAACATCCATGCAAACAAAAGACCTTATCAGTCAACTTCCTCAGTCTTCTTGTCTCCTTTTCCAACACAAATATTAACAGGATCGACCCTTACTGCACATCAATACCCTGATGTCTGCACCAAGGTGTAAGCTTAGAGAAAAGTTTGTTGACATTAAAAGATCACCCTTGTTTATCTTAGACGATACAGATCCACTGTATTCACTTACTTATACCCAGAAAAGCTAAATAATTGATATTTGCTACTCTTGCAAATTAAGTTTTTAATGGAAGACTCACAATATGGTTTTCGACTTTGAATAAACATTCAGAATTAAGGGGAAAAGATCTAAGAATTCTTAAGTATGATCAATATAAAAAGAAATATACAAAAAGAAATCATCAAGTGAGTATAGTATTTTGCGTTGCACTATTAGTGACTATCCTTCATGTGTTTCAATCAGAATTTTTCTAAGACAGTCATATTGTTGACTTTGGAAGATGAAAGAAAGCCAAGTTCTACTAAAAATGGAAGTTAATCATAACCACAAAAGTAAGAATTTCAGAGAGTGTTTGATGAAGAGGGTAAAAAAAGTGTTCTGATGACTCACATCTCTTTTCAAGTAGTTCCGTGGGTTATTGCACATTTGACCAAAGTGCCATAAAATCTTAAATAGTTTTGTCCTTTGATAAGATTCACTTCCAGTGGATTGCAATGAAATACTGCAAATTATCCCAGAACTAAAGTTTGGCAAGCAATGTTTAGTAGAATATAACATGAATAATTTTACTATATTTCAAAAGAATGCTTAAATATTTTTAAGTTTCTGATAACAGGAATTCCAGACAATCCTAATAGATTCAAAATTTTGCTTGAGATCTGGCAGAACTAATGCATAAATGCTGTATTACAGATATTATTACTGGCACTTTCAAACATGCATGCCAAGAACAATCTGATATGCAGGCCATACTATGCATGGAATATTAAAATATTAGAATATTTGCTGTATTTAGAGTTGCCTTTAATAATGTGTTAGATTTGGATCTTGGCTCATTGTGCAAACTAATTTAATAGCAGGATTGCCTGGAAATTTACCACAAAGGTGTTACTTTATGATTCTTTAGTTTATGATTAGTTTATGAACTTTTCAACAAATGCTTAAAAGAAATTCACTTTGAGGCAGAGGACTAGCCCTGACATACTTGTAGCCTGAGCAGAAACTCTGTCCCTGAGACATGAGAGGAGGCAAAAATCAAAGCAGGAAGAGAGATTTAATGAGATGCACACTTCCTCGAGGAGCAAAAGAACAGAAACTCATCAAGTGTGGGCTTGGAAGAAAGAAGGTATTCCTTTCCAGCAGGATTCCACTGGAAAGGAATTTCATATACTAAATTAGTCAGGTAGGCACATAGACATCAGAGTGGCTTCAAGTGTTTATTTTCCTGTACAATCAAGTGATTAAGTAAACAATACTTTGCCTTTTCAGAAATCTCTTTCATGGAACCATCAACTACTCTTCCAACACTTCCAAAGAAAAAAACCGTAACTGGAGTTAGCATAATTGTTACACTATTCAAGTTTTCAGACAAATCTAAGGGAAGGAAAATTACATAAATTTAATTGAAAAGAGTGATTTTTAAGGCTTTTTACCTAAAAGACTCTGTTCAAAGTGTTAATAGAGATGACAGAAAAGGATACAATCCTGTCCCAGTATCATCTCAACTCTCACACAGCTGAATGTAAAGTGGAGCGAGTAACTTTGTATATTATTTGAATGATGCAGATTGGTACCTAGGTGTAATGTTTGTAGACTTATTTTAAAGATTGCATTTTGTAGCAAGTGAGATGCAAAGAATACAAAGGTAAAAACTATTAGACTATGGGCTGCTTGGGGTTAAAAGTAATCTCCTCCATGAGCAGAAACAAAAAATCCCTTTGCGCTCTCCACAACACCTGAATAAATACATCATCTTTACCTTATAAAACTTGTCAACACTAGTGCTGTCAATTCTCCAATGAGAATTTGTGGAAGACCTTGGAAACAATGCTCAGAGAGAGAATTATTCGATTTTGGCGTCTCTTGGTTTCATTATTTCACAAACACAAAAGTGATGGCCATTAACAGCACCCAGAAGTAGGTCTGGCCAATCAAATAGCCTATGTCTTTTATTTTAGAGGACAATCTTGGGAAAAAAAAAAGAATTCTGCTAAGAGCACATTAATAATCATGGAATTGTTATAGTTGGAGAAGATCTTCAAGATCAGTGAATCCAACTGTTAGTGCGGAATATATGAAAACAATATTGTAATACAACTTGGAAAATCTGTGTCAGCAGGCTTCTCTTAGGAAAGAGCTCTCTTGGCTAGTTATCAGTGCCACAGACAAGTACTGGTAGATACCATTTTCTGGATTAGGAAAACAAATCCCATTTTAATTATAATCAGCTTATTATCCAACATGATACCTTGGTAAGAAAATTCCAAATAAGTAAAGGGTCCTTAACTCATCAGTAACTAGAACTTATCCCACAGAACCAACACTTAATGCTGTCATTTTGTCTGGCACCACACGCTTTTTGGCACTGTGCAGCAGGTATGAACGTGCCCATTTTCAAATTTAAACAGAAAATGCTTCTTCACCTTTTTATTTTTATTTGTAGTCACATGATTGCTGTTTTAATAATTAATGAAAAACGGAGATAAAGCTGGAAGTTTTAAGATTCCACATCTATTTTAACACAAAATTAGGATGAAGTACAATTCACTCTCAAAAATCAACAAGACATATTCCTATGAAAAAGCAACGAAGGACTGAGATTTGTGTTTAAGTTGTGTGAGAGTGTAGGTTGATAAAGGCTCCAAAAGCACAAGTATCCCTAACATCCCAAGCTGTAATGATGTGTTAACCTCGGTGACAGTTAGAAGAGAAGGGTCAAAGGTTCAGCTGGCATCCCTGGGGGGGATCCTTCAAGGTGAATTTGAGACTCATTGACAGGGCAGCACAGTAAAACTGACACTGCAGTCTGAGAAAAGCACATGTTACAAAAAGAGGAAGAACTGCCTTTTTCTTGAACTTGCTACTCATAGCAGTAGAAAAAATGGCCTTTGTTGAGATGGTTAAAGAAGGCAGAACACAGTTTGCTACCAGATGAGATCCTAAAAGAGATAATTTTTAAAGATTATGTCTCTTTTTGAATTGAAAATAATTATCAGAGCAGGATTGCCATTTAATTTATTCTGGTTGCTCCAGCTACTCTTAATTTTGTGTATTTTAGAAGTTATTTCCCCACGTCCTACTTAAAAAAATTCAGATTGCTAAATTTAAAGTTTCTCCTCCTGCTGAAAAACCCATTACAACTACCTACATTTATTAACTTCAAGAATAACAGATACAACAGATGACCTCTTACAACACCAAAGCCTTGTATTATCAATGATAAAAGCAGAGTAACAGTTGTTACCACCAGTTGAGTAATTTTTAATATTCAAGAATGACAATGCAAAAGATACAGGCAAGACATGGGAATTTTCTTAGCAGAAAGGCTCATTAGAACAAAAATTGACAATCAATATGCAGTATGTCCACAAAACTCCAGCTGGAATACCTTAAGTAAAGTACCTTAATGACAAACAAGTCAATAAAAACAAGTGAAGCAGTAACAACATTAGCAACAAAAAAGTGAAGAATGTAAATTAATTTAGCACTTCAAAAAGAGGCTTCTCTCTTGCTATAAATTATACTATAGACTTTCTTGGAAAGTATTAGTCCCAGGAAAAACAATGGTAAAACTCACACTGATTTCAGCAATGCCTGAAGAGCTCAGGATGTATACAAAGAGTATTTTAGTGAAATATGCTAACCATGAAAACTTCCCAGGAGTTATAATCATGCAAGGTACCTGCTCTGTAGACATTCCTAAATTATTACAAACCCTTGAGACGCTCTCAAAACCACTCCAACACTTCAGCATATAGCTCAAATGATGGAGATGTTTTCTTTATAATCACAGAAAATCTCCAAGTATTTGTAGCTGGGCAAGTATTACACAATCAGAAACAGCTGGAGTGGAGCATGGCCTGAATATGACAGTGAGGACATGATTCTACTGTTGTTTAACAAAAAGAGCCTATTTATGAGTTAGGATGCAATGACACTGCAAGGTGGCACAACATAGCTTTGTTGCACGTGTCAGGCTGCTTTACAAGTATGAGTAAATTCAGGTCCACAACTCAGGAAATGCTGAATAAGAAGAACTGAACAACTTCAAGGCTTGCCCAAAATCACACGAGGAAGATTGCAGCAGCCCAGCAATCTGCTCTGCTTAGCTTGCAGACTCTCTGCCTCAAGACAATCTTTCGTTTACTGCACAACAATTTTCTCTGTAGGAAAACGTTTTGCAGCGCACTTCTAGAAATCACATTGCAATGACTGTATAGTCTCATGGCAAAAACAGATCTTCTGTGATTCCATCCAGTGTACAGATCTGCCAGAGAGCACAAACACTCATTTCACCTACTATGCACCATGGAATTGCTTCAATCAGGTACCTGCAGCTGCTGGGGTAACACTTTACCCTGAATGAGCAATTTATTTTTCTTTCCTCCTTGATTTTCATTAGGTCTTACTCCAAGAGAAATGCTCAAACTGAACACCACAGTTCAGAGAAGTCCTAAGAGGAAAATGATTTCATATGAATGGGGAGAGCAAAATGTGCAGGGTTTGAAATGTGAGGCTTGCTGGAGGGAACCCCAAGCCATCATGTCAACAATCTTTCAAAAACTTAACATTCTGAATGGCATAAACACTTTGGAAAACAATGATACAACCCCCTCCCACCCCTCCAAACTCTAAGAGCTAAGAGATATTGATTCATTTATCCTTTTGTTCAAGGAACCAAATTTCATATTTTGTGAGGGAAGGCAAATTACTTAAGCACAGTTATCTCTACGGCTAGTTTCAAAATTCCATATATTTCATGCAGCAGTTAGAATATTTTGAGATATATACCAGTACAGCATTTCACTTTCTCATGCTTTACTTTTTCAACAGCATTATCTTCCCTGCCAAATTTGTGGGGTTTATTTACTCTTAAACTTACTCACTTTTGCCCCTCTTCTTTCTGTGTTATTTATTCTCTCCCTGTGCAGCTAGAACCAGGAGGCCAAGCAGTGGCAAGCAGGCAACTGACAACAGCAGCAGAGACAGGCAAAAGCAAAGCTGCTGACTTTGAAAGAAAATCAAGATGAGTATAAATAGATCCAAGTATAACTAACCACCCACACTTCCACGTTAAACAAAGGAACAATCTTCATGTGACCATGTGCCAAATAGATTCTTGTTAGATAATGATTTTTCAGAAGGAAAAAAAAAAATCAATTAATTCCTCAGTGCAGCATGAGTATTAGCAAGAATTATACTACAGATAGATAAAGAGAGAAAGCAGCTTTTTTTTTTTTTCCCCCCTTTTAAGGAGGACAACCTCAAGCAGGCAGACTTGCATAATATTACACAGGAGTCTGGAATAACACCCTGCAATGTGTGTGTGAATCCCACACTACTGCACATGGCGAATATCTGAACTTGGCAGTAAGTAATTGTGAGTATATTATTACCTGGAGAGAGAGAAGTACTCTGTTGGGTTGAGGAAACCCAAGAACTGAAAAATTATTATTTTTGAAGTGCTGTGATTTGGACTAGACTTTTCATATAACCAGAAGCATCACAGGAAACTCAGTAAGGCAAAACTATCCAAACAAAGTGAAATAAGCAAAAGTGAAGTTGACAGAACTTTCAAAAAGTAGACCAAAAAATCAAAGTAAACCAAACAAGAAGCTCTAATCACTTACAGCTGTTCAAGGCTCCAAAAACGGGCACTGTTCTTCTCTACTATTTTTATTCTACATTTTTCTTTTGATTATGAGAACATAATATGTGCAAACTCAGCACACAGATTGTTGAGGTTTTATTAAACATGCTTTTAGAGTTAGTGTCATTTTTACTTTACAAAAGTAATTCCTAAAATAAGCATGATACACAATAAAGTCTCAGTTAGCAGTTACCCGATATTTAGATTTTAAGTGACAACATGTGGCTGCTGTGGTGTGCAAGCAACTAGGAATATCGAAAATGCCAAGTACAATCAAATTTATAAGGTCCACTAGAGACTTTCAAGAACAAAAATGTACCTTTTTGTTTTCTCTCTCCCACCCCCCGAAATGGAGAGGGTTTCAGTGTTTGGAAAAGAGTGAACACAGTGAGGAGCTGAGTTGCTTCACTTCACTGTACAGACTTGCCACAAATAATACATTGATTTCTGCAGGATATCTGTTTATTAGAAGGTCTTTCATGCTTTACCAATGGAAATATCTGTATATAAGAGTATAAAATAAACCTCAATACAGTAAAATAAAGGCTGACAGGTCCAAGAGTCTGCATGAAAGAACCTTGGAAGGCAGAGAATTTGTAGTGCTGTTCTGCACATTTCACCTGTAGGGGATCCTAAGTCTCATGCCCAGTGGAATCTACTCCGAACACTTCTTCTGCTTTTACACAGGTTGCCCACTTCCCACTGTGAGTCCTAATGTTTGGTGTGTCAGACTCATAAAAACCTCTGAAAGCCTAATTTTTCTCAGTACTGCTTTGCCACTCATTGTTTTTGCTCCTGAGGAGGAATCAGAGATGGCAGAGCAGTTGCTAAGGGGCTGGAGAGAAAAGCGTTTCCAGAAATGGATTTTTAACTTAGAGGAGGATGTCCACACTCTACATGTAGGATTTCCCTGCAACTGATGAAGGGAGGGCAGGGGAAGAATTAGCTTCCTAAGCCCAGTCTTCATCTTTATTGTCTGTAATATAAGCAAAGGCTCCTCTCCTGAATGCTTAAAAAAACTAACCAAACAAAAATGTTTCTTTTTCATTAGCAGAATAAAATGAATGAAGAAATAATTTCCCTCCCACATCCTTTTTTCATCTCTCTTATTCATCCAAAAAACCCCCAACAACGAGACTGTCAGCCAAACAAAACAAAGAATTTACTTTCTCAGCATAATAAATCACCTTTGCTCCTAGCCATCCAAATCATAAAGTCCTACACACCCTGGATAGCTCAAGTAACCTAGTCTGAGATAACAACCACCTGGCTTTTTATTATTTTTTAGGGAGAAGCTTCCCAGACACCATTTCTATAATTTCAGATGGTCCCAGAGGTTCAAAACTCTCAATAAGCCATTTTAACAAGAAAATCCTGATAGTCTAATATCTAGGCCTGCGAATGTCCCAGAACTCAGATATCTAACACATACTCTATTTGCTGCAGGCATTTATTTTCTTTTATTATCTAGGTCATCAGTTCATGACTAGGGACAAAAGAAATCTGTAGAGAATTTTGACTGAATGAGAAGTTTTCAAATTCCTCTAAGTCCACAGAGTATCTGCAAAAGAGCCCCATTCTTCTTCACTTTACTTTCACAATTGAAAGTAGAAATAGGTCTAAAATTAAGCTGACCGTAGAAAAATACACTTATTTCACATTAAAGGAGTACTTTTCACTACTGCTGGGTGAAACAATACTGAGAAACCATAGTTATGCATGTCTAATACTGAACTTTTTTAAGTGGTGAGAAGACAAAAATGGCTGGAGCAAAGGACATCACTGATACAAAAGAACATTTTTGAAAGTTGTGAGAAAAAACAGAAGGAACAGATACTCTTACAGCTCTAGGGTCAAATGTGATCAGTAACAACTTGGTTTAAAATGCCAGCAAATGAATGACCACAAGGAGCCTTTGAATCTAACACTGAATTATGATAAGTTTTAATTCCAGTACTTTTGATTAGTGTGAACACAGCCCGTAAATCTGATAACCTCACACAGTGGATTACACCACCATCAGGCATGCCCTTGGGAATAGAGGAGGTCAGTTTAGTCCTAAATGCAAAATCTAGTCCCTGTGATAGCTAGCATAAACCTACAGACGCTGGTGCTCCCCTCAGCCCACAGATGTTTGACATTGGGCCACCTTTTGCCCTGTGTCATGACGCTCCTTCCCTTTCCCCTAATTCCAGAGATCAACATTATTTTTTGGAGAAGAATGCTGGGAAGACATATCACATCCAGTGTCAACCTCTGCATGGTTTACCCTATCCAGCACAGAAGATTCAGGGTTAATCATGAGCCATTAAAACCAATTAGAACAATGTCCATTTAAACCAATTAGAAATCTGCCCTGACATGTAGAATTGGAGCTCTCGCTCTTGGCAGCTGTGGTCAGGGCTGGAAGCTACTCGTGGACGTGTTAGGGATGAGAAGTTTTGTTTCAAAGAGCTGAGTCTGAAAAATGAAGTGAGGATGGTCAGACTCCAAGCAGGGTGGAAGAAGAGAAAAAGGAAAATGGATACAAAAATAAAAGTCTGTGTGATATTTCTCCACTTCATGTTAGCCCAGGCTATTAATCAGATTTTTTACAACCTTCCAAGGTGAGCATGGTCCTCTGTAGAAGGTAATGTTTTTTATGGCTCAAGCAAAAACCACACAAACAACACAAAAAACAACGTGAAAAATGATAATCAAAGATTAATGGACCACTGAAAAGAGTTTGGGTATACCTATGATAATAAAAAAAAATTCCATGGGAAGTAGCAGTGTAGCAGAAGGTACCCTGAGAACCTTTTGTCTTAGCAGAGAGTGGTTGCACAGATGTGGAAACCCAAGTGGTTTAGACTCAGCAGGGGAAGAGGCAAGCATGCAGAATTGGGGGGGAAAATGGGAAAGGTGTCCTCATGGTAAGGCAGGAGACAGCACAAGCACTTGGTATGGAAAATAAAGGAGGTGATCCAGAAGACACATTTTGAAAGATTTGTGGACTCTGGAGAGTGAAGAGATTTCAGCAGGAGCAACAGGGGCCCTGAAACAGAGCTTTAAGTGTGAATGCAGAACAACAATGTCACATTTTGGAGAAACCAAGGGGAAGAAACAGCAGGATTTAGAAGAATTCTCACTATCCTCTGGGATGGCTGTGTGGTTCCAAATTATTTTTCACAATTTTTTACATTTTTTTTCTCTCTTGGGGTGCCAAGTTAACTCATAGCAGCGCCAGCTGTGTCACCTGGGGAAACAATATTAAGAGCAGAAGAAATATAAATCATCAACAAAAAACTACTCTTAATCCTCAAGGAAGCCACAATTGTAGGGATCAGCAGATGAAGTAAAAAGAGAGGTAGAGTGGGAAGCCAACCCTCCCAGGGAGTAAGAAAAAGGACTTGGAAGAAAGGAAATTGCTGGGGGGCAGCAAATACATATTGGGAATCAGAAGAAAAAATACACTTCTCTTTCTAGCCCTCTTGGGGCCTATAGGAAATTGCTGCTTGCCCTTTAATCTGCCCCAAAAAAGAAAAACAATTAAAATGAAATAAAACCCTGAACTGTAAGTCCTTGCTCCCTGCCTTCCCCTCACCCCCATTGCTTTGTGTGCTGTGCACTCAGGTCATATCTCTCATGCAGCTCTCCACAGCAGAGACAATATTACCATTATAATTACAGCTTCTACAAGAATGTAGAATGCTGTGTACCTAAAATACGTAATTTGGGGAAACAAAAGTGTTAAGAGATTAACGATCAATAAATCAATGAAAAAAAGAGGCCTAAAAAAAAAAAAAACCACAAAGAGAAATGGAGAAAAGAAAAATATGGAACATAAAAAACATCTTGAATTAATCTGGAGTGGCACTGCAACAGTATGGTTTCTGTCAGGAACATTGTGGCAGTAATGGGTTAAGACTGTTACTCCACACAAACCAACCCCAACAAATTCAATCAGATTTTGTTTCATTTCTCTTGATTCGCCTCCCCATTGCAATTTTTCCCTGCAATTTAACTTCAGAAAGAAAGACCTTTTCCTGAAGAGGGAATTAATTTCTGCTCTTTCCACTGTTCCCTCCAATACTAACAACACTTTCTCTTTTACTTTTTAACTGACAGTCATAGCAATTTCTTCCACTTCCTTTTTGCTTTCTTCTTATGATCAAGGTGACGTTGGGATCCACCTATGTAGTTTTAAACTTGCCAAAGCACAACGGGGCTATGACTGGTCTCTACCAAGAAGAATGAACACAGTTCTCTTCAACAATTCATTAACAAAAATTTGGGGCATGTACATGTAACATCTTCCTGTGGATGGTACCATTAAGGAGGTTTTCCTGTCACAAGAGAAGATCAGAAGGCTTTGTTTTCACATTTTGTAAAAACATTTTCATCACTCACTCATGTAAAAACAGCATTGTGTAAGATGCAATAAATGCTGCGCATTTGTGAAGTACTATTTAAGGGCCAGGAAAGGAGACGGGAATTGAAAATTTAAGTTGCAACTCATCTAAAATAAGAATGTAAGTCATTCAAAACTGTTGATGTCACAAGACAGCCACACAAAAAAGGAATGAAAACCTGTATGCATTATTCATCTAGTAACTTTGATCTTTAAAGCTAAGAAACTTGAACAAGGAAAGATAAATGGCTTCTCAAGCTTTTTCTTTTAAAAATCAAATGAGGATGATTCAGGATAAATGAGAGATAAGAGTTAATACGAAAGAGAGGGAAATTGCAATCACAGTGCTGCATGGAAGTTTCAATGCAAAGGCTTTGCTTTTTGTATTCAATTACAAAGGATTTCTTTCTTAGGTACCAGCATCCTTTTTCATGTATATGTAGAAGATTTTACCTATTAAAATTTCATTTTCAGTATGCATAGCTTTGTTCATCTACCACCTATACCATGACTTCATGTGAAAAATTAGGAAGCTTTCTGAAACATGGGCTACTAGTGGTCATGGGGCAGGGACAGAGTCAGCTGTGAAATCCTGACCTCCAAACCTGGCTCAAACATCAGCTTGGTCTGGAGCTTATGCAAGATATGTATACTTCCTCCCACTGGGAAAGCACTGATAATTACAGGCACTCTGACTGCATCCTGATTTCACTGAGGCTTAGTCAATTATGCAGGCATTGCTGCTAAAACATAAGACAAATTGATAGATCCAAAAGCACATGGAGGTTGCCCTGTCTAGATGGGAAAGCCACAAAATCGTCTTTGAACGCTTCGCACTCCTCAGAGTCTGTAATTATTGCCACTTTTTGCCTAAAGATATGCTCAAAGGCCTCACCATCTTGGTTAGATTACTGGTGTCAGCATCTTATAGAGAGGCAGCTGCATTTTGGATTCACAAAGAAGACAGAGCAGCAATACAGCTCCTTGAGGGAGGCTCTGAGCAAACCTAACACAGGCAGACACTGCTGCAGCCATCACAAATCACAGCACACCAGCCATTTCCAGCAACAGCAAAGCCCAGGGAAGAGTGCCTTGACTTCACAGCATGCTGCAGGAGGGTTTGCTTATCTGAGCTTCCAAATTGTTACCTCCACACAAGCAGATAGCACTAATCAGGTGACAGAGCCAGATAGGCTGGGTGGATGTGAGCACGCATTGTGAGATGGAGGAAATGGCTGGGGAAACAGGTGAAAATTTCATGGTGGGGTATGTGGTAGAAAGACACTGTAAACAGCATGTTAAAAAGTAGTGGGAGGTTTCTGGAGTACAGCAGGAAAATGGTTGAGAAGTGAATAGAGGCACACTGAATTCACAGGCTTACAAGCAACCAATATTCACTGTGATTACTGCGAGTGCCTGAGCAAGTCATTGCTAATGGCACTCACAGCCTCTGACACTCTGCCAACTGAATCCAGACAAAATACATTTGGAAAGACCAAACCCAGTGATTACAGCAGTCAGCAGAAACTACACTGATTGCACTTCCTCCTCAGCCCGAGGGAATGCAAACTCACAGCTTTTGGCACCAAGGTGACACACGTGGCTACGTCCTAATGACACTGTGCTGCCATGCAAAAAAGATGGCTAGACTGATGGGGCTGGGAGCTGGCCTGTTCCTGGTGAGGATGCCTGGAAGCCTGGAGCCCTGGCCTAGATCCTTGCTCCAGGCAATGGGCAGGTCTATGAACTCCACCAGTGCCAAATGTGTAAACACCAGGAACAGCTGGAAACAGAACCAGGAACTTCCCCACCCTGGTGCACTCCCTTCTCTCTTGCTCACAGACAAGACCTTGCACCTTCTTTCTCCACCAAGCCTCAGCTCCAAGGAGTCTCACACAGTCTCTCCTACTGCAGATGGATCATATGAGAAACTGGAAAAATACATTTGCAGTGAGAAATTAGAGCTATTCACCAGATTGAGCTGAGGCACTCCTTTTTAGCTATATATATATATTACAGGACGGATTCTTGACTCCACAGTAATCCCAGGAGAAAAATTAACTAGATGAGCACAGAATCACATTAGTTCTGCTCTGTCCTCATGATAACTGTTTTTCAATTCAATAAATTAAGCTAAAGGTAAGTGTTTGCTTCACAGGCAAGACTGTTCCAGCTTCATTTGTAATAGGGATTAGCCAGATCATGCATTTGCTTTCATAACACAGTGTAAGGAACACACATGAGGAAAATCATGTTGAGCCCCAGTGCTGTGAGAAAACTGTTTATAGACAACACATTCAAGAGTAGAGAGAAAAAATATTTTGGTGATGATTCTCCATCAGGTGCACCCAGTAGACATTTGTGCACTGACGAGCTAACACCAAATCTCTAAAACTGAGCACTGCTGGGAGACTTGTGCTCAAATATAGTGTCTGTCTATAATCCCCTTCAGAGATAGCTCTGCCCTCACCCTTAACTTTCATTTCCTAGTTGTTCCATTCACTAGTTTATAACCTGAAAGACATACACATTTTTTTTTTCTCTTCAAAGCACACTTATTTGCCCTACAAATGGACCAAAAATATGAAAAGACTGATTTTTATTATCTCACCTACAGAAGCACATTGATTTCCTTAACTCTACCCAGGACAAAATAGTATTTTCTTTTTATTGCATTCCTGAGGAAGTCATGCCTTAACTTGGATCTTATTTATCCGCTATTTATCTGCATCTTTTGCTTCAAACTCTCAGCCAGGAAAAGAGCTTCCAGCTCTGTTTCTCTGGCGCTCTTAGTACTCATTCTGAAAAGTCCAGTTTTTCTGACTCATAAATGACACTGTCATTGTAGAGGAGAAAAAATGCTTCCACATATTAAAAACAAGGTTGCTTCGTGGAGATACCATCTTCTTGAAGGAAGTAGAGATAGGAAACTAAAAGGAGATGTCAAACATCATTCCTTATCCAGAAAAAGTATTGTCTTAATGTTTGCATTTATCGCTTGTGAGAAAGGAAAGCATTAATATGAAATGCTTCGAACAGCCTTTGACACTTACAGAACTCTTAAAATTACAATGAGTCAAAGATCAACAAACATATAAGAATGAAAACAACTGGAAATGCTTTAGAAGTAGAGCCACCAAAGCGTCTTCATTTATTAAATGCCCACTGGTGTTACATATGTATTGAACACCAAGACATACAGTTTGACATTTCCTGATCTGCTAATTTCATGGCTTAAAAAGAGGAAAATCACACTTGTATTACGGAAATTTACTCCTACCGAGTCAATCAAAATTTTGCTGCCACATGAGGGTAGGTGCTCATTTTAAATATAGATGCTTAATTAAAAAAAAAAAAAAGAAATCTGTCATTTAAAACCCATCGATTTCATCCTTATCTGAGGTTTTGCACTCTTTTAGGGTTTTTTTATTTCTGTTGCTGCACTGAAATAGAAATTCCTTTAAGCAGATAAATGAACAGAAATGGAGTAATTCTAAGTCAGGTTTCACAATTAGCATGTCATTCCCATCTGCCCTTCAGCAACTTGCCCATCCCAGGTCCCAGTCTCCCAACCCCTCCCAGCCACCAGCAAGATCACACAGATGGTTACTGCAAAGCTGTAAAGTGGCACATCTGAACGTGTGTTTATCCACTTGGCCAGACCCTGCTACAGCTGTAAGACATGCAAATCTGCATTACAGTGTTGCTTCAGGCTCTCTCTCCTCTGTGTGAGGAAACACCCACGATATCAAGAGTGCTGCTTAGGACAATGCCAGGCACATATGACATCCATGGACACGGCTAAGCTGAGCTCTGGCAGCTCCATTAATCTACAACTCTGGAAAAAAACACTCATTTGGGTACCTGAAACAAGTGTGTAACTACACCTACATCAAAACTCATTTTCATTTGTTTGTTTTTGGGAGGAGATGCTGATAACACATGATAAGTCTGCCAGATGACACGGTGAAAGAATACTGTGTGGGTGAGCATTTGCTACAAACACCAGAAAATAAAACCAAACTGAGGAGCTTTATTTCATCCTAAGAGCAGCTCTGATGACCACAGGTGACACTGCCAGTCAGTGATAGCCACTCTTGTTCTGGGTATGTCTTTGTTAAGGCAGCTGGAACAGTTTTCATGTATAACAAAGGAAATGTTGCCTTAACAGGCAACACCTGAAAATCCTTCGAGAGAGTAAACCATAGCAATAGAAAATGCAAGTTTAGAAAGCGCTTCCTGGGGAAAAAAACCCCATAGGTAGCACTGGAATCTTCTCTTTATCTCAGGTCAATTGACTTGTCACAGTTGGAAGGAGATTTGAAAAGGAAATTGCAAGTTCTTAGCAAGTATGATTGGAGGAATAGAGTTAATAGCCAGCAATCAGTATAGGTTGGGTAGGGTACTTAAAAATTTAAATGTATGCATACGCCACAACTGCAGAATGCCTGGGCTTTGTCTTATTGTAAAAAATAAATGGAATAACAGGCAATTTCAATCTCAAACCAAAATGGTAATTCTATACTTAGGTTGCAGGGGTCTAAGAGTACTTCCATTAAGCATTTCCTTCATTCCAGTATGTGACTGAGGCATGTAAATGGTATGTGCCTCTGATCTTGCTTTACACTAGTAATCTTTCCAGTATCAAAAGGGTGGTATGTGCTTTCAGATGATACAGTTTCTATCTCCTGGAAAGATGTTTCTTGTATCACCATGTTGGCACCAAATAAATGATTTCTGAATTCTATTTTTCGATGCCATTTCTGCAAGACATTTCGGCTCACTAGCTAATTGTTTCACATGTCAAAAACTAAAAAAAGGAGAGTTTTCTGATTGGAGAAGCTGCTTCATCCATACACTTGAAAAGTTGTACACTGTATTCAGCAAGCTACAGATACAAATGAGTATGACAACACCTCTAATGAGAAAACAGATTTATTTGAGATGGCAGGATAAGCCATTATCTCTCTAAAGAAATGTGACTATATCCCCAAACCCTTTTTATCCTTTCTAATACAACACACAGCTTTTCTGCGTGTATTATTTTTAGTAGAATTATAAAAGAAGATCTCAACAAGACTACTTGTAGCTTCTCTTTCCAAACCAAAGAAGGCAGATATTACAGGTTGCAGAAATTTCTGGGAGGATAAACGGTAAGGAAATTATAGAACAGTGATGAGTATAACGAATTTCATTTCCACAAGCTTCTAATTCTTCTGAGGAAGAGAACATAGGTTTCGCATAGGCCTCTTTAACAAACAAATGCATACCCTGCAATGAAGGACTAGATGAGAGGTTACATTCCAAGCTAAATGCAAACTAGCCCTTGCCTGTGAGGCAAGGAAAGGGCACATCCTAGAAAGGACAGCACAGCCAGACGCTCACATGCTCAAGAAACAAGTAATTTTAGATTAGTTGATTCTTGTGTTGTTTGGAAAAACATTTATACTTACTGTAATTCTCTCATCTTTGTCATCTAGAGGGGTCCCATCTTTCTTCCATGATATAGTTGGTTCTGGGTGACCTCTTGGGGGCTGGCATTCCATCACTGCAGGTTCCCCCACAGCTACCATGACATCTGATGGATTTTGTCTGAAGTCATCCCGTAGAACTGAAAGAATAAAGACAAAGGAGCAAAAAAATTACTCAGCAATATACTAATAGCACAGTAAAGTGTTTTTTATTGGTGTTTAATGGTGCCTGTTGTCATTGTATTTTACATTAACAAACAGATCAGTTAATCAAGAGAGCTGGAGAGGGACTTTTTACAAGAGTGTGTTGTGAGAGAAATAAAGGCTTTGAACTGAAAGAGGGCAGGTTTAGATCAGCTGTTAGGAAGAAATTCTTTACTGTGAGAGTGGTGAGGCCCTGGCACAGGTTGTCCAGAGAAGCTGTGGCTGCCCCATCCCTGGGAGTGTCCAAGGCCAGGTTGGATGGAACTCGGAGCAACCTGGGCTAGTGGAAGGTGTCCCTGCCCATGGCAAGGGGGTTGGAACGAGATCACCTTTAAGGTGCTTTTCAACACAAAACATTCTGTGATTCCTATCACAGTTGAAGATGGCATAGTGTCTTCTGCTCAGGTAGAACGTGACTTGGGGGTAACCATTGCAGAGGTTGTTCTCTGTCCCTTTTTTCCTGAGACACAAGGTCAGTCTGCCAGTAACTCAAGAGGTTTATGGTTAAAGATTGCCCACTGGCCATATGAATTGTACTCATCCCTGAATTTATGGCAAAAATTAATGAACTAACTGAACTTCACAGTTCTTTGACGACATTACAAATCACTGAAAATTGGTCCAGCCTTAGCCAAACTCATCTTTGCAATTTAGTTTGTGTCTTTTTAAAGAAAAAAAATACTAAAATCTTTCCTGATCTCTGGTAGTCATCACTTAGCCTCAGACTTTATTTAGAAGTCAATTTTACAACTTTTACATAGAAAGAAACATTTTTATTGCAGCTTCATTTGTTCTTTCTGCAGCTGAATTTGTTCTTTCTCATCATATGGCCAAGCCCAGGCCCAGGAAACTCTAGTTTCCTCCACTCATCCACTATGAATTTTATCAATAGCTGTGTGATTATTTTTCTTTCTGGGAAAAGAGAGACACCATACTGTGCTCAGCAGACCACCACACAGGGACATGGTTTAACAGAATAATGGCATTTCTAAGCCTTGCCAAGTAAGTGGCATTAGGTTTAATCTAAAAATAAATAACTCAAATGATAACAAATATAATGTTCTAGTCCTCTCCACTGCTGTTCCTCCATCCACGCTGAACAAAGGACAGGGTAATGGAAAAAGCACACCACAACCAAAGGACTCTCAGGATTTTCACAGAGCTGTACAGCACTGTTGCTACCTGCAAACATCTTGTGTCAACAGTAAATAATGCCGAGAAGCTGCATCAAAAATCTATATATATCCCCCAAACCATGGACATTCACTACTGAATAGGGCTCGGCTGTTAATGCTGCTTCAAAGGGAGGTGATATTTATTGTCAGCTGTTAAGGAATGTGGTTGTTCCTGCAGATTGGCAGGTACAGTGCCACCACCAAACCATCCCTCTCTCTAAGGTCTTTCATGCTAATAAGACCTAAAATGGTCTGAGGGCAAATGGGTCACCTGCTTTAGGACAGAGGTATATATGCCTTCCTCAAGCCTGCTTTTGTTATAATGTAATACATGACAGGGGAAAGTTCCACATTGATAGAGGTATCTAGGCAGGAATCAAAAACAATAAACAAAGAATATTTTGCCACTATTCTAGAAAAAGGACATAAATTCCAGAAGTAACAAGGAAGATCTGTGTGTCGCGAAGACTTAAATATAATACAGATATCACCAAACATTTGAATTTACTAATCCCCTTCCATCCTGAAGCACTCACATTTCTAATATTTCAGTTCAATTACTGAAATTTCTGGATGCCCTGGAAACAGTATATACTGTTGCTCTGAAAGAGGATAATCAAGGATAAAATGTCTACATCAATTTAACAATACAAACCAACAGAACAGAATTACAGCACTTAAAGAAGAAATTATAGAATAATGTAGATTGGAAGGAAGCCCTGGAGGTCAAGTCTACAACGAGATGCTCTTGAATGAACACGTTCTCTTGGACAGACTAGGTCTCTTGAGCAGACCTAGTGTAGAGAGTTTATTTAAAAATAACTCAAAACCCAATATAACAAATAAAACGTGTACCTATTGCTTAGTGTACAGAAGCCTGAGAAAGCATGCTTCAATTAAGAGTGAAGTATTTCTCTCTCTAAAAGGCAAAATTCATGGCTATTTTTCTTCTATGAACTTGGGAAAAATTGAAAATATTTTCAGCCATAACACCATGTTTTTAAAAAGGGGAATGATGCCATTTTTAGTTATTCAGAAAGGTAAGTCAAAAGACCAATCTTGTAAATCCCCTTCTGCTTTCAACAAAACTTTCTTAAGTTACACCTACGTTTTCTTACATCTTCCTTACTATATTCCTCCATATGTTAAAGCATCAAAATTGCACTTCAAATTAATTTTTTGTTATGGAAGTGTTAAAATACTACTCACATACACTGAAAACGTTAAATATCCTTGTTCCGCTTATACTGAATGTGGTGTTAACAGCCAATTTCTTGTGTTCCCAAGCAACCCTCAAGTCATCCAGACACATGGACCACTATAAACCACATAGTGCAAATGGATAGCTGGACACTGCTTCCACTGAAGTCCAAGATTTTTTTTTCTATTTAATACTTTAGAGACTTAATCTGGCTTGGAGCCACTGATCATATTATTACTTTTTTTTTTTTTCCCACCCCCCTTCTCCAAATTAAAGAACATTAAAGAAGAAGTTGCCCCAAGTTACTAACCCCTCCCTCCCACAGACCCAGTTCCCAGCGCCAGCAGCACATGAAAGTGCAGAAGAGTTTGCTACACCACAGTTCTACTGCAACATAAAAAAGGAGTGTTTTGACCATGAGTAAGAAGCCACTTATTACTGCTGAAGATGTTATCATTTGGATAAATTTAAGATACATATAAAAAGAAGCAGCCTGAAGTTTAATAATAATTAAAACAAGTGATCATAATAAAGCATAAGTGCTTTTCAAGTCTGAAAGACCTCATGAATCTAAGAGAAACGACTATCAGATAGCACCTCAGATGGCTTTAGCACCCTTGAAGCAACAAAGAAGTCCAGTACTTACATAATAAAACAAAATTACTTCTGTAATTTCTACACTCCTTCGTCTTATAATAGCTTTACAAACATAGTACCTTGCCTGGTTCACAAATTAACCAGTTCTTAATAGAATGTCTAGGAGGACATCAAAGGTCCAGGCCACAGATAGTTCAAAACAAGTATTTTTTTCCCATTTACTATGAATTATTTTGGCTCTAACATCACATAATGAAATGCTAACAAAATGTAATCCATTAGAGATTACTCCACAGATAGTCATCGTAATTATTTTTGCAGCTGTAAAGTAGATACATGCCCTGTTTTGTTTGCCTCAGGCCCTGGCAATCTTGCATGAAGTTATAAATCTAAAATTTTCATCCCTTACTGAAAAAAAACCAATTTTTTTTTTTTGCTGTCCTTCACACTCAAGGCTCACTGTAAATTGAGAAAACATTTCCTTTTTAAGTTATATTAGAAGCACACATTGCAATCCACTAAAGACAATGCTTTCTGTCACCAAACAGTGAAAATTCACCTCTTTCTACATATATGCAGCTGGAATGAAAAAATGATATACCAAGAGGACATTTGCTTTTCTTTTTTAAGAATCCTCATAGATGTAACACCCTCCTCCCCATTTCTGACAGACCTTGGTTAAGGTTTTCTAGCATTTTACCTAATATTTTCTGAATATAATGAAGAATGATTGTAACCATCATCACAGCACAGTTGGGACGACTCTGTGATCTTGCTGTGTGAATGTGC
Source organism: Vireo altiloquus (assembly GCA_013396875.1). Taxonomy (NCBI): domain Eukaryota; kingdom Metazoa; phylum Chordata; class Aves; order Passeriformes; family Vireonidae; genus Vireo; species Vireo altiloquus. The sequence continues at coordinate 404,048 of VZRF01004972.1, forward strand.
TGAACTAATCAGGTTCAAAAGCCACTTTTGTAGCTCCAATTAAAAGTCAACTGCTCACATAACTACCTCATATCGTGTACTCTTCAACCCATTAAAGAGTTTTACTTTCCCCAGAAACTCTTTCTCAGAGAAGAAGGGAACTGGCAACCACTTGAGGATAAATTTTTATTGATAAGCAACAAAAACTTTTATTGATAAGCAGAGATGGCACCAGAACAGTGGTTTGACAAATGCAGCACCCAGTGCTTTTTTCTTCTGTGTTGCCTTCTATGAAAAATAGTAGGGAGACACTACTGGGTGTCTGGAAGGTAGGCAGGATTTTTTTCACCTACATAAACTGTAGATTATTCAGAAAGATTATTGTTGCAGTAATCTTTACATAACTGCGATTCGAAAGGGATATAGGAAATACAAGATAAAATAAACCAACTAGAAAGTTCCAGTCAATACTTGAAAAGAATGAATTTGTACAGTAATTACCATCAAACATTGTGGATATCATGCCTTAACAGGTGGTATCATTTAAGATCTGGAAATCAGAAAATTTCCTGAAAATTTTGATTACAGGTCTGTTCTAGTCCAGACACCTCATGCACAGTTCAAAGCAGTGCAGCAAAACCTACCCAGGATCCCTAATGAACCACGATCTTACAGCCACGGTCACGCAGTGAACAGAGGAAGAGGGAAATGATGATGCTCGTGGTGCAAGTTTCTGATTTGAACCAAAGCAATTTTAATCCATTTCAGTTCTTATAAAAAGGCATCACTCAGACTTGCTTCCCATTAACTCTCTTGCACCATCCCACACAAAACACACTATTTGGCAAGTCTGCGTCTTAGAGAGAGACTGGTGAGCCAAAGTGTGACGCAGTTATTTAACAGAAGAGATCCCAACAAGCTCAACTCTTTCAGCATGAAGATAACTTGAATCTTTCTTTGAATAGTAGCATGTGCCTTAAAAATGGTGGAAAAAGAAAGTGGAATAAACAGAAGAAATGGTCATCACATTTCTCTGGAAAACAACTAGACCTCAGCCAATGAGCAAGTTTCCAACAGCAAACAAAATTCCCCTGACATTTAACAAGCTAAAGCTGAGCAATGTAATCTTAATGGCTCACTGCCCTGCCTTTTGGCTAATTGTGTTAAAAATTATAATAGATTTTCAATTTTTTTTAATACCCATCAGTTCTATCATTTTTATTCCTTTAAATATACAAAAAGTATTTCCGTGTTTCCCTTTTCCTCCCCAACAGAAGAGCAGTATTTACAAACTAAGTTTTCACCTAATACTTCATCTGACTTTTAAAATATGATGAACAAAACAACAAAAATGAGAGCTTGCTTTAAAAACCTATAGATTAGGAAAAGAAAAATAGGATTCAGGAGGTTATATAAATCCTCTAATCCCATGAAGCTGTAATCAAAGGGAAACTAATTATTGCTTAGTCAGGATTGAGCTGTTATTCAAAAGCAGAACTCTTCCTGTAATTTAAGATCAGCAACGATCCCTTTTCCCCACTACCTACTGAACTTGTAATTCAAATTTACTGAGACACACCAGACATTTTTGGCATTAGAATATCAGATGGTTGTCAGTTGGAACGGTGCTTCAAACCAGGTGCTTAATTTTAATTACAACTAACTTAAGCATCAGCCAGAATTATGGTACCTTGTTTAAAGACTTTGCTGGCATGAAATTTATACAGATGTCAGGATATAATTTTTAATACATGCATGCCACTAACAGTAAAGTGTTAGAGCACCTAATTAAGCAAAAAAGAAACAAAAAAAGGTATGCATTATCAAGTTTAAGTCAACCCATGTGTTACCATATAATATTTTAGGCCTCATTAAACTGTTACCTGGTTTGACCAAAAAACTTGATCATTTACAAATGAGAAATATTTCTTCAGAAGAGACCTCCCTAAAAGTCTCCGTGCAGTCATAAAAAGTTAAAGGAAAAACTTATTCCCTGAAAAAATGATTTCTTTTCCTTTCCGAAGGTGTTAAAACCAGGTTAACATTGGTGTTAAATAGTCATTAAAATGGAACAGAAGGAGCAGGGCTATAAATAGTCAGAAATTACTATTGTGATCATCTAACAAGACCACTCACGTAATGCAGGCAATAATTTTATGCAGTGACCATAGTCCAGCAGTGCTGTATGGCATGCTTCAAAAAATGTCTGCGCTGCTACAAGGCTCCAAGAGGCTGGGAAGTCTTCTCAGCCTCAGCCAGGGCTCCTCACTTCCACCATTTCCAGTTCTCTTACATTTCCTACCTTGCAGCACTTTGACCTCTAGCTACCCCTTGCTCAGTCAGACTGAAAGCCTCCTACAGGCAAGCAGATGCCAATCAGTTCAGCATCCACATCTCTAATACTCCCTCCTCAGCCTTCTCTGAGCTTCGGGAACTACATGAGCACTGGACACGTGGCCACTGCTCTGACCACAGCCCCTCTGACTGCACAATCTGAGAATCCACATCACACACACAGAAGAGGCTGCTCATTGCAAAGAGGCTGATTACAAAGCAATGACCACCACCTGACATCATCACAGGAGAGATCTATTTTTAATCCTTGGCTATACATTTATGACAACACATTGAACATCATGTATTCATACAGTGCTGCCCTGGTCTGCTTTAAACTCTGCCCATTAGCAAACTCTACCACCTCAGAGTCTGAAGAAACAAAAGCACTTTATAATCAAACAGCATTTTGCTTAGTAGTCATATGCATTTGTATGAGTTAGTTCAGACCTTTACCTGGGTCTAAGTAATTGACATCGCAGTATTATATATATTTCTATTTCAAGATTTCCTTTAGTGAAAGGAAACAACCATTAAAACCCCTCAGTAAAACAACTGTTTTTTCTACTTTATTACCACTGAGATCAATTAATTTAGTTTAAACACTGGGTTCATAGATACTTCCTCCATTACGTCACTATAGAAGAAACTTAAGGGCTAATGAATGCAAGAAAAGATTTCCAAAGGCCTTTCTTTTAGACATTGAAACAATTAAAGATCTGCCTTTTATTATTATGCTTGTTCTCATATTGCCAAGGATTTATTTTTAAATTTGAAATGACACCACTTTTAAAATTTTGGTAGACATTGTAAGAGGCATGTAGATATTTTAATAGTAATTTAAATTTGGAAGAGTTAAGAGTGCTGAAGAATAGCATTTAACTTGAATGCATGAAAAATAATTACTTAAAGAATTAATTAAAAAGTGAATATAACTAGAACGCTTTAGTTCAGAAAACTTGCATTCCTACAACCCAGCAGAGTAATGCAGAATTTCCAGCAATGGGAAATTGCCTGTTTCTCACGAAACACGCAGATCTGCTAAAGATTTTACTGAATCTTGTACCACATTCTGCTGTAAGAATGTTAACAGATTAAAGGTGTCAGAAGGCAGCATTAAGTTCATGTTACCAGCCTATGTAACTTAGTACTAACATTATTAGTACCACCTGGCTGATGACACCAGCAGAGAGCACCGTCAAAGCAACAAAGAAACATGGCTTTGGTTTAGCACTGACAAACAGAACCAAGACAATAGAGTTAAATATAGGTGATAGATGTACAGAACAGCAGCAGTGAAATTAGATCACACTTCTAAGATGTTAACAAAGTGTACTGTCTCCATTACTGTAACCTCTAAGTTGTTTTAAAACAGATTCTCTCTAAAGAATTATGGTTTTGATTGCTTTTTCTCCGCCCACTGAAAAAGGAGCTGGAGGTGCTGGTTGACAGCAGCTGAACATGAGCCAGTTCGTGCTCAGGTGGCCAAGAAGGCCAATGGCACCTGGCCTGAATAAGGAACGTAGTGACCAGCAGGACCAGGGCAGTGACTGTCCCCCTGTGCATGGCAATGACAATGCTACACCTTGAATCCTGTGTTCAAGAAGGACATTGAGAGGCTGGAGCGTGTCCAGAGAAGGACAATGGAGCTGAGGAACAGTCTGGAGCACAAGTTTGGTGAGGAAGAGCCGAAGGAGCTGGTGGGGCTCAGCCTGGAGAAAAGGAGGCTCAAGGGAGACATTATCGCTCTCTGCAATTCTCTGACAGGAGGGTGCAGCCAGGTCGGGGTTGGGTTCTGCTCCCAGGTAACAGGACAAGAGGAAATGGCCTCAAGTTGCACCAGGGGAGGTTTAGGTTGGGTGTTGGGAAAAAGATTCTTCACTGAAATGGTGTTCACACATTGGAATATGCTGCTCAGGGAAGCGGTGGGGTCACCATGCCTAGAGGGATTTAAAAGATGTGCACATGTGGCACTTGGGACATGGTGAACTTGTCAGTGCCAAGTTAAAAGCTGGATTCAATTTCCTTAAAGGTCTTTTCCAACCTAAACCATTTGATGATTCAGTACAGCATCATCAAATTACAATCTTCGTATATATTGAAGGTTAATAATTACCATCTCTGGAAATGTGTCATTCCCTAAGACACTCAGCAATACATATCAGCAAATAAAAGACCAGCCTGCTTCTAATCCATTGAAGTAGAAGGAAATCAATTGCACCAACTGGATCGCATATTTAAAAGGTGCTGATGGCAAATACAAGTCATATGCTTGAATCAAGCAATATGTTACACTGCAAAAGCAATTAAATATTTAGGCATTTGGCAATAAACTTATGACTGCACAGAAAGACTTTACAATAAATATATTTATTGTCATTCGTTACTGTCATTAAGAAACTCACAATTGTTAATAGAAAGAAAGGCATGCTTAAGAAGCAGGGTCAAAAAAAAAAAAAAAAAAAAAAGACTTCTGTAAAAACCATTGGCTGAAAGTTACTGAAAACCATTACAAAAATTTATGGAAACCACTCAGAGTGCCTGAATTTATTTCACTCATTTAAGATTTGGGTTTTAAGTACTGCCTGGAATCTTACTGGGCAACATAGCTGTCAGCCTATAACAGTATTTCCATGTGTGGAAAGGAGACTGTAAATGGATTAGATGATGAATTGAGAATCAATTAAATGACCAAATCTGATAAGTCATATAAAGAGTAATTTTAACTCCTGTGAGAAAGGGTAACTGACAGGCCTCAGAGAGCATGCTGCAGCACTGGGAAATCTAATTAAATCCTAAAGGATCTGTGATGCCTCAGGCATGCAGCTCTGAGAGTGTCCCCTAGGTTGATTGAAAATTGAAAATAGATAAGGAGAAGGGACCTAATTATTAATTTGACTGACTGTGTAGGAAAAGCAATCCCTCTCAATGTCTTCCACATATTATGCTCCAGGACAAGGCATCTACTACCTGTAACTAAAAATTTACCTCCTGGAAGAATAGATTCATTTCTAAAGACTGCGGAGATTATTTCCCTTCACTTGTCCTAAATATTAAATATTTTCATGTATTTTCTCTTAGTAGTAGTAGTAGTAGCAGTACATTTTGCATTTTGTTTTAGGGTTATTTGAATTATGCTGGATTACAGACACTATTTTCAGCATGACTAGCACAGCATATTTCCAAATTTATGGACACAAACCAAAGGGTTTTAGACACAGCTCAGCCAAGAACTGTCTTTCAGACATCTCAAATTAGTTTTCGTAAGGAAAAGAAGGGTGTGCCTCTTTAGATCCAAGGATTTGTCTGCATTCTGTAAATAATGATTTTTCTTTCAATGCTTTAAACTAAGATTCTGATGTTTAGTTTGCAAGCAACTGTTGGCTGCACTGGCCTTCCTTCAAATCAGATTATAATGGAGAAAAAGAACCAGATTAAGAGTCTGCAGCAAGACCCTGTCTTAGCCATCCAAATTACATCATAAAGAGATAACCGAAATCAAAGAAGAGATGTAAGGACCAAACAAGGAAGGAGAAAAGCTGAGAAGACACTTCATCAAAACTCCAATGTTTTCCTTAAGTACTCACCAAGCTTACTTCACAAGCAGAACAGACTTCTCTTTTACGAAAGAATGCAAGAACCAGCCCAGAAATGCCTCTGTCATTTAACTCAGGATTCCAGAGGAAAAAAATAAAGGAATACAGGTAGCAGGACAGAGGCAAACATGTAGCCAGTTTTCAATGAAAGGTTTAAGCTAGGATGGCAAATGAAGCTAGATTGCAATTGATTTAGGACATGTTGCTCTCATATAGCAAGCTACTTTGGCTTGTGTTATGAAAAACTTACTCTCTTCCCATAGTCCCTAAGATGGAAAATCCCTCAGCAGGCCAAATCTAAAGGAACCTTATTTGTTGTAACCTGTGCAGTTAAAAGAGGGGAAGCAATTGCTCCAGTCTTGCCAATGGAAGTGGCAGCACTGCTCCTGTAGTACAGGAAAGGCTTAAATGTTGACCACACTTGTATGTTTGCTTATAATCATCCTTTCACTCTGAAGGAGTCAAAAACTTACCAGAGGAGACATCTGCAAAGAAATAAAGATGTCCATGCCCTTGATAAGAATTTTTCTGCAGCAGTTCTAAATCCGAATATGCCCTGTGTTAGTGTTCTGCTAAAGGTGCTGCCTCCACACAACAATTTTAGCCCTGTCCTTCTGCTTAGCATGCAAATTCTAGGGTGTTATAACTGTGCCACTACCATCAACATTTTTTGAAAGGACTCTTATTTCCATGAAAAAAAATCCCCATTATGCTCTTAAAGTGGTGGAAAAAAATGACATTTTAATATCAGCGAATATACAGTATCATTATCACACTCAAACAGCTAAGTTGCTTCTTTAATATTCCGGAAAATTATATTCCCCCATTACGCATGAGGTCAAGCCTGAAACATCAGTCAGAAGGGGCAAGATGCAGGCACTTCATATGGCTGAGTGGCTCATTCTAAATAACAGCAGAGCTAAGAACAGCATTTGCTGGCACCACAAACTGCAGCAGGGCCACACAGCTCAGAAATGTTGCTGAACTATTACACGCATTTTTATTCTGTTCTATTGTTCTCTTATTGTATATAGTTTTATTGTCTTGGCAGAACCTACAGACCACAGAGCTCCACTGTCTTTGTTCAGCAGGACATACCTCAGCTAGATAGTAGATGTTTCATCAGTTTTACCCTGAATTCCCAAATGTGTTAACGTATCATCCTTATGGTAATGCTATCTTGTTTTCTGCATCCTAAAACACTCAAGATGTAAACTGACAAGAGATTGCCATGGTAGAAACGGATAAACCCTTTCAAAATTACACTGATGCCAAATATCATATACTTTCCAAATTACTTTTGCTGGTTTTAGAAAACAATGCAGGGAATCACCTCAGGGGAAAATAGCAGACAGCCTTACACAGAGGTCATAGAGAAATATAGCCTTCATCTAATTCAATTAACTGCTTTCAGTTAGATCCCAAATGGTACAGGCAAACATTTGTTCTATTTCAGGCATATTCTAAGAAATGAATCATTCTGCTTTCCCACTACACAAAAGCACGGCAAAATATCACACACTCAATTATTTTATTGTTCAGAATTTGAAAAATCTCAAGACAGACGTCTTTATTATTTACAGTGACATCTCATAATTTAGGAAACCCATCTGAAGGCTTCAAATATTACAAAATTCTACAAGGAGCATTACAAAAAGTAGCAAAGTTAATAGCTACAACAATGAAAAATGGTTTTGAAAGCAAATAGATACCAAATTCACCAAGCTGGAACTCTGAATTGCAGCTCTTGGAGATTTATATGCTATCATAAATGCCAAAAGACAGTAAAAATCACACAAAAAAGTACTGCATTTGGACTCTCATGCTGGCCTCAATCCCTATGAGATATTCGAAGGCAAAGTGCCAATTGATCAATATGTTACTATTTAATGTGCAGTAAGTGCTACTGAGGAAAAATCAGAGAAACATTGCCTGTTAGCAGAGTCTGCTGCAGTGCTGGCAGGAAGGAGTGCACGAAGTTGTGGATCACCCCATGTGGTAAGACAGCAGCCAGAAGTCTGATTCAGAATTAACAAAAGGAAACAGAGGGCGATGCTCAGCGTGAACACAAACGCGCATGAAGCCAGGCAGATTTCATTACTGAAGATTTTAATTTTGATTAAATGCTTCCTTTTATATCGGGTCACATTCACTGTTTTCTACCCTGTGTTTTTATTAATACTTTAATGCACAGGGAACATTAGGTTGCATAACTTCAGAGTTGCAGCTGAAGATAGCATCTTTAATAACAGCTACAAAAGAGATGCTGGCATCTACCACTGTCCTATTTTGGGATGCTCTGAGGCACCGTGGGCTGGCAGGGGCTTTGTAGCATGCAGGACAATCCATCAGCATTCACCACCAAGGCAAAAGGAAAGTGGATGATTGCAAGGTGAGCTTAGAAAGTTTGAAATGGGAACTTATGAATGCATCCAAGGCAAAGAAAACCAAACCAACCCAATGGAAACCGCTGTGAAAGGCAAGAAGTATCAAGTACATTTGGGGGAAGTGCTGCCATTTCCCTTTCTTTCACAGCCTGTGGGAATCTGCAGTACAATGAAAATCCTCAAAAACTTCTGAAGAAACTATGGTGGTAAAGAAATTTTAACATGTAATTCTAGTAATTTGACAGTTGTCTTTTTTTTTTCCCCTTGTTTCTGGTGTTTCTACCTACAAATGATGAAACCTAAGTCTGGACAAAACTCAAAAGACCACACTTTTTCTTGATTCCATATGAGCATGGGTACCCTCAGCAGAAGTGCCCACACTCAGTTCCCCTTGCCCTTACAAACCTGCACTGTGAAGTGCATGGTGCCCTCCACAAACACCTGACAACTCTCTTTATTCAAATCCTAGCAATGCAGAGCAGCCCGTACAGGTAATTTCCTAGATTTCCATTCACAATTGTTATAGAGAGGAAAAACAAATGCTGTACTGTGGGAGACCAGGATCCTTTCATTTCTCCATGAACCCTGAATTAATTTTCAAGTCAGTTCAGTGGCCTGGTTCTTTTCTGTATGTTTAAGCACAAAAAGTAAGCTTGAAAACATTATGAGAGTTGATCTAGACTATCTGTATATGTATAAAAATGAATGCTGTATATTTTCAGGACAGTTTTAAAAAAGTAAATTAACGGTTATTAATTTTGGCAAATAGGACACTCAGAAGCCACTGAACTTGCAAGATAAAGCTACTGGTATATTCTAAGAGTTCACTCAGAAACAACTGAGGTAAGGGGTGGGGGATGGAAAGGCAACCCCCGAAAAGTATCTGGATTGCCAAAATCCTTACACTTGTTTTTCTAATATATGATGTGACACCATATTTTTGTTGTTACAGGATTTTCTTTCCAATGGGTGATGGATGAAACTACATTAGAAGATGAACACCAGGTTCCAACAGACCCAACTGGAGTCTTCCTGGAACGTGCACGGTGTGGACATTGCTTCTCAGGAAAACTTTTTCTCTCTATAAATACACCTCTGTTGGGTTGCACTATTTGAAACTCCTTTCTGCACATAGCGAACATACAGCAGAACTAACAATACCTGATATCTTAAAAATTCCTTATTAATATCCACTGTAACAATCTCAGAAATGTCAGATTAAGTTTTAAGTTCACATTGCAGTGCATTTATTTCTTAGGCTTTGGGTAGTGATTACAAAACCACCGGGAGCAAGAGGGCTAAACAGGCAATACAGGCCTTATCTTGTCAGGAAACAAGAAAACACAAACCAGCAAATAAGAATCTTCAAAGTCACCATGTTCATTTACATACGAGAATCTAAAGCAAAAAAAAAAAAATATTCTCTTTTCTAAAGAAAGTGCTTTGCTTCTGTTTGTGTGCTTGAATGCAATTGTTTGTCATCTTTCAGTGGGTTACCACAAGACACTAGTCAGAAGCTTTCCTGAACTTTCAGACTGAGGCACTACAGTTACTTCATTAAGAAAATGCTTTTAAATAGGGGACATTCCTAATGCTTATACAAACTGTAAGGTGCATATAAGTACTTGGTCTTCTTTGCTATATTTCTTTTTGGCTCCACAGCAATAAGATACTTGTCTCAGAACTGAAATACTTAGAATATTATTACCAAACTCACAATACATGCGCACTACTGCTGCATGTTAAAACCTATTTGTATATTTTGTATTTTTGGGGGGGAAAGAGGTGTATCTATTGTGTCCTTACTAAAGCCACAGAAATAATTATATACCCACAAATCCACTGAATCGATGTACCTAATCTAAAACAGGAACTCTTATGAGTGTACCAGTAAGCAGGGAAAATAGAGAAATATAAAAGAGTTACAAAAGAGTTTATAAAAGTTAAAAAGATACCAGCTATCAGAAGCAAGAAGTCTCACTAGCATTTATTCCCATTATTGTGTCAAACTTCTCTTATCACTGTGTCTGCACACACAGAGCCTGGGTAGCCTTTCCTATTCTAACATGTAAAACTGTATGACAGACAAAACTATCTCATCTCTCAGAGGAAAACAATTTAAAGAGGAAAGGGGTAACTCTATACATATTCATCTAAAAAAACCCAGTAACGAATACCTCTCTAAACTCTGCCAAGGTTCATAGAAACAATTGGGATTTGTATATACATCATTTGGATATAGGCCATTATCAAACTATCTAGAGAGTTAATCAACAGAGGACACTCTCAGCAAAACAAGACTGATGCTACATAATCAGAAACACGAGAGCTGTAAACAATGGGAATGCACATTATTCCCAAACAGTATAAATAATTTAAGACTTCCAGAACTGAAATTAATCTACATACCATTTGAAGCACACAGATCCACCAATTCAGACAGAATAATGAAAGGTAAGGGAAAAACAGATGGATAATTAAAAAGATACTTTTCAAGTGGGAATAGTCTTAGCTTTACACTGCTGGTAACAAGAAATAAATATCAAGAAAATCCTATTACATGCATGTATATTTTATATGATTTTTTCCCCCCAGAAGGGATTGTTGTGGTTTTTTTTTTCAACAGTCTGATTGGACACTATATCCTATATAGTGAGCCTCCTATATCCATCAACATCTATCTGATTAACTTTTCATCTCTTTGAAGCATCATTGTTTTATAGGGCACTATTTGCAGAGAGATGGAAACAATCTCATTTGCCTATGTTTGAGATGGGCATTCTTCCTTTAAGCCCCCGCTGCCCAACAAGTCAGCACCCTTTCATCCCCAGATGAAGTCTGCACAGCATACTTCAAAGGAAAAAAGATACTTAGAGTGTCTTAACCTTTCCTTTGAAACTGAATCTGTAGATCCAATATCATCTAGCAAGGCTAATGGCATATTATGCAAGGGAATTACTATTATTTCAATATAACCCACCATAGAGAAATGATGAAAGCTGAGGCACTGTTGTAACAGGGCTTACATAAAGACAGCACCGCAAACACACTATCAAAGGCAAGTATCTTGCACAAGTACAACAGGAAAATGTCACAAATTATCTGTATAATCCAAAAAAATTACATTCAAATATCAGCCAGCGTACCCGGCAAAGAAAACCTTGGGAGGAGAGAAGAAACAGTGAAAAAAAGAAAAGAGAAAGAGAGAGGGTATGTGATTTCATGGTTAGATGTTACCATAGCTCTTTCATCTTATTAACTTGCTGTACTCCATATTTTATGTTCTAATCTCCTTACCCTCGGCAAGTTTTACATTTTCCTATAACACAGATCTAAATTAATTTAAAAGCTGATTTAAGATAAAGTAGAAAAACATGGAAAGCCAATAGAGGAACTAGTATGAACATTTCATCATTAAAAAAAAAAAAATTCTCATGCAGGAAACAACAGTGCTAAAAAAGAATGGCACATGCACAAGTAGAAGTATGACCTAAACAGTTTGGAAAACTCTTACTGCATGAAACAGCTTCTACTGAAAGAATGAAAAGGAAATGTAACTTATTTGGAGACAACTATAATTTTTAAATTAAAATAACACCAAGCTTTCCATGCCTCATCTATGAAAATTTGCATATTCCCTGAGTTCCATTAGAAAAGTAAGACAGAAATATTGAAATCTAAGTTAGAAAAGTGCTTAAGTGTGTCCCAGGGTTTCTGGAGCAATAACAAGTTTAAGATTGTTAAAAGATGCTTAAAAGTTTTCTTCAGCCAGGTAGAGGTTGGTCACTTCTCCCTCTAAATACCAAAAGCAGAGAAGAGGTCTTGAATCCGGTAAAAGTGCATGTACAGTGTTCAGGTATAAACCCAAACTAAGCCAAAACCCACCAAAAGCAAAACACAATAGAAAAGAAACCCCAAAAACCTTAGAGAAAATTAACAATTGTATTTTTTACAGAATAGGAGCTGCCTTCTCTATTACTTCCTTACTGAAGAGTGGAGAGGTACAGTTACAGGACCTAGACTCAGCACTGCTTTGTGTCACCTGTGATTTTACACCAGGGAACATCTGAGTCAGAATGCAGCAGCAGAGCCCAAATTCACCCCAGCCTGGAATGCAGTAAGAAGATCCAGCTCCACATGAGGTACCAGGGATTGAAAACAGCTTTGTCCGTCCACGAAATACATCATACGATATTTAGTTTTATTGTTACATTTACCATTTGAAGTTGGAAATTAGTACACGAATACTTTTTACACACACATATATATATATTTGTATTCCCACACTGTCCACATATTCCATCAAAACACCTTTTGTTTCTCATGTTCCCAAATAAATGTAGAGTACTAACGTGCAAATGTGTTGTTTATCACTAAATAAAACACATCTGGAATTTACATGTTTACTTTAGGCAACATGATCAGTCATTAACAATCAGTTGTATTTTTAAAGGCAGACAAAATCTTGAGAAATGGGCTGGATATTACTTGGTGACTTCAATTTTTTTTCCATGTGAGTCTATTAGTAGCACCTACATTCAGCAAACACTGAAACAATCATTCAGTACTTTTAATAATCTCTGATATCAGATACAAATGTTTCAGAGGCAACAGCTATGAAAAAGAGCACAGAAAATAAGGTTACTTTTAATTGTACACAGAAATTAATATCTAGTACAGAATAACACATTACTGATGTGGTAATTAAAATATTGTATTCTGAAAGATAAATATATTAGCAAGCCAGAAGGACCTGGCCTGATTTTATTATACTTTAATAGAGAGGAAATAGACTTAAACAGATGGCACTCAGTATTTCTCAATGAATTCAGCATCTGTGAGTACATCTTGCATAAATGCCAATTAAAATGTGTCCGAGTAAATTTAATTCCCTTGCTGATAGAATGTAAGCCAACCTAGCTGGCTAAAGATCAAGGTTAACCTTAATCGTCTGCTCAACTTGTAGCAAGTTGCTCTCAAATTGTACAGAAATTCCCAGTGAAATAATAAAACAGTGTTCCTATTGATTTGTATTCATTTACATTCATAATTCTCTTCTCAAGTGTTGGGCCAAAGCACAAAGGGGAAAAAATATAGTACTGTGTGAATCGTTTGACAAGTCTAAACTGAGGAAATACTTCTTTGATTTAAAAAGCAGAACGTTTCTGCAGAACTTCTCCGTTGGGTGATTTTATGAAGTCTTATTTTAGAAGTGACCTGATAATTTTTATGAACCACACAAGACACCTTTCAATTTCCTCTGCTCTTTTATTGACAAGGTACCACTATCTTAGGTTTTTATCTAAATTTTTCATAGAATGCAAAGTGAATTTCGATTATTATGCAGTCAAATACAAACAAAAAAGACTATTGAAAAGATAAAGCAATACTGTTATGCAACCCTATAGCAGTTCTAATTTAATTTAGCATTTTTACTGTCTTGTAATTAGGCAGAGAAGAACAGAACACCTTAGTTATAAAAAAAAAATCCCCACCAAACATCATCCAAAGGCAAAACTCAATTTCAAGAATTACAAAATGCAGTCTAGTGGTTTTGTACCCAGGAAAACTGAGCATCCACCCTTATGAGAAAAAAGAAGGCATTTTTGTGACGTGCTGAGCCATCCATAAAAATTTGGTATCATTGACTAAACTGGGGCAAATGTACACCAAGCAAAGCTTGGATCTTTTGCAAAGCTAATCAATTAAGTCCCTTTATACATAATCCATGTGTGCAGTCTTTTCCCATACCAATTATTTCATGCTGGCAGTGTTTTGTTGAGGGAAAAGCCAGTCAGAAACTATAAAACATACAGCCCAACAGCAAATGAAATTAAATGCCAGAAGTGCAAATTACTATCTAGGAAATGAAATCTGAACCATTCATGCATGTATACATACTAGCAATAAATTAAATTATGGCAGTCAGGGAAAAGACCTAAATGTCATTAGAAAGAGTGCAATGGAAACAGTGGTGCCACAATCAGCAACTATAAAATAAAAGCTTCCCTTGGAAGTGGGAAAACAAAAGGTTTAGCACTGTTCTCTACAACAGCAGGAATAAAATGACTCAGCAAGACCTCAATGCATTTTTTTGATTATCTTCTTTTTGAAGAGTTCACTAATTCAGCAAAATCCACTTCTTGGGCAGTTGTGCAAGACTGGCTGGGGAAGACATCATTGTGTGTCTTTTATAAGAGGTTAGTGCACAACAGAGTGCACACAAGGAGCTTCATTTTCAGACCTATTAATCAGTGAATACTGAAGCTCTGGCCGAGGAGCACCTTGGAAAATCAGGTCCCTAACCATTTTAGTAACCACAGATAGTGGTACTGGAGAAGAAAGGAAATAAAAATAAAAACAAAAACACCCAACAGACAGCCAGGGTCAACAACAGACATGCTTCCTAAATTAAACCATGAAGGTCAGCAATGTCAGCAGAATTTTCAGATATTAATTTAAATAAGTAGGGACAGTGCACTACTCCTGACTGCTTTCTCACTTGTAGTCCTTTATTGCAATAGAGACCACAGAAGGAACAGTAACATACTAAAATCTTGAGGTAGTCAGAGATTCTATAGTACAACATGTCTGACTACATAATGCACTGGGGAAAGACATGGTCCAAAAATAAGAAAACTCTCACTCAAAACACGACTACCAGGTAAGATAAATTCTGAGCACAGTCAGCATTCAGCACAGGGGGAGGCTGATGGAAAGAAAGACAGATGGACAGGACAACTTGAGGGTGAGCAAAGAACGGTGCTCACTTCAAGCCCTTCCTCGTCTCTACCTTTACCTTTTGGAAGAAGCATTTTTGCTTGACTTACCTGTAAAAGAGGATTTGTGGGGAAGTGCAAATTCCAGGAGACAAATGAACAGCCCCCAAACATCAGTTTTGTTTTAATCCCCAGCAGGAGTGCACCAGCAAAGACAAAGAAGAGGTCTGTGTGCTGTGTCCTCCTTTTGTACTTCTTTGGTTGTGCAGTTATTACTCCTGATTGCACCTGTGCCTGATTTCTGCACCTGGCTAAGTCTCCAACCCTTTTCAGAGGCTTTATATCCTTGCACTTAAAAGTTTCAACAAAAAACTGGAATTTCTATTCCCCCAATCAGTTGATAACAGCTGAATGTCACAAAAATCACAGCAAACTAAAAGACTTTTGAGAGTTTTTGATGGCAGAAGCATCTCCAGCTTCACAAACAAGATTCACTACTGATGATTCAGACATATTTTTCTCAAAGTTCTTGGAAAACAAAAGGCAGATCACCTAACAGGATGGATCAGGCCCTACCAAGCAATAATCCTCACAATGATTGTAGTGATACTTAGATTAGATTCCTTACTCCAGCTTGCAATGTGCAAAATAATATGGTTCAACAATTGCTGTAATTCTTAGCAGTTGTACAAAGAAGAAGCACTTAAAAGATTCAACTGAGCAGCTTTCATTGTTTTCTACTGTAACTATTGCTCTGTTTATTCAGAAGAGGTGACCTTCTAGTAACCTTGTACAGTGGATATAAATGAATGGAAATTTGACCTCACTTTAAGACCTCCATAAAAAGAATTATACTACAATGATTTTGCATCTTTATGTCAGCGTGTCAGATAAATATTTTATTCAGTTGCTAACTGGATAATGCATTTTCAAAACAACTCACAATGCTGAATGCATTTTTTAAATATATTGCTAAATGAAGCAGAAATTCAACTAATTTTTAAATATTTAAATATATTTGACATTTAAGAAATATTGGACATATTTTCCTTAGTGCAAATGCATTATGCATTTAAAAAGTTTTAGCTGCCATTAGGAAGCAGCACCTATGAATAATACATCTTTTTCTAATGTCTTTTTATGTACACAAAAACATCAATTTGTACCTGGCTTAAAAGAAATCTAAATTACAGGTAAACCATCTAATGTGTCCCTTACTACCTTTTGGCAAGATTAGTCTAATCAGAGTTTTTCCACTAAATTACCCAGATCAACAGAAACCTTGCACAATTATATCCTGCTCTCTAAAACAGCACATGATCTTTGCTCATGTGGGTAATTGCCGGGGTGGAAAATTGCAGTGAGGATGATGGTACAGATGTTCTTTTTCAGTTGACCAAACAAAATGAAAGAAAACAAGGAATTCCTGTTTCATAATGAATTCTGTTTAAAATGCACTGGCTTATACACATTTGCACACACATAAACAAATAGAACAGGAATTCTCAACATTTTTCGATTTTTCAAACGGAAGATTACATTCTTCTGCTGATGGTACAGGAAAAGTTTAAGTTTTAAGGAAGAGAAAGTATTAAGAAAGTATCAACACTGTGAAAAACAAACGTTCAATGTTGAGAACCTAGAAGAACACACACTAGGATACTTATTAAGGTAAAGTTCTTGAAGAGGATTTCAAAGCAGGGTAGTTACACTGGAGTCAGTCTTTTAAATTTGTGTGCAATGACAAAAGACAAGCAATCTTAGCACTGACAGGATAAAAAAAAGATTTGCCTGCACCCGTTATTACTGCTGCATTTACTGATCCCCATGGCTGAAACCAGCAATTGCACTTTAGGGGGATGAAGGGAGGTCACTGAGTGATGTCCTCTGTATTCACCAGAGACTGCTGCAAAGCCATGCTCAGGGCAGGGAGAGCTCAAGAAATCTGTTTTCCAGACCTCACAACTCCTTGCCCCTCCTCCTGCCTTGCTCTTCTCTCCCCACAGGTACTCCTCATTTCTGTGCCTTTGGGTTCTCCATGACGCTCATTCAGTGAGATTTTACCAAATTGTGGTGGTGTTCTGCTTTTTTTTTCCCTTGCCATTAACTATTTTAAATTGTACCCAACACCTATCATTAAGCAACACCACTGTTACAGTTGAGGATTTTTAACATTTAGGTGATTTCCAAAACTGCCCTGTTTATTCTCAAATACAAATCAAGCAAACAAGGCCTAGCAATTACTTTGCACTTGTTTATATCAGCACCAGTCTTTGGCTACAGCAATACAGACTGATGGAGATTTTTCTACATTACAGGGAGACCCAGAAACAAAAAAAAAGAGACTTGGAACCAGGCAATGGTAGTGCAGAGCTTAGAAGAGCACCAGTTTGAAGCCAGAACTGGCCAGAACTCCACAGAATTCCTTCATTTAAGTGACATAATTTTGCAATATTATATGCACTGTTATGTGTGTATATCCTGTATAATCTCTAACCAGGAACAGGGATGGAACTGTTCTTCCTATCAACCTCAAGAATGTGTTTTATTTACCCTCAGTTAGAATAGAGTAATTGAAAACATCTGAGAAGTGTTTTAACAATAACAAATAAATAATTACCGAGTTACAGATGGAAAGTGTAACGTACACTATTTCTGAGCACTTCCTAGTGTTATCTGTGGGGAGGGGAGTCAGCTCCCATTTGTTTCCTCTACAGAGCACATAGCCATAATTACAGGCTGGGCTCATCCTCATTTTGCAGTTCAGTTTTATGGGCAACTAAGATAAAAGAACAGCATCTTTTGGGCTTCATTTGTCTCTAAACCAGTCTGTCAAGAATCCATCACACTGGGCAGGTTCCTGAGATACTGGCCATATCTCAAATAGGCAAGTGAAAAAGAGTCAGAAAATCTATTTTATTTCTTTGTAACACCCATAGCTGATGACTATGGGATCTACCATCCTCTTACACTTTCAAATATTTGCTGCAAGAGAAAGGAAGAGAGAAGTACAATGTAGAGAGCGATTTATTCACTGACTCAGAATGAAAGAAAGCAATTCTGGATTATCTTTCCCTCTTCCCCAATCCAAACACCAGTTTGTGGTGCAGGATTTTAGCCACTTGTGTCTGGTTAAACTGAGCACTGACCAACACATTTTTCTTTGCCTTGCCCTGGTTACAGCTCTGCGAAAAGCTGAAAAAAACCTTTTTCTGCTAAAGAGATAAGACTATTTGTGAACTATTTCTTGATTTGACTTGAATCACTGAAAAAATTGAACAAACATATGTTTAAATTTCAAGAATGTCATTATAATAACAGTTAAACTCCCTCCCATACAACACTGAGAAGGAAAGGGTATTAGCACTGACACCCACCATATGTGTGTCAGTGGCACACACAGATTACTTCTCACACCCAAGAGGTCAGCAATTAAGTTTATTTCTCCTTGCAATTCATGGAGAAACTTTTAATGCTGTCTTTCTGAACAATGTCTCAAACACTAAGCATTTGGTTTATGTAAGCAATAAAATTGGCAGCTCCATCCATGCTTATTTGTGAGCTGTGTTCTCCACAAAAAGTTCGGCATCCCACCAGAGTAATTTAGTCTGCAGCAGTTTTAGGCTTCAAGCTGCTTTAAGTATTTGGTGTTGAAAACCATCTTGTTTTACAGTGATACTGTCAAAATTCTTTCCCTTACCAAACATGTCAGCATTTAATTTACTAAGTAGTGCTTTTATCCTATAATAAAACTATCACATGTTTGATGCCATGTTCATAGAAACAGCTGGATGCGCACACTCTGGAATTCACCAGAATTCACACAATGCTTCATGACACAAAGACGGACTAAAATTTTGGTTCTTCCAAGAAAAGTGAGGTTTAATCAAGAAGTATATAATTATCAATACCAAAATGATAATACTAGGACTCATTCAGGTTAATTTACTGATGTCTATTGTTTAGTCTAAAAGATTGCAAAAAACCAGCAATGTTAGAAATGGATCATGTGGGATTATTCTCCAGGTCCAAAATCTGTGACACCCCATAACTCAGGACCTGAAGTGACAAAACCACTCGTCAGCATTTGCAAATCTGGGAACAGAACCACGCTCACTGACTGTGCTGTGCAAACCTGCCTTTGCTTTCCCTAGTCCCCCTTTCCTGGCTGAAATAAACACATGGCTTCCCACACAGCCAAAGGTCACAAAACATTAGAAACATGGAAGGCTGTATAAAAACCTCAAATAGATGTAGAGCATGACCTAGATCTAGACATAAATACTGAGAGGATTTAGATCACTGAGCCCTTCAGAAACTAAAATGGGTTTATGTTAATGAAAATCCTTCCATCCTCTTCATACTGCCACAAGTCAATTCACATATGTTAAGAAATTCAACTTATGTACAGCTTTCTGTTCTTAGTGTCCTATGTTTGCCACAGACAGACACATCTTCCTTGAGCACATTATCAATATGTTAACCTGAGAAAATATTAACAAGATACTTCCATTATATTTTTATATCCGCATTAAATTCTGAAATGAAAGACCGCAAACTAGTCATTAAAAATGGATTTAAATCATACCGAAACTGTACAACTGAGATTTTTCTATGGCCTGTTTATAAAATAAAAAGCATTTATTGTGATATGGATCTGATAATTTCCATTCACCTGTTCTAACGGGAGCATAAGGTTAATAAAAGATCCAGATTTAATTAAGAAGTAACATAATTGGAACTTCATCTTTACATTTGCTCTCATACTATCAAATCCTGCAGAGAAAATGTCTGTCAGATTCCTGGGGCAAAATATATGAGGACTTCATATCACTGACTTTTATTGGATAATGAGGCTGCTGTCATACCTGGGTCTAGGCTACCATTTTATGTGTGCTCAAATTAAATTTACATTCTTTAACAAGTTCCTTGCAGCCCTGTTGACATTAGGTGTACTCTAATTATTGCTGGACTTTAAAGTTTTAAGTAATTGTGTTAGCTTGAATTCAAGTCAGATCGTTAAAGTTCAGGAACAGCTACAGGAGATGACAGGAAGAAAGAGGATTGCAGTTCAAAATATTCACAGAGATGTACTACACACAAGCAATATACTCTTCCATAGGTTTCTGTGTTTTCGAATTGCCTAAATATTGATAATTTTCAGTGACAAGACAAAAATTTTAAATCTTCTCAGAATCTGCATCCACTATTCAATTCTGACCACCAAGCTGAATAAATCATTTTATTGCCTCCAATCCCCTTCTCACAGACAAAATTCCCAAAATAAGAATCAACAGTTCCACATGCTTAAAAATTACACATTTATATATGCATATACAAACGAATATGCACATGTTCACTCCTAAAAAATCAGGAGATCCTCTGAAAGTCCTGGCACCTCCCAAGATCTCAACAGTGGCTCTGTGTCCTTCTGATTTCAGATGAGGCCTTGGGGTTGTAACAACTACACAAGAACCAACACAACCATCTGATTCTAAGCAAACTGTCTTGCAAGCAGATCTTGGGATATTTTTTTTTGCTGGTTTGCTGTTGATTTTATAAAAATAATTTTAAAAGCATCATTCACAGGCCACCTCCTATGTAATTTACTTGAGAGCATTTTTCACCTAAATCATGACTGCTCCTGTGGTTGTGGCTGCGATTCTGTAATGCTGCTGCAAACTGACTGATTGTAAGACACTGGAATGCAGGATTTTTATTTAAAGAAAGGTACAGAGAAGAAAAGAAGAACTGTTAAAGCAATGTCAATCACCAAACTTATGCCAATAAAGCAAATTCAAAATTGAAGATGAAATGTAATTCCTTGTTTATTGCATAGAATAATTATCTATGGTTTTATAACTGGGCACATTCATATGTGATACCAAATGTAAAAGCACTGTATAAAACCACCTCCACAAAACAGACAAATGTTCTTTTACAGCTGTTTTTGTTTCCTTTGGTGGAACAGGTTAGCCTGTTATCATTTTGAAGTGGTTAAAAACTGTTTCCTTACACAAATTTGTAGCCCAAGGACAAATGCATTCTTATGTGTAGTTAAGTACAATGTGTTTCTAACAAAAGCAATAAACTTTTGTGCTAAAGTGCTTTACCACCACTAACAGATGATTCCTATATTCCAGGAATTAATTCATTTTACTTATGCTTGTGGATATGCTATATTCTTGTGGATTTTTAAAAACTCAGACTCCAATTAGTTTTGCATCAGGCAAGTTGTAATCGAGTGATCAAATAATTTTCTGAACTATAATTAAGCTTAGACCTAGAAAAAATGAGTCAATCTTGGGTGTGTAACAGTAGAATCTCCACAGAAAGACAGGGAAATCAGTAATTTATAAAACTCAACTCCATTTCAGTGACACTGAAAAACAAGAAGAGTTTATGAATAGTTTCTCTCCTTATTACACCCAGATTACTGTGTCATCTGGGTAAGGCTGAAGACTTAAGAGTATTTCACCTAAACTAATAAAGCTATTTACTGAATCTGAACTAAGTGCTGAAGTTTACTTCTAATGAGTGTTGACTGATCTTGGCAAAGAAAGTGAATTAGAATACACATAGCTGAGCCAGACAAGTCATCACAAGTCAGTAAGTCCCCGGGGACAGAATGAAGAAAAATTGTCTCTCAGCTTATTTTTTTCCTGAAGGATCACCACAAACGCTCATGTTGATAGTAGCACTATCTTGACATTCTTTCAGAGCTGTTCTTAGCACTGGCAATATCTTGCCCCGCCGAGAATTTTTTTACAAGTTAAAAAATGAAGCCATTTTAACAGTTCATTTTGTTTTTATCTACCCAAACACTTATAACACACTCATCACCCCCATGTTTGCAAGCCTGAGATTTGAGTGTTGTCACACAAAGGATTAGTGTGCAAATACCTCAGGGGCCTGGAGTGCTCCACGTCAAACTGGTTTCCAGTGCAGCAGCTCTGGGGTGGCAAAGGGCTTTGCTCCTCAGACTGGTGGTCTGAGGATCCAGCTGGTTTGACTCAGCTTTTCCTGACACCCTCGACAACTCAAGTTGCATCTCTGCCTCAGTCTTCAAACAGAACAGAAGCAGCCATCTCCCTCTCAAAACCTATGTCTAGAAAGCCTAAATAAAAACTCTGCCTCCATGAGCATTCTCAATAAAAAATAAACTAAATATCACTCAAAGGTTCAACATGTTATCACATCTAATTGCTTCTACCAAAAAGCAACGCTCTAAGGATTTTATGAATGTCATCAGCACTGTCACTCTCATGAAATGAAAATAAGAAAAATAATCTCAACCTAACAAACATGAATATCCTGCAGTTGAAGGTTTTGCTGCTTTCACTCAGTTAAAGTTCATGAAGCTCACAAAGAACAGCAAGGCAGAGGGACAACGCTCTGATGTTGTCACTTTATTTACAGTTTCAGGTGTGCTTACATTTATGCTTTTTTAAGTTGGTTTTGGTAAATTTAATATCCACTGACCTCTCATAATTTTCTCCATAGTTTAGCTGTCTTTAAAATAAAGAAATTTCATGTACTGTGTAATAGAGAAGTGTTACTAGAGCCAGGTAAGTCAGGCCTTCTGTAAAACTTTCTAGGTGTGAAACCAGAATGAAAACAAGAAAAACTCTTCCAAAACAATATTTAAAGGTTTAGTCTTATAGTTCATTAGTGTAAGCTGCAAGCTCCAATGACATTTGGCTAAAAAAATGAAACAAAACAAAACCAAAGGAAAAAAAAACCACAAAACCCTTCAAACTCAAACCCTCTATTTGGCAACAACAGGTATCAGAGGCAGATGATTTTGACCACAGCACTGCTGGGATCACGTTAGTCTACTGACCGTATCACCACATGGGAAGCTGGAACTCCTCAAAGCCTATTTTAGAGAC
>VZRF01004972.1:426976-447881 GCA_013396875.1 Vireo altiloquus
CAAAAACATTCACAGCCTAATATTATGATAATAATAATAATAATAATAATAATAATAATAATAATAATAATAATGAAAAAAAAACCAGTATCTCCCTTAAAGTAAAAGTGCATCTGCTAAGCCCCTCTGTGCAAAGGACACAGCTTCTTGGCTCTCTGGAGATTTTCAGCTGAGCCATGTATTTGCTTGAATACTCATAAAAATAAGTGTCACCTGCCATGATCTTTTTAAAAGACATTGTGAGATGGTCCTCGTTCTCTCTAACTATGCTTTTTGTTACCTCTCTGTTTCCCAGATTAGGATCCAAGACAAAAAAAATTTTGGTTAAAAGAAAAAAAGCCCCTTTAGAGTTGAAGGAAAAAATTAGCATGCCCTTTGCATAGAAGCTTCAGAGAATCTGGAAGAAGTAGAAGGAATTGGGTTTTCCTCTCATTGAAACCTTGTATCCAGATAAACTTGCATACATCTAACCTTTGTTCTCTTACTACAAAGCTGCTCAATTACACATGGAAAATGAGGCACAATAAAAGCTATGACATCTATTCACACCACAGGAATCCAGTTTAATTACTCCCACTAGAAGATAGGAAGTATTTCCTAATGCAAATACTGGATTCTCAGAAGGCTGACATCAAGGACCTGCACTTCACAGGGATGAAGTGTAAGATGGGTTGCATTTTACACTCAGTTTAAGCACAGCATTTTTTGATGATTCTGCTATGGAATTGAAAAGACAAATACGTAAGTTTTCAGCAAAGTTCTTCCAGATTTTCTAACATGACATATGAATATGCATATCAGATTACAGTGAAATGTATCTATTTCTGTAAACAGCCACAGAAACTAACACAGTACACTCTGTATTCATTCATTCAAGGATCTGCCATTGAGATACAAGCAGCTTTCTGCAGGCCTTGAGCATTTTAGTGCTTTAGAGAATGTTTTAAACAAGAGAGGAAATGGATCTGCCAATGGTCAAAAGATCTTTGTGGCATAAAATTCAGAACTGAAGATTCAACCTAACTCAAATTCTTATCTTTAAAGTCCCTTCCAACCCAAACCATCCTATGACTCTATGATTTATGGAAAACACTGAACTGAAAGCTCTAAATAGAGGAGTTTCATCATTGCTCTCTGCCAGTGCTCCATGTTTGACCTTGTCCATGGTCACCTCCATGTCCCCTTTCATCAGCTGCCCTCACAGGCCTCCTCTTCCACTCTCAATCATTTCCAGTGTCTTCTCAGGTGAGTAAACAGAGGCAGTCTCCAAGCAGAGACTATAGGATGGTAACCTCAAGTACGGCAGAAATTCAAATTTATTGCTGCCCATATTTTAAAATAAATAGATAAAAATAAGTATGAGGGGAATAAGGTCCTGAATTTACAGACTGCCATAGAAAGAGTCCCTTGAATCTTCTCAGAGTCTCTGGATTCTATGTGAAGTCCCCTGAAGCAGTGATTGAGTGCCAAAACACACATCTGTCATGAGCAAAAGCTTTTATTCCAGTGACAGAATGGGAAATAGATTTTAGGAAAGTATCTGTGTATTTTCATTAAAAGCATGTGTCATATGATCCTGGGAGGAAAAAGGATTGTGATTAGGCTATATTAAAAAAAAAAGTCACAGAATTTAATTTCAGAGTCCACCATTCTGTGCTAGCAATCCAAACATTCTCACTTGTACCACAAATGGTTTGGTTGCAGATCACACTTAGAAAAGTAAATTTATTCTCAGTGTCTGTGATGAACAAAATATATGCATATGTAAATTATATATATGCATATATATTTCTTCTTCTGAAATACTAGAGCTAATATAGGGTCTTTGTTGAGATCTACGTTCAAAGGTACACTTAAACACAAAGAAACCTTTTAAATAATACATTTTTAACTTGATATATAGTTCAGAAAGATGTTGGATAAATGAAATGTTTTGGACAAATGTGGCAGATTCACCAGTTTAACTTCTGCACAGAGACATATACGCATCTTTGCCATACACACAGCTTAAAATTACTACCACGTGCCAAATAAACTTTTACAGATGTTCGGCAGCAGAGTTCAAAGAAACTGCATTGTCTCTTCCTTGACATACACCAGCCAAATATATAAAAACAAAGAGATGTCAAGATATCAAATGAAGTGTCCATTTGCTGATGTTCAGATAAACGAGAGATGCAGGGCTGCTAATATTCCTTCTTTCCCATTAGTTGAATTACATTCACATGATACTCTGCAGTTATTTTGAGCTTCCATCAAGTGACTTTTCCCTGTGGCTTTTTCTATAAAAAACTGGGTATTTGTACATTCACATTACATGTGTGAAATCCTCCTCTGAGGAACTCTTGTGTGCACATATAGAAACTGTCACTCTCTCAGCATTATATGTATTACTGAGGGAAAACCACACTTCTTTTGGGGTGGGGTCACTTGAAACTTGATCACAAATAAAATTAGGGTTTTTGCTTGGTAAAACCAGTAACACCCTAAAAAGGTAAGCCTTAATAAGGCATCACCTGCTCTTTTATTTTTTATTGCTTTGAAGGCAATTACACTGCAAATTCATGTAATAAATCAAAAAATCTTCTAATTAAGCCTGTAACTGTACATTAAGTTTAATTCATCATGTCCTGTTGACCACTCACATGTTCCACACTTGTGTTCCCATTAAGGCGTTTTCCCTAAGGCCATTTCTAACATTCCTGCCTTTTGAACATTTAAACATTTCCAATTACTTTTTAAAAATAATAGAAAAAAATAACCACGAAACTTTCCCCCTTCACCCGGAAATGTTTCCTTTCTTTCTCTTCACTGTGGATTTAACACTTACCCGTCTACCCCTAAAACACCCTCATGCACACACTCCCAAATTACACTTCCCTGAGGTACAGGACAAGCAAGATTCAGTCTCAGAATAGTGACAGATTTAAAGTTTAATATTTCAAAGCCTGTCAGGGCTGGAAAGACAGGCTTTTTAGCATTTAGTGAGCTACAAATTCCCTTTCCAATAAGAATGATCCTACTCCATGTTTTTCACTCTCTCACTCTCTACCCCCATGTACACATACAGGGATGCACTCAGTCTAATATATATATCTGTTTGTATATCTCAATCACAGGTAATTAGGCAACTTTCAAAGATTTCTCCAATCTATTGCTTACAATTTTCCTTTATTTTCTAGTATCACACTGGTGGATTTGATCTGTAATAGGGAAAAGACAAGAAATAACACCAATGCAACCAAGAAATAATTCAAGGGAGTTTTCTGAAGCTATATTTTATTTCCATGCAAGTTTTGTGGTATGTAGCAAATTCACATAACATAAAAGATGTAACTTAATGGTTTTATTCTCCTTTCCTTAGGACGAACTGCAGAAGTAATTTATGGCTTTCACACCCAATACCGTCCAAAGCTCTTGCCAATAAAAACTAGCACTAACCCTTCATGCCTTCTTCCTCTCTTAAACCTAAAATTTCCTCTCCTAAAACAGAGACTACAATTATTAATACTGAAAAAATGCCCTTTTCATTTGTGCGTTTTTTTGTTGGTTTTTTTTTTAATAAAATGACAATTCATTAGAAAACACAACTTTGTGAACAGTTAAATTAATGAAGTCAGATTCCTTGCAGATTTCTCTCACATAACCAGTGACTCTGGCACCTAACAAGGTAGACTTCCATTAGTTAGGTCATTTCCAACACCTCTGCTCCCTGGTGCCTCACAAGGGCTGAACTCATGCACGCTACTTCCTCCAGAGTCTCTCATTCTCCAGCTGTCTTTCCTAGGTGCCTAAATTTCAGGAAATTTGTAGAAAGAAATTGTTTTAGAAACTAGGCCCTGTCTTCAGATTTGGCTGAAATTGGCCAGTGAGTTAAAGCCCTGTCGTTGTGGGAAACACTCACATTCATGGGGATGCACGTGTGCACGCATGCCCAGGCACACACAGTGTAATCACATAAAACTCATTTCCTTCGGAAACCAGGCTAAAAACGATTTAGCAACAGCAGATGTGAACACAGTTATGAAAAGCAGCTGCATGAGTTTTCTGTGAAACAAACAAACATAAGGTCAACACACATGCAGGTTCCTTTAACAAAGCTCAACTGGCAAGCCTTTGAAATATTTACATAAATATTTTAAATATCCTCTTTCTGTGGGGGAGAGGACATACATCTTGACATCAGTTCATGTAAGGCATGTTTCTTATTTTCTCTGGCTTGAATTCTTACAAACTGAAGTCAACAGAAGCTTTATCTTTAACTTTTAGATCTACAGTGTCAGGATTTATCCCTCTGAGTATATTGATATAATTTATCTGGGTGTGTTCTTACCTCCCCCTCCTCTCACTGCACTTATACAAATAATGTTTTCATACATATTTCAAGCAATGAATATATTTGAGCTATTCCAAAACCTATCACTGACAAAGTATGTAAGAAAATCTTTGTAACAAAATGAACTAGAACTCAGAGACATTTGGAAACAAGCATCTCCACAAAACAGCCCTATGGTTTTAACTAGGGAGATGAGCTTTTCACTGCTTCTGACAATGGAACACAGTTTGGGCTCTCTTCTGAGAGCCATTTAGCAAATACTTTGTTACATCCAACTTCAAAAGCCATCTGGAAATTATACTGGGGCATGTGTCATCCTGGTAACACAAAAACAGAAAACTGTGAGGGATCTTGAGGGGCAACAGAATCCAGCCCTATTGTCTCCTCTTTCCCTATGCAAGAGACATTTAATCCAGAGAAGTCCACAGCACATCCACCTTTTACACTCCACAGTTCTCTCATCTGCTCCAGAAAGCTCCAGAAGAAACCAAAGCAAGGCTCTTAATTAACCGCTCCTCCTCAAGACACCTCATGCTCAAGGATCTGTGCAAAATATTAGTTTATACTTGGTTTGACAATATTGGATTGTACATCACAGGAGCTACATTTCCTTTTCAAGTGTTCCTCAAGGAAAGCTTCCTGCACTGCACTTCCATACCTGGAATGTTTCAGCTAACACGAGTGCCACTTGCTGGATTTACACCACTTCCAGACGTAAAAAGAGTTATCTTTATCTACAACAAATGCAAGGAAAGATAAAAAATTGCAGCTACATTTTGTAATGCTTTACTACTAAGGGCTCAGTTTTGCAATGCACTGACCATTTTCAAAGGAGATCAGAGGGTTTGGGCTGTTACTTTTAGCTCTGTGACTGATCTCTTGATGAATAAAATACCTACCCCCCTCTCCCAACTGGATCTAGAAATAATAACAATTTTTTTAAAAATAAACAATCAGAATTTTAACAGTTACCTCAGTTATGGGCTGCTTTCCCAAATCTCCTATTTGTACTAAGTGACACTCAAATAAAACTCAAACCACCTTTGCAATGCAGGCCTGGGTAAAAGTTAAAAATGACGAAGAGAGAAATGCACCCACTATTGAGTGCACTGTCAATAACATCTCCTCAGCTGACAACCTGAAAATAAAGACCAATATTAGGATTTACAGTGAAGCACAGATACCCAACTATACCTCAACTTACCACAGCCATAGTTAACTGGTATCAGTTATCTAAACTGAAATATATTCAGCTCACTCTGAAGTTTCCAAATACTTCTTTGCTCTTTCAAAAATAAAAAAAAAGGGCCATGTTCTTTTACTGGTCCAATTTCTATTTGGTAGAACAGACAGTATTTTTCCAGATTTGAATGAATAAACCAGTTGTTGAGACAAGGCCTCTTAAACTAAGTGAAACTCTGTAAGTGCCTGCACGTATCCCTGCTTGAAACACCATTCTCAGTTTTATTCCTTTTTCCCATTGTCACATTTGATCTTTCACAAATGCTGGGGGCACAACTGGGTTATTATTGAGAATTTTAATAGAAAACATTTCTTAACAACATGTGAGATTTAAAGTACTTCATTAGAGTCAGTAGGGATGACAATGCAGTAAGAGCTTTGCCTGGTAAAACGCAGGCCACCTCCAAGGTGAGCACTTGCTGTTCCCTTCACTTAGGAAGGGGAGAGAAAGTCAAGTTCAAGTCAGAAAGTGAAGATATGAAATGTAAACAACAAAATTAACTCCATCTAGGATGACCTACTAACATTTTAATTGCATTTTCAGCAAAACACAACTCATAATTAATGAGGCCACCAAATTTGCAGAGACACAAGTAGAGTGCCCAGATTAGCTCTGAAGGCTTGTTTGCTGCCAGTGTTTATCTGATATATTGGGGATATAATTAGAAGCCAGTAATCATGGAAGGAGGTCGGTCTGAGAAGTTGGTCTGTGGTGTGCGTGCCTGAGAGATGTTATCAGTGCTCCCTGTTGAGAAAGATTATTAGTACCCAGTCTTATTCAGTGTTTGGGATTACAATTGTGTTCTAATGACATCTTCTTGCCTTTTTTTTAACCCAAATTCGAATTTCGTAAGCACGTGACTATTTTTTTACTTTGCTAGAAGAATATACTTCTTTGCATCTATGATCAGGTAAGATAAGACAAAGACTAACGTGATCAGACAGTCATCAAACACATTATTTCCTAGAAAGATATCCCCACCACACCTTGAAACATGTTTAGTATTATCTGGTGACTCTTGTCCTCCCAGATGTGTTCTGGATTCTCGGAATCAGGCTGTGGGTTTTATCTTGAGACTGCTGTGAGAGCAATGAAATGCTGCCTCCACTGCAGCACACAAACTGATACACAGCTGCATGTACGGGAGAACAAAGCCACATCACAATCCCAGCAGCACCACTTTGACCCTGCAAGGCAGTTGCTTATCCCACTGCAGCACCACTTTGACCCTGCAAGGCAGTTGCTTATCCCACTGAAAAGTTTAGCAATACTTCCTACAATATTCCTGAAAGAAGAGGAAGAAAACTGCCCCTGACTGTTTTGGTTGGTTTCATCCTGTATACTCATGCATACAGAAAGTATTAAAAAAATGTCCTCGCATTCATTTCTCTGCAGTACAACTCACACAAATGTTTATTTTTGTCATCAAAATGTTACTCCAGCCCCTATCTAAAGAAGAAGCAATGAGTACACATTTTTCCTGGTTTATGAAAGCAAAAGTAAACCAAAACCTAAAATGAAGGAGAAGTTCTGCTTCCTTAAGTGAATCCTTAAGTAAAGGAAAGGAAATACAACTGATTTTCCTTTTTTTTTTTTTTTTTGTTTTACATCTGCCTCAGGATTGGCACATTCTGGAACAGCTTGCAAGTGGTTGGCTGCTTAGTTGACTAGATGGAAAAAATTTAAATATAAATAAATAAAAATATACTCAAAAAAAAAGTAATTAAAATAATCCCTTTGGTTCGAGCAAAGGTTTTTCTCTCCTGGAAGCCTTCCCAATAGTTGTGAGTCCTGGTGCCTTTTTGTATGGACAGCTCAGACACCTCTGGGCTAGCCTGCCTCCTGCAGTCCTCTCAATTTCTTTGCTCTGCTTCTTGGATCAAGTTCCCAAACTCTTACTCTCCT
Source organism: Vireo altiloquus (assembly GCA_013396875.1). Taxonomy (NCBI): domain Eukaryota; kingdom Metazoa; phylum Chordata; class Aves; order Passeriformes; family Vireonidae; genus Vireo; species Vireo altiloquus. Next base: position 434,461 of record VZRF01004972.1, read on the forward strand.
AAGCATTCTCACAATTCCCGCCCTTTGCAAGGTTTCTGGGCTGATTCTGGCACCGTTTTTTTCTCANTTCCTTAAGTGAATCCTTAAGTAAAGGAAAGGAAATACAACTTTTTTTCCTTTTTTTTTTTTTTTTTGTTTTACATCTGCCTCAGGATTGGCACATTCTGGAACAGCTTGCAAGTGGTTGGCTGCTTAGTTGACTAGATGGAAAAAATTTAAATATAAATAAATAAAAATATACTAAAAAAAAAGTAATTAAAATAATCCCTTTGGTTCTAGCAAAGGTTTTTCTCTACTGGAAGCCTTCCCAAGAGTTGTGAGTCCTGGTGCCTTTTAGTATGGACAGCTCAGATGCCTCTGGGCTAGCCTGCCTCCTGCAGTCCTCTCAATTTCTTTGCTCTGCTTCTTGGATCAAGTTCCCAAACTCTTACTCTCCTAAGCATTCTCACAATTCCCGCCCTTTGCAAGGTTTCTGGGCTGATTCTGGCACCGTTTTTTTCTCAGTTCCTTTCCAGCAATGAGTCAATCCGTGGTGCAGCACAAGTCTCAGCACAGCAGCTGCCTTCACCATCCTCTTATTTTAACAAGCAATACTCTGCTTAGCATCTCACAAGGCCAAGCTTTAAAATGAGTTGTAGAGGTCAGCAGCAGCTTTGCTGCATTTTGTCTGGAGTTCAGGATTCCTCCAAGGCTTGTTCCTTCTCTCAAGTAGTGTTCCAACACAGAGATTATCTTTCCAGTAAGTTTTTAAATGTAGTGTGTACTTAGATGGCAAAGCCAACAACTGAGATGTTTGCAGTTTGATAAGAAAATATGGCACAGAATACTTGAAAGATGGGAGGTTGCTTTAGATTTCATCTACCAAAAAAAGTACTCACCTGCACATGCACATTTCTCTATTTTTTTTTTAACTTGAAAAGTCAGTGTGGGCATGGAATTAATCTAATTTTGTATCCTAATGGGCCCAATAGTTTAAACCTGGTTTTGTCTCATTTGCATCTGCATAATGAATTTAAGGAAGCCAGGAATTCTATGAAACCCACACTGTTAGTACGATACAGAAACTAGAGGAAAAATAACTTTATAAGAGGCAGAAAAGAAAATTTATTGTTGTACAGACAAGATACCTGACTTATAAATCCAGAAATATTTATATAAAATACTTTTGCTTGCTGCTGCTACAGAAAGACCTTACCTACACTTAAAGAAAAAATTTTAAAGAAAGACCTTAAAGAAATACCACTTAAAGGCAGTTCTTCCATATAATTTAGAACAAAACCCTATCATTTTCCTGTGCCATCAAATATCCATTCAGTAATAGTCACACAGCCACTACTGAAGCCCTGAGATAACAAGGAGACCATCATACAACAAACTTCAAGAATGTAAGGAGCCCATTTATCTTAATGTGGAGCACAGGTGTCACTGGCACATCAGTTCAATGTGCTATTTTATGCTTTCAAATATTGAAGATACCAACACCACCACGAAGATGGAAACAAGTCTTCCTTCACAGTTCCACACACAGCTTTTTTCCTTTTTTGTGCATTACAGTTCATATCCTATCAATCCTGCTTTCATGTCTTCCTCATTAAAATACCTTTTCCTGGAAAAAATATTTTTTTAATTAGTCAATCTTTTCTGTAACCCTGAATTGTCTTATCACAAGAAGATGTGTATGAGATTAGGAGTTGAAGTGCAATCCAACATAGGATTCTGGCACTTGAAGCTTATTTGTCATACGGAAATTCATGCCATATCAGCCATTTTATACATGGCTACAAGGGAAACATCTGCAAGGTCTAAGAGTGATAAGGAATAACCTGCCCTGCTACTAGAAAAAGGAAGAGTGCATTCTATTCAAAGGCTGCAGATAAGACTTAATGAACTGAGATTTCATAATGAAGAAATGATGGATAATGTAGACCTAATATATTCCACATTCACAAAAGCATCAAGAAAATGCGTCAAAAAGAGAATCTTAAGCTCCTTTTTTTTTTTTTCCCTCAGAGGTATTTGCAGCCCTGAATAAAAATATGGCTAAAACAATTTTAAACAACTCCCAATATCAACTCTTCCAGAGATTCTATTTTTAAATTCAGATCTTGTGATTTCACTCCCTCTCATACACATGCTTTTGCAAGCATTACTAAAACACACTATTTGAAACCACGATGGAGAACGCAGAGAGGGCATTGAAATACTAGCTTTGCTGGCCATTTTCACAGAGAAGAGGTTAAGCCACATAAATTTTAATAGTACTCTAGCTGGTCATTTCAGAAAGAAACAAAGCTGGTTGGTGGCATGGAAAAGAAGGATGGTATTAGAAGTTAAAGGAGGAGAAAACAGAAAAACCTTTTCACTGACAATAAACAACAAGCTTGACCTTTTGGAGGAGGGTGCTCGTTCCTAACACTGCATCTCAAATGAGCTGAAAGGAGATCTTAGCAGCACAGAATGATTTATAAAATGGCAAATCCTGCAGGAGAGAAGAGGGAGCCCAAATGACAATGGACAAAGGAACTAATCCCCATGACTGCGGGCAGTGTTTCACTTCTAGTGAAGTCTGCAACCAAAGGCATTTGCATCTGCATCCTGATTGAAGTCCTTTGCAATTCTGTTTAGCAGAGGCCTCGCTTTGCATCTCCACTGGAATGAAATGAAACCCATATATTGCTAAGTCCCTGACACTTCATCTGGCTACAGCCAGTACTATATAGGCTGGTTTTACTTTTGGAGGTATTGAGACATGTGAGTTTCAAAGCCAACAGAAATCTCGGAAACAAACAGAACTTCCATTCCTGATCAAGCCTGTTGCACCACAGCCCTTCAAAATACTTGCAGCCTTGTCAACAGTTTTCCTTTCAAAATATATTGCTGAATCCAAGAGTTAATCTAAAACATTTTAGTTGGCCGGGAACTGCTACTTTTCAACCCAATCCTAATTGTGCCAACATTTTTTTTCTGGTCTCAGTAACTTCGAGTTGTATTCTTGAAAAGACTGTTAAAATATGTTACAAGACTTGTCCTTCACAGCAGTGATATCAGAGTGGTAAGCAAAGAAGCTTTCATCATCTGACAACTTTTAGCTGCCAGCTTGCTTTACTGTATAGTAGTGAATAAATTGGGATAACCACGTGTTGTACAAGTATAATTGGCTGAAGTGATCAATATGATTGGCTTCCACTTGTGTGGTTTTTGTAGCCACACAAATCAGTTTGCATTTGCCTAATCTCTCAGTTGGCTTAAATAACTGAACGTGTAATTTGGGATTGGCATTTAAAAAACATTAAAAGCAATTAAGGGCAATAAATGCTCCTAGGAATGCCAAAGGAAAGCCTTGGTCCTAAGATTTCTAAATTAGACATTGAGGACATGAAAGACATTAAAAAAAAAAAAAAAAAAAGAAAAAGGCAAGGAAAAAACCCCATGTAAGCAAATGTATCTGGTGAAAAAATTATTCTGTAAAATGCATTGGAAAAGTTACTTTGTTTTGTAACTACTTTCATAATTCAGCTCTTATGTTACTCATAATGCTCCCAGGTCTGTGCAGGACAAAGGGAACTCTGCATCCAAAAAAGTGATACATATGGTTTTAATTGCTTTTCGCAGGAAAGTCAGGGTCCAATGTAAAGAAAAGTTATTCCAAACTCCAGCTTGCAAACCAGGTTTTCATGTGAAAATTTCCAGTAAAAAAGCAGCAACAGATGTAGCTGGGGCTATAAACTGGTTTGGGACAATTTTTTTTCAGTCTGTTCATTCCCAATCAACCACCATCCACTTCTGCCTAATCAACACTGGTTTCACTTAGCTCAGTCAAGGCTTCCCTCACAAAATCTCTTCCCAGAAAGAATCAGCTGTACTTACAGGAATGTCCAATACCTTCCTTTTCCTCCAGTTCTTTTTTTTAAAAGTTGTATGTGCCTGAGTCTGTCTGAAATCCTTCATTCCTGAAGTCATAGATTTGATACACAGTATAATTTTAAAATAAGGTGGTGAAACACAGAAATACAGAAAGCTACTGCAAAGCAATGAAGCTGTCTCTTCTGACACTAAGCAGAGCAAAAGAAATCAAATTTGAACGTCTATAAAATGTAACCAGCGTGTTCCTAATTTGATTCCTTGGTCTTGGCTACAGTCAGGGCATTAGGCAGTGAGTAAACCTTCACTTACAGAAATTGTATGTAATTATACAGTACAGCTTTAATGCCCTCAGAATGAATGCTACCTTTTTTAAAAAATAAATAAATCCAAGAATTTCCATAAGTGAGGAGTGTCTGATGTTATGCCCTCTACTCTTCCAACTACCTGTAATGGGCTTAATTCTGCAAGGGAACCACTTTTCTGTGAGGGGAAAGCAGAGGAATGTAGACTATGCAAAGCTAAATGTCGGGGGCAATGTAAAGGTTAGCAGAGGATATGGGAAGAAATATTTCAAACTTCAAGAAAGAAGAAAGATGATGTGAGAGATAGTGAAGATATTAGCATAGAAACAAAAAGGTAAGTATCTTATTATAAGTGAAAGATACACTTTCTTAGGTATACTAAGTAAATAGACTAAGCACACCAGAATGAAATAAAAACAGTGAAATAATAAAATTTAAATAATAAAAATAGTAATAAACAAACATGTATAGCTTGTTGAAGTTTTACAAAGCACTGACAACTAAATTTATAGAAGATAGTTCCTACTGGGTAAAAATTTCCTGTCAAACTCTAAATATAAATATTTTGTTCGTCATGATTCACAGAAGGTCTGAATTGTTAGCATCTGTGATGGATACAGAATAAGCACAAGAATTCATTTAAAATGCTAATACACTTTGAGGTTGCAAGCAGCCACTACAAAATGGCATCTGAATGAACTCCCTCCAGAAAAAATCTTCACTTGTATTTTCAATAAAAGTATGGATGTGTTGGCTAAAGTATGGAGTGAAGGAAACATCTTTAATAAAGGTGCATTTATTTAGGCTTCTGTTTTTCTGTGATTGGATGCTTCAGCTGTTACATACATAGGGATGGGGTTATACAATTTTTAAGGTACTTTTTATCTATTTTTCTGACATATTATTAAATATGTTCAGCATTTAGACTTTCAAAACAACATTCCATTTATACCCAAGGAATCAAAAAAAAAAACAAAAACCAAACCAACAAACAAAAAAACCCCCAAAAAAAAAACCAAAGCCCAAAGAAATGAAAACACTGTAAATGCTGACTTAATATACAACCCCCTGAAAATGTATAAAAGGTTTATTTTAACCTATAGTCAACTTAATGCCATTTAGGTATCTTGCATTTTATAAAAGAGCATTAACCAGTGTCATCCAAGGGAACTGGAGGACATGAAATTCTCCAAAAAGCAACGAGGCTTTTCTTTCCTACATATTCTCACTACACCACTATGTAGTGCAACCCTGGCTCACCACGAGGGAGTTTTTCACATGAGAACACCTGAACAGACCCTTTAGCTCAACGATGCTTTTTCTGTGATCAAAATTTTCAGTAGTCATCTCAATAACAAGAAAACAGAGTTTTTCAATTTGAAACTGAGCTCAGGGAGTATTTTATGTGAAAAGATAGCCCAGAATTGATCTGATGAGTTTTGCAGTCTAGCAAGCTGAATCAATGGCAGTGATAAATTTAAAGACAATCCGAGAACCAGTTTTTGCTATTCTTCTTAAGAGAACAGAGCACTCTGTTCTCTTAAGGCTTAGAATAAAAAGCAAGAAAAGAAAGGAACAGACAAAATTCCCAAGGCTTTCAGATACTTTTTCACGCTAATATTTCTAGTTCTTCAAGGGTCATTCACAATCTATGTATAATTCGTCTACAATTCAGTGACTTAAAATTGTGAATCCTACCTATGACTACATCTTCAGTCTGAAAGAAAAAGTCTGAGTTGCCAATATTTATGTTGTTAACTGCATATTTTCAGTTGGTCTTAAAGCACTGGTAATCAAATTAACAGATGTTGGCATGAAAATAAAAACCAAAGCGGTCTAACACAGCCGTCTTTAAGGTTGTTCAAGAAACACTCCTAGTAAATTTAACACACTTTTAAAAGGGAATTCCTGGATGTAACTGGTGATATCCAGCTCTTTGGAGACTGCAGAAATTTCTATCCTCTTGAGCATTAATTTGGCTGGAGGTTGAAAGTATCAACAGTTTATGGACTGAAGCGCAAGAACAAGAAAAAAAGAAATCTTGTTTATAAGAACACAGCAGCCATCAGACCATTTGTTAATGTTCTATAAAGGTCTCCCAAAGTTCATTAAAAAAGTATATAAGCCTTTCTGTTCCCTATTTTGAGAAAAGGCATGTTGCCTCTGTACGTGATGACAAGGATGTACTGGAAAGGTTTTTTTGGTATCTACAAATTCTTCCGAGAAGAACAGCAGCATTGCCTCCATCATGTTCTCAGAGAGAGGCTGTTTATTAATTGACCAAGGGGACTTGTTTAACAACTGATAACATTAAAAAACTTTTCCAATACATCCCTGCTGTTACTCTCATTTTCCATGCCTTTGTTTCTCCTTTCTGTCTGTCTCTGCAGCAACATTTAAATGTCCATCCTCCTGGCAGGAAAGTGTCATAATTTGGATCTGAAAATAAAATAGGTATATGGGCAAGTGTCTTATCCTTGTGTTTTACTGTCACCAGGGCCCAATGTAAAAAATTACACAATAATGTTATGTCATGGAAGTCCTACAACTGCACCACATCACCTGGTGGTTTAATATTTACAGCACTCATCTAGAGGATTTCTCAGGGCAAAGAGCAGCAGAAGCCAGAGAAGATACTTTTATACCAAGAAGCTTTGCAGGGTCTAAATTTGAGGAAGAGAGCCAGGCTATCTTCTGTCCATGAGAATCACTACTAACTTCCAGGGAAAATGGGCAAAGAAGAAATCTTGCTCCAATACCCGCACATTTTATTTTAAGACAATTCCTCAACTCTGTGCTTCTTATTTTATCTGAATACAGGCATTTTCTTTAATCTGAGATGAAAATAAATACCTGAAAAGAAAAAATAATGTCCTGTGGTCTAGAGAAAAATCAAAAAGACTTGATCTTCACCTGTGTGAAAGGCTTAGGTTAAAGAACCTCTGTGCAATACGTCAAGTGTACAAATACAAACATTTTCAACTCTTCCTTTTATACCAATCGAATTTCTAAACATCTATAACATGTGTAACTTCACCATGTGAGATCTTCTGATGTGAATATTCCTAAAGTCAGCATCATGCCTGAGAAATTCTCTGAAACCCACTCTTAATAAAAGCCATGAAGTGAAGTATACTAAGAAAGTGCTTAATTTCTCTCGTAAATGATTGAAAACAATTTATTGAACAAAGGAATAGAAGCAGTTCAGATAATTACCACCAAAAATAATTACGAAACACTGGTGTTACCATAGGGCAATAACAGAGTGGCTGAAATTATGACAAATTTGCATTTGTTCAACTGAAATATATAATTTAAAATCCTGATTCTGCTACTGTGAATGCTTGGTTGTGGGATCTGGCTACTTTCTCTAAGGAAGTTTCAGGACATCTGTGGGGTGACCACTTCCCAATCTTTTGCTTTCTGCTAAAAAGGAATTGCTTTCTTTTTTTCTTTCAATATAGGTTTTCCTATGCCCATTTATTCACAGTGATTTTATATTCCAACTATATGATTTACTTGCAGAGCTTATTTCAATTATCCAAGCGTGATTTTTTTCCTTCTAATTTCTGAAACTCATAGTCTTCATAACTACATGTACATCAACATTGAAGAATTTACTTTATTTTTTATTATAAAATAAAAAAATCTACAGTTCTGTCTTTATTGGTTTTGTTTTCTGTCTTTTTAATTAAAACTCAAGATTCTAATTATATCTTTTTTTCTTTCCCTAATTTTCTTTCCTATCTGAAAAACCTAATACCATAGCATTTCTCTATTTCTCATGCGGCGGCAACAAAATACAGTGGGAAAGATTTGATTTTATAGCTTCATAATTAAGATACATGAAGCTGAATAAAAAAATGGTCCTATAAAACTAAAGAAAACCAATGAAAGATTTGTAATTATTATGGGCTCATAAAGATGCTACAGAGAAAAAGTACATTTTTGTACATTATAAAACATTCTTCTAATGCCAATGCAAATTAATATTTACAAATTGTTCTGAATCTTTTTTTCTAAGATACAATAGTTCACTTGTTAACACTGACGTATTTATCTGGCCTCTCCCAGCTGTAGGAAAAAATTATGTCAATTTTCCTTCAGACTGCCTTCCTATTCTGTCACACACATTATTTCATGAAACATGAATCCAAATGTTCTGTTTCTTTTCAATTTCCTTTCACCACAAATTCCAGAGTCCCCCTCTTCATGGCTTTTACTAACAATTCAGCCTTTCTAGTCTAATGGCAAAAACTCAATACTGCTGTCTTTAATCAGGCTACTTTTCACTTCAATGTCTTCAATACCGAAGATTCAACCCTTTGTTAGAACTACTTTTTTTTCCAGGTCAGATGTTATGTCTGTGATTCCACATTAAGGGTCTATTCTCATAACAAACAGCAAGCCTTGACAAGATGTCTGAAAAACACAGACACAGAAGGAAAAAAAAAAGTAATAGATTTTATTAAAGAACATCTTTTAAAAGTTGCGATAATCAAGTAGTCAGGCACTTCCAAAAGGTGATTTTGTACCTGGAAACTACAACTATAGTTCATGCAAAGCTAACCCTTATCACTTGGAAAAGGTAAAAGAAAAAAAAGTGATGTTTAACTAATTAGGGGGAGTAGAGTATGTTTGTCTCTTTCCTCTCCAAATCAAAGATCCATTGGTTAGTTGGTTCAAACCAGCTATGACCACAAGTTCATGTCAGACTTGTGACAGCTGAATAGATGAAGGTCCAAAGAAGCTGCATTCAAATTATGATCACAAAACTGACATGCTCCTGATTCTTTCTATCCTAACGAGCTCACTAATAGAAGATGTGACAGACTGTACAAATAAGGGGACACCATTTACTCATGCACTGAGGACAAAAACAAGTACGTGGATTTTCTTATTTCAGGAGCTGCAGCTTTTGAATAGTTTGTCCTATGGGCAACATACTGCTCACTGTAACCTCAGTGTGACTACAGGAGCCACAGCACACAGGAAAATCCCTCTGAAAGTAAAGAACAGAAAATCACTTGATGAGAAGAAATAGCTGCCATTCACACTCTGCAGAAAGGCAAGTCCCCAGCCTGTGATGGATTTTGATATAGGCTGAATAGGCAGCTCTTACTGTCTAACTCATCTGTGAGCATCCTTGACTGGGAAGAACAACCTCCCTTAATCATCCATGTCTCTTGATCCCAAGGAATGAAATACTCCAAAGAAAGACCATATACCTCCAGAAACTCCACATATGAATAGAACATAGTAGCAGTCAGTATGTAAGAGATGTAAAAAAGCCTATACTACAAACTGAAAATAGCCCAAGTAGCAGACCTCAGGATAACTCAATATAAAACAGGGACATTGTCTGTTCCACTGGATTGTGTACATGCTGAGATTCTGCTCCAGAAGAACCAGATGTTAGGTATTAATGCAGATACATTAAGCTCGAAATTGGTTACATAATGAACAGCAGTGCTGATTTAGATGTGTTTATAAACACAGAGGTTATGCTGAAAGATACACAGGCATTTAGAAATGCTATGTATATTTGTGTATGATTCTCTGCATCTAAACTGGCCTCAAGTGTTATGCTTTGATTAATCCCTGTAAGTCAGACTTTCAAAACTAAGGACAATTTACAGTAACAGCAACCACAGAAATTGTACAGGCTAAAAAAAAAAGGTTTACCTATGGAAAAATATTTGTTTCTTTAAAACTAGGGATTCAACCCAGACATCTTTCTTTCTGCAATACCACGCCTTTCTAAGGACACAGGTGGTAGGAACAGATTTGCTTCAACAGTGTCAATACCAGCAGAAGATTAGAAAAATCATGATAAATATGGCTCTTCAACATTCAAAATGTGTAGCACCTCACAGAGCAAACAAAAACACAGCTTGTGTCTTAAATGGGTAGGACTACATATTGGCTGGAAATCAGCTAAACTCTTCTGGGTTTTATCTAACCAGGTGACCTGAAATCTGTTAAAATCAAATTATTATTTCATGGGATATAAGCAATATTATTTAAAACTGCAGCACATTAGGCAACAGAAATATTCACCATACTCATCCTGTCCCAAGGGATCGTGAGGCAAAACAAAACACAGCTGAAAAGATTTTAGGATAACTCACCATGAAAAACCATATACCAGTTTCTTAAGGGGGCACACAAATTACACCTCTCAGTCACTGGTGTGCATACAGACTTGATTTTCAGTGGCTCAAAATCCTTGCCCTATGATGGCAATTGGATGCTTTAGCACTGAGTTGGAAAATCAGGTATATGATCCTAATGCATAACCATAGCTCCTTTTCAGGTACTGATCAATAAATTATTGGCCCAGGTAATTTAGTTATATAGTTGTAGTTTTGGAACAGCAAAATTGAATAGTTCCACTTTACTACATTCTCCAATGCCAAAGATATTTTCATATGTTTAAAACAAAGGAAGAAAAAATAAATATGGAACTCTGGAAGCTGCCTTGGACTGAAAAGAACTGCTGGTGTCACTGCTATATTAGAAACATGACTCTCATGAGTCAAAGAATTAAGGCAGAGTAAGTGACATACTGTAACCAGGTTATTCCACTTAGATCTGGTCTTATGGATGACAGAGGAAAAAACTTTTAAAATGCTAGCATCAATAACCTTGAAGACAGTTATTAAAAGGTATAGAATTTGTACAGAATTATCTAAGAAGGCTGTAATGGAATATATCATGATTCCCTATTTCCTTTTAAAAGAGAAAAGGGATATTTGAAAGGACCAAGCACCTTTTGTTGCAATGTTTAAGCAGATTCTCACGTTTCCAATCCCCTGGTAGAAATTAAAGTGCCAAAGTTCCTGGTAAATCTTAATAAGACCATGCAATTGAATTCATCTCCAGATGAACAAATGGGAAGGAAATATTAATCTCACAGTGAACAAATGGGAACAGAAAGGAAGGGGAATATTATGCTAGGAGTGCCATTCAGTTCTTAGAGCTCCCCAGAAGACTGATGTCTCAGTACTGTAGTTAGAGCCAAGGAGGAGTTTCACAATATACATCCAGGGGGTGCAAAACTCACTGTGTGTCATAGGACAAACGCACTGCTCTGATCTTCCTTGTCACATACTTGGAGGTTTCAAAATAATATTATCGCTAAGAAAACAGTTTTGTATATTTTCTACAGACAGAAAGATCTGAGACACATATGATCCAACACATCCACAGAAATTGCTGATGAATAGGGAAATCAGGACAACCAAGCATCCCATAAGCCTTCCAATTCTTCTGCTTTGGAGACCTGGGCAATGGATGAATTGCTCAGCACTCACCAAGAATCAAGTCTGGAGAGTACCCGCTGTGCTATTTTAATTCCCTTTACTGTAAGTTTTGTACTATCCTAATCTGGAGCTAAACTAGAAGTAAAAATGAAGACTGCAAAAAGGATCTTTGAATATATTAAGGATTGAATTAAGCACTCTATTTGGAACAAGACTGACCAGAGTTTTTCACATGGTAAAGTGCCATGTTCTGTTGATCACATAAACCCAAATTCAACTAAAATTTCGCCCAGAGTTTTCAGCATATTCAGCCACAACAAGTTTCAAGGCAGACTTGTTTAACAGAACCTGTTTTGTCTCTCTAGCTCCCTGGCATCACATGCATGCACAGTACACCTTGTGCATTGACATCTGTGTATGACTAAGACTCTCAAAATTGTACACTGGCTAACAGGTATGGACAGAGACAGAGGTTTTCTATTTAACTTGATCCAGAGAAAGCTACAACCTCACCTTATTTACATATGCACAGCTTAATTGAAATCAGTGCAGCTCCCTCTATTTGCTCAGGCTAAGAATAGGGGCTAAGATTTATACTATCATAAGCCTCCACGTGCCACACCCCAGCTGTGCAAACCCACTTTTACCAGATACATTGATCACTGATTCCTTTTCCAAGTGTTAGGCTGTGCCTACACAAATGACCCCATCCTGATTCCTTGCTTTTCCTTAGATTCTGCTGCTAGCAACCCAAAACTCCCTCCCCCACCACCTCTTACTCATGTTTCTGGTACCAGGAATGCCAGATCCACTCCATAAAACTCGACCCATGTCAAAGACCTACTCTGAGTGTTCTGACTTGGCTTTAAGCCAATAAGATTATTTTGCAGGAAACAGACAAAACTGGAACATATTTTCTATTTACTCTGATAAAGTCAGTCAGCTGGAATATGTTAAAGAATTTGCTGGTGCTAAATTAAATTTTGTAGTAACTGCATCACCTGAATGGAAGCAACAGAACTTCTCAATGACTTATCTGTAGATTTTATCTCAAGGTTTTATCTGTAGACCTGTTTCTTTCAGATTTTATGACCAAAAGAATGAGCCAACTTCAAACCTGCTTGATGCTGTACAGCTCAAAATCAAGCTTATGTTCTTCTGTAGCTTGGAGTGAAACTGCACTCAATTTTAAATTATCTATGATAAGGAGTATTTGCTAGTATACTTGTCAGCATTGCTCTGTTTACAGTAAGAGTGAAAGTAAGGGTCTTTTTTCAATAATAATTCATATTTGCAGATGTTGACTTGTAATTTTCATATACATTATTAGAAAAAGTGAAACGTGACACATGAAATTGAAGATTTGATTTTTTAAGAAATAAATGATAATCCTTAGAAAAAAAGATAGAGCTACCGAGACAAAATGTAATGATTCTTTCCAAGTTATTTTAGACATGCTACTGAATAAAGATTTTTAAATTTTTCAGCTTAATTTCTAACTTTTCTGTCTACCTATAAAGCTAAAAGTAATTTAAAGTATTGGAAGACATACACTAGTAAAAAAAAAAAGAAAAATAAGGCAGGAAAAAGAAAAGCCAAGAAAACACTATTAAGCAGTAAAACCCCAATACTCAAACCTTGGAAACTATAAACAAGTAAAGTATATTCATTGTCCTAAGAATAGGTACTTAGGGCCTACAAATATCAATAATGTCATCCAGCAGGACTAGCAACCAATCTGTTATATTTTTGTGATGGTGTTAGTGGTCTCTCTTGTGTTAATGTCTTAGATTTTCATTTCCAACTTAATAGCTGAACTTGATTTTATTAAATACTTGCATTATATGTTTTCTTTATTATGACTTCTTGGCTCACAAAGAATAAAAAGAAGTGCTTTAAGGTCCCTAGCGACCTGTTCTTGCTACATTGCTATTTCCAACTCGTTTCGTTGTGGGTTTGATTTGCTGGGTTCATTGTTGGGAGTTTTTTT
>VZRF01004972.1:454799-568471 GCA_013396875.1 Vireo altiloquus
TTCTGGAATTAGCATTAAAATGGCAATCCTTAGAGATTATGCTACAGCCACAGCAATGACAATGGAGATCTTTAAATATTTTCTAGAGGGGTTTAATTGCGGATTTTAAAAATACAACACTTTTCCTATGAACACAGGAAGCAAAGCTAAAACTCACTGTTTTCTTTAAAAATAATAAAAGGTTACTTTTAGAAAATTGTGCCAGGAGATATATTTCTCCATCTCCATCTCTTGTTGCCAAGACAGCCTGTGGATGTATTTCTGAGAGCAATTCCATTAACAAGATTTTATTGCGAGTTTATCTTAATTAAAAGAATGGATGTTTCTTCCTTTCTAAAATAACTGCAACAGACATGAAAATTCCTGCAATCTTTCATCAGATACTAAAATAAAAGACAGACTAGATTAGTTTAAAAATCTGATCAGTACTCCTAGGACGGGTGAAAGGAACACAATACTTGATAAACAATAATTTTCAGGTACTGAAATGATTGCCTAATGAAATTTTTTTATGGGCATTGCATCTTGGAAGATTCCTGTCTTGCTATATGTCAAAGTTGTTATATATTAAATCTAATTCTTTCTATTGCACTAAACTGCGTTTCCTACATTTGTATTGTCTGCCCTTTACCTGAAACTCAGTAGGAAATATTGTCACAACAGATTTATAAGACCATATAAAAGTTCAGGGAGAAATAAGATTAAGAAATAGCATACAACAAAGCCTGTAAAATAAAACCTTTTTTGTTCTAAAATGAACCTTATTGTTTAAAACTCTGAAATCCATCTTAATCTGTATATTTCTTTTTTTTTGTGAATATATATATTTGGATTCTTTTTCATATATATATGAAATATGGAAAATAAAAAAAAACACACAGAATTTGCACCACAAGATATTAACAATTTAAAGAAATACAGTGCTGCAGTTAAGTACTGAACTTACCAAATTTTTTAACATCATCATCATTATGTTTGCAGCAATGTCAAACCTAAACCACCATTTCCTAGTGAACTATCAGAAAATATAAATATTTCTAGTTAAAAACAAAAAAAGAAAAAGAAAAAAGTATAATCTGGCAAAGAGAAAGATAAAGTCCAATTGCTAAAAGTTGTAATTGGACAAATTCAGTCCAGAAAACAGAGAACACTCCACAGTCAAGGAAAGTAGTAGATTCTCCCTTGGTTTAAATCTTTTAATTAAGATTGGATGTCTGTCTTAAGATATGCCCTAGCTCAATCACAAATTGCAGGTTGGATTTTAAAATTACTGAGTGACATTCTAAAGCCTGTGTTATTCAGGAGGTCCATTTCTGGTCTACATTTCCACTGAGATGAAAGGCACTCTAAGACTAAGTAGCACTTAATTTGATTTCTCTGAATTGTGAAGTCAATGTATGTTCTCAGGGGTCAGAAGGAGAAAGGATGCAGGCACACAAACTGCAGTCTCTTTCTTTTGAATAAATAGAGTATTTTACCTTTCTTTAATGATGACACTATTCTGATTGTAGCAGCAGTACCCAAGCTTTACAAAACACGTCAGTTCATGAGAAAAACTAATTTACAACATTTTAAAAATAGGAATATATGTCACTTATCTGATTTGTCATTGTGTCATTCAGGCACCATCTCAGCTAACTACTCTACCATCCCGTGGAACAGCTTAGAGCAACAGTCCTACTTTAAAGACCATGGGATTACCACTTTAAATACGTACTTGTAGGTACGCATTTTCTTTTCTATTAACAGAAACAGAATTAAACTGGATTTCTAATAAATGCATGCAAGATACAGAGATCATAATCTCTTTGTATACAGTGCTGAGTGTGTTACGGAGAGAACATTCCACACAATAGCTCAAAAGTATCTCAAAACACTGATGAGAATTTGAGGGCAAAAATAAAAATTCATTTAAAGAATTTGAGGGCAAAAATAAAAATGCATTTAAAGACTTAAGAGGAACCACTATGCAGAAGTATGCACACACGCCAACCTTTTCCTTCGCTAAGACAGCAAGAAATGGAACTACCATGAAAACTCTCTGGGTGTCAAGGTCAGGAAAGATTGGGTTTGCTTAGACTGCACAAGTCCAGTAGCCTTATTTACAGCCATAGACACGCTGGGCTTTGAACTTTTGGCTGAAGCTCATGATGCACTAAAGGTGCTACGGACAAAGAAACCTTTCAACTTTTTGAAGTTGAAAAGTGATATGTTTATTTTGCAGCGCTGGGCACATGTGAGGTCACCCTCCAAAAAGCATGTGTGATTCAATAAAGCATTGACTTTCCTTATATTCACAAAGGTCTTACATATTCATCTAAGTCACCTGAGATGCCCACACATATGCATCACCTATCCCTGCTCCGTATTAAAATGAGCTGAATGTTCATTACAGTTGCGCAGTTCTTCCTTTAATTTGGGTCGGTGGTCTCTTGAAGATGAAGTCAGACGTCTTCCTCTTTACTTTGTTCCACTGACAGGTCTTCTTCTTTTGTCATGATCCAGGCTTCGTCTCCTGGTCCCAGCTATCTCGGAGGCCAGGTGTGTTCTTCAGTTCCTGCCCTTTTACAATGCTAAATGTCCTCCCTGTTGCTTCTAAGAACATAACTGAGTCAAATACATGATATATTGTCTTTGCTCCAACTGCTTCGACTATTCCTATATGCTAATAAATAAACCCTAGTTTCTTGCTTCTACCTTGCTAGGTGCAGTATCAACTTTTAATTCTTTTTAATCCTTGATTCACTCAGAAGTCCCATCCATCACTAAAGGTGGGCTGTGGCTCACAGAGGGAGGGGATCCCAGTGGGGCTGACTCGGGTCAGTGTGCTGCATTCACAGCTGCCCCCAGCTCCACGGGGTACAACACCCTGGTCTCCCCTCCACTCCTGTGCTCTGACTGTGGGCTGGCACCAGCTGCAGGCAGCTCAGCTGCCACAAGGATGTGGAGACAATGTAAGCAACACCAGTCTTGAAGGGAAAGGCAGGAGACAGTGCCCATGTAATCAGCAGTACTCCAGAAACAAACAGCTCAGGATAACCTGTTCTCCCAGGTTAACTTCCCATGCTGCTTGCCAGCCTCTGTAGCTCATCTCTCTCTGACTCACTGTAGCCCAAAAGCCCTCCTTTTCATCCCCTCCATCCAGCATTTGTTTGTTTGTTTTTCCCTGCTGCTTTCCGTTTCCGCCCTCTGCTTCTTGCTATATCAACTTTTGAAATACCCACTGGCGCACAGAGAGGGAATCTGCTGCCCAGACAGCAGAATTGTAAGGAGAAAGAACAGGTTTAGGATGTGAGACTGTGTGCAAGCCCTCAGCCCTGGCCCAGCCTGTGCAGACATGCCAGCAGTAACAGCCTGGCTGCAGTCACTGTCTTATCAACAACTCCAGAGCCAGCACTGTCCCCAGCCCTGGCCAGCCCCACCAAACCATCCCCAGCACCAGCAGCCCCTGCCGAGCACATGGACCCAAGGGAGCCAGCCTGCCAGGAGGCACGGGCTGTGCAGAGCATCCCACTCCTGAGGGCAGGGCACAGGGACTCTCACAGAATGTGCAGTCAGCCTCTGCAAAGCTGCTCCAGTGATGTGAAAGACGCACCGATGTTTAAGTAATTCAAACATTAATTTAATTACTCTCCTTTGGGAAGTAACTGCACTGGTGATGGGATGATCTAATGAGTTTCTCTCTCCTCTGCGAGCCTTTAAAAGCAAAAGCATTTTATTTTAAAGTGCTTACTTGCCAGTGCTACAATATTATCACCTCTGATCATTCTTGCCTTACCAGCACCATTTCCCTATTCCTACTCAACTTTTAACTAAGATGTCAAAACTGTAATTTTCACCAATAAAAAAGAATGCAATGCATTTTTAAAGGGCAGAATTACTCATTAACTTCACAGACTCCCTTATCTACTACTGAATGGCCATCCCTGAGCTGTCTAACTGAGATCGCCTTAGGGAGTTGCTCCACTATCAGCTGAAGTCACAAAGTCTTTGAAGTCCTTCTCTTGTAACATCAAGTTAAAAAGAAAACATTGCCTCCAAGGAATTCTAATTACAGTATTTCATTTCCAGGAACATAGTTTTATACTGACCCAACGGTTCAAGGTACACACATCTTTTTCTTGTCACTATGATAAATTAATAAAGCAAAATATATTTTAAATGTTTCCCAGGCCAGAAGGTTTTAAATACATGGGTAAAAAAAAAAAACATCAAGGTCAGAAATCATCTCCAATAAAAGAAATTAAACTGTAATGAGGATTAAAAATGAGGTCATTCATCTGCTTTCCAGTTCTGTTTACAGTGTGTCTAGGTAGACTATTTACTAAAGTGGGTATACAAACAGATTAATGGGAGTGGAAAAGAATACAATAAAATCAGTAACAAGGAGAATGTCAAAAGTTTGGGTTACATTTTTTTGTTGCTATAGCTAAATACAAATCAGTTAAACAGGTTGTATAATGCTGTATTTCTTTATGAAAGGTTACTTTAACCTTTTTTCAACTACAATCAGATAATGGAAATATGTCTCACTAAAATCTACATTAATTAATTTGGTAGTTTGGAAAGCATTTTTAGGATTTTGCTTTTCTGAAGAACTCCAAGAAAAGCTTTTCATTAAATCTTCAGCAATGACTTTGTGTGGACAGGTTCTAGTGAACAGAAGCAAAAGTTCCCTGAGAAAACATTATTCCTGTTTGGAAAACTTTGTCCACTGACTTTAAGAAAAGTGATTCAGTGTCATACACTTCACAATCAGTTTTATGAATATGGCAGAAACACGAAGAAGACTGAACTAACCCTACATAACACTAATCTGTATTGTTTACGTTACAAGACGGCACTCTAATTTTTCTACAGGGAGCACTTAGTGTTAAATTATAAAGCAATAATTTTTTTACATAAAAATCCTACAGGGAAATGATATGAGCTGAGTATTACAGAGGCAGTATGTCTAACTGATTAATCGTACGAACTTAAGAATTCCAAGTTGTCTGTATTTAACCGACTGGGAAATGCACATTTTATTGTATTTTTAATGCTGTATTAATCTCCAGTATTTCCATTTAACCAGCCATTCAAATTAAACATTTTGGAACAGTGCAGTGATATATCTTGAAATTGCATTAAAGACCTTTCCTGCTGTGAAAGCTTTAGTATTTATTAGGAATTCAGGTGCAGTAGAAAGAACTGATTAATTAAAAAAAAAAAAATTATTTGGTTTGACTACTATTTGGAAAGAAAAAGGAAGAAAGGAAAGCAACAGGAAACAATGGGATGTGCTTAGTTATAGTTGGTTGCTGCTTTTATGACCAATTATTTATATGCAAGTTCTGCTGAGCAAACCCAGTTCCCCGAAAATTCCATCTCACTCCCACTATTCCTCTGGTCTTAAAACCTGCATCAGCCTGGGCATAATGAGAAGTCATTGGTGTTTCACAAGATTTAGGGACAAAACTTCTCTTTACTGCCCCGCTACCTCAAATGGACTGGGATATCAGCAGGTATTCTTTTGTGAAAATGTCACCTGTAGAAGAGCTGTGGGACAGCCCTGCAGAACCCAGATCACAGACAGAACAACATGAGAAGTAAACAATGGTGGAAATGAAGAAAAAAAGGGGAAAAGTTTAGTAATCTTTGTTTCTGGAGATATTTTCCTACATAGATGTTCCTGAACCCAAGTGTAAACGGCCCACTAATCATAAATTCTCCACAAATTCTGACATGAGCAGGTGGCAATGTTTACCAGCTATGATATTGTTCATATTATTTAGATATGCTGCTGTGTATTTATGAATCTACTAACCAAAAAACATATTTGAAGAGTAATATTTCATAAAAGAATAGCAGAAAGCAGATCAACAAAACCAGGAAATTTCCATCAGTTTTGTAAAAGCAATAGTCCTTTTCATCTACCCCCTCCACACTGTTCTCTCAACTAAAGAATTCAGCAAATATGTCCATATCTCATCCAACTTTGTCCTAAATTCAAAAATTCTGGTTGTCTCCTGAAACATCTTAAATACTTTAATCAATTAGTCTGGCAGTGTTCTAGCTGGAAATTGAGCTTTGCCATCATACTTTAGAAAATATGTCAGCTAACTATAGAGTTAAAAAGAGAGCAGGAAAAGGTAACACAGAAGTCTAGATGTGTCTTTAGAAGAAAAGAAGCAACGGTGCTCTAAAGAATGGGTAAGACTGAAAGGGAAACATGATAAGCCCTTGTTTATGTAAAAATTCCATTCCTGTAACTCGGTAATATATCAGAGACATTTCAGTTTGTTAAACACTGCTGAAAAGTTTTACTTGGACAGTTATCTGTAGTGAGATTTGGGAGCAGGTCTAATGGGAAGGGTGGAAGATGAGTTATCTTACACCTTCTGCATCTTATTACAAAGCATGCCTCGTCTGAGTCACATGCAAAATGTGAAGAGCAAAATTATTGTACAGCCAAACTTATTTTGGATGACATCCTCAAGTGTCAAAACCTCTACTTTTGATTTGCTTAATTTTAATTCTTCAAACTTTCTGTCAGAATGACCCCTTGAGGCTAGGTCTTTTTGGAGGTATGGACTACAAGAACGATCCAAAAAGTCTGCCATCAAATGAATTAAACTTTTGAATTGTGTAATGCAGAAAATGTGGCTTCTGTGATACTTTATTTAAACGGTTTTCATAACTTTAGTTTGCATCACAAACTAAAAAAAAAAAATTATCTAAACCCGTGTTTTTTCATAAACAAGTCACTTATAGAGTCAGTCTCAACTTCCATGAACTGCATCCCATAATGCTTTGCTCTGACTCCAAGTAAACTCAGTTTTGTCTGTCATGACAGTGTCTGGAGACAGAAGACTGATTTTTTTATTATTATTATTTTTACTCATTTCTTAATTTATTCTGGATGAACCTGCAGATATGTCAGCAAGTTAACAGACATTAAATGCTAATTTCAGATGTTTCACAATAGTTTGAAAAATCACTATACTGAAAGGTTTAACAAGTTTTATGCAGAGAGATATGTAATGCAACAGACCTGACAGGGATGAGAATTCCAAAGACTTTGTTCATAATAAAAGTCATTGCAGAGAATAAATCTTTTCATTTCAGATTTGCATGTGCATGTATCTGTGTGAGAGTGATTAAAAAGTCCAGTAATATCACGATGGAAAAACACAAGTCCAGACAAATATGCCTAAATTAAAAATATTTATGCCAATGGTAGAGTCAAAGTTACCTGAAGAAGCAAACATTTTCCAAGTATATGACTATTCCTAAAAGCCCCCTTTGCATCCAAACTTGTTTTCACTGGGCATTTTCCTCCTTATTGCTAATATATGATAAAAAGGAAATCAGAAGAATAACCAAGGCAAATATGACATTGCTACATCATCCTTTCAATAAAGGGCTATGAGAAATATACTCTGTGATCTTGCCTAATGCAAAATTCTGAGACACTTCAATGGTGAAGGCACTCCAAAAGCATATATACAAGGCAGAACTTTCCATAATGAAGACTTAAAATATTGCCATTGCTGCAGGGGATATTTCCACCCTACAGGATGCTGTCTGTAAGAACAAGTTCCTACACAGTTCCTACCTATTATAGCTGCAGGACATAATGAGATTTCAAAGACTCGGTGTTGTGTGAGTGATGCTTTCAAACAGAAGCAGCGTTCCTAAAGCAGCAAGGTTTATATGGATAGATTGCCTACCTGCCTGCTTACCTGTCTCCTCCTAGTAACTTTGTAAAATACACTCACTCTCAACCAAATTTAACATCAAGCCATGGTCTCCAAGATAATTACATTCCTACAAGTTTTGTGAAAATGAGCAGCTAGAGCCAGAAAAATCTAAATCAGTGTTTCCAGCAAGAAAAGAGCAATCAGAGCTTGGGCTCAGCAACCAGCATGCACACACATCAACCACAACAGCCCCGTGGCTCACCTGGGCATCACAGAACACACAGCATTTAAGTGGGGCCACATGTGCTCCTATCCACAAGGTGAGAAAGAATCAGTAAAAAAAATCAGAATTTGTTTTTCCTCTTTCAATGGCATTTTTGCCTGTGACTTCCTGTAGATTTGAGGTTTTAACAGCAGAACTCTGGACACCAGGACAGAGCACTCCAGTGGGCAACTCTGATGTTGGAAAGTTTTCCATGATGCTTCTCTACAGCCACCAGGAGAGGCAGAAAATGCCTTCTCTCCCCCCAAGCCCTTTTCTCTGTTCTCTAGAAGAAACTCAGTTCCATTCCAAGTAAGAGATTCTACAGCAAATGCAAGGTAAAATTAAATAAACATAAGATATTACTGACATTTCAAAAACATCAAACCAATAGAAGAGTAAGAACGTTTTGGGTTTAATGGATTAGCTACTTTGTGTTATTGGGCTGTAAATGGTACCAAGTTTCACTGAGGATATGAAATGAGAAAAGGGTTGGACAGCAAGGAAATCATGTGTCCCTTTCAATGCAATTATACATACAACAGTCCACATCTACCTAGCCCAGTTTTCCATTTCTCTTAATTTAAAGCAGTCAATAAGGATAGTCCATTGCCATGTTTTGTTGGGGTTATTTTCCAAAGAAGAATGTTCTGTCTTACTAGTTTGACATGTTCAGCATCAGTTAACAACTGGACCTCAAAAGGGCATCTTCTGCTACAAAGTTCAATTTCAGATCCCTTCCTAAGCCTAATAACAAAAACCTGTGGACTGAAACTTTGCTTATGTTCAAAATATGAAGCAACAAGACTGATAGAGATGGCTACATTTTATCCAAAAAGGACTGGGAAGTAATTAAACAGCAGATTTGAGTGAAAGCATGTCAGGCTCCATCTTTCTGAAAGACTATGGGAGATACCCATAAACTATCCCTGAATCAAATGATCCTGTCAAACCCACAGCACAAAATGCCAGAGATGCCACTTTATGTCGTGAAAAGCAAGAGTGTACCTCATAGCTGCAGCACTGTGCCCACAAGGACATTTCTATCCTCTCCATGGGAATACAAATTATTTTAAGGCCGTACAATACAACCATTCCTGCACTGTGCCACATCATACAGATGTTATTCAAGGGGTTTTTTTCTCAATCTAGATTTCATTTTAACCATAATTAAGCAATTTACATTGATAGTAGAAAATAAGAATAGGAGAAAACTATTTCAGTCAAGTTTAATACTTGTAATACTTATAGCCTCTTAAGATCACAGAGAGAGTTTCATTCAACTGTTGAACTAAACCACTGCTTTACAGCTCATGAAAAACTATCAGTTTAAAAATATGTCTGGAGTACCACTGATTGCCTTTTTTTCTTTTCTGTCTACATGCGAAAAACCGTATCAGGATCTCGTGTTATATTTTAGTTAACTTTTAAATTACTTTTAAATATGCACTATCTTTACCACGGCCATGACTTGGAAATTTCTATTATTAAAAAACACAATGAAGTTAGATTAAAGCAGTAAAATTACTTCATATCTTAGTGCTATTGCATCTGAAAAAAGCCTGTTTCAATAACTTTTCAATTTTACCATGCCTGATAAGCCTTTGCAGAAAAAAAAAAAATCAAGATTAAAGCAGAGCACAGTAAGTAGCCAAAAGAAGCGAATTTGCTCAAGGTGCAAAAAGATCTATGCTACTCATTTGAGTAAACAGAGGGCTCATTTTCCAAGTCCCTTAATGAGTAAGTGTTCAAGGAGCTGAAACCAGTTTTAGTTATTTGACTCTGGTTACAGTCAAGCAGAGTCTTGTTGCTAAAACCTCAATTACCACTTTGAGAATTGAAGTGTTGATGGAGGCTTTGTTTATGCCGTGTGCCTTCTGAAGGCTGTCTGCAGCAAGACACTGCCTTCTTCATGGAGCTAACAACTTGGGTCCAAACAGCAGGACAATGACCATGGTACTTTTCAGGATCCTGCTGGTGACAGCTTTTAACAGCTCTGGTCAATGCCAAATACCTTGAGATAAATTCTAACTCTGGATACAGGAATATAACATAATGAAATTGCATTATTAAGTTGAAATGCCCTTTTTGCCTCTGGTCTATCTCAAATAGAAAGCTTTAGGAGTGCCAGTGGTTTTCCACGGTGGGAAACCCCTTCCTGCTGAATTTAATAGAGAATATATACAAGTTAAAAGCGACCCAAAATATGTTTTACACCACCCCAAACCCAAAATATTTGAGTATAAAGACTGAAATAGGCAGCAACTCCAGTACTTGACTAAGTACTGTAATTTAGCATATATTTCTACAGCAGTGCAATGAAATAAAGCATTTGGCCTTTTATCTTAGTTCTCAGATAAACCAATTAGGTTGATTCCAAAAGGCAAAATTACTTTCACACTATTTCTTATGCCGTACCAACACTTCAGTCCTGCTGCAACATACATTCTCTTACTCAGCTGTTGTAGAGTGATAAAGACAAATAGACATGACAATTGCTAAAAACACCTGAGCTATGTCTAACAGATACATAAAAATATAGGTAGAGACAAAGAAAGTAAGATAACTTTATGTGGTTCTATGATCTTACCTACCGCTGTTATGAAAATAAAACATCCAAAGTTTATCTTTGTTTTGTCAGAAAGAAATTTTGCTGTACCAACACACACCACAACCCCCAAATACCTATTCTTGGTTTACTTGGCTACACACACACAACCTGTTTGTAAACCTATGATTTGAAATTGTTAGTGACGGGGTAAAATAAAACTACATTATTTAAGAATATTAAAGAATATCAAGAAAATTAAAAAAATAAATCTACACATCATCATGCACATGCTGTATTAGAACTCAGAGAGAAAAAAAGGTATAATTGTAAAGGACAGGGGGAACCTAAACTGATGCCTTGTTATTTTTAACTCCTCTTTGACAACTACTGCTTATACAGTCAGAGTATTTACTACCAAATTAGGATGGGGTTTTCAAGAGATCTCAATGTTGGTTAAACCTGCTACCACAGAAGTTAATGGGGGCCAGATTCACAGATGGTGTAAAGCGGCTTAATCCTATAAAATCCAGCTTTGGGTATTTTATCACTAACTTCACTGAGTACAGATGAGGCCACTGCTGAGTCTTTTGAAAATCCCACTCCTTAATTCTTCTGCACACAGTAAATTTAAAGCCCAGTAATTAAAAAAAAAAAAAATCTAGACAAAATGAGGCTACTAGCTCCAGAGGACTCCACTTTTCCTCTCAGTGAACATCTCAGCTGAAGCCTGTAATCCCAGTTTTCAAAGATACACACCTATATATATATTATTATTAAATAGAATCCTGGCTTTTTCTAAGGGAAGTAGAAATATGCTGACAAATTCACAGTCAGCTACCCACTTGTGAACTAAATATTCTCAAAGCTATTTGCTAAAATCAAGGGAAGGCAACAACAGATACAAAAGTTAGTTTTTATACTCTCCTTATCGGATTCAAATTAAGACTGTAATTATAATGTATTAATCTCATGATGCAACTGCACAACTGAAAATATTGGTTCACTTCATTTACCATCAAGTTTAAGAAGATGTAAATCCCTTTGTAAGTAATAAATTGAAAGCAAAGAAAGGGTCTGTTTGTCACAAGAGCAAGAGGGATGATGTCCTCTGTGAGGGTATCAGCTTTTGCGAGAATGAATTTCACAGTGCAGAAGTAGAAGTGAACATTGCACGTGTACTGTTAATTTCACTTCTACAGAGTAATAGCACATCCAACGGCTTCAAATATGCAAGAACATTTCCCTTTACTGGAAACAATTTTGTTCCACAAAGAACTGGAGAGACTGAACTGCTGAAGCACTGAAATGTCCAAGAACTGATTAGGTAACATGATCAGAACTCTGTTGGGCATAGTTTTTATTTCATATTGTTTGGAAAAGCAAAACCCTTTTTGCAGTCCATTCCCACCTTGTCTGCAAACCCTTATTCATGCATGTTCAATCATTTTCTTCTTAAGTATTAGATTATAGGGTACCAACTAGATTTGTACTAAGTGTGGGTTTGGGCCCATCACGTTTAGTGCTCAGTGCCTCTCTCTGAAGATATTTTGATATTCCAGAGTCAAAGGGGAAAATGTACAAACAAAGAATAAAATGCATTTGATCATGTGAGTATCAGGGAACAGCCTAAGCTCTTGGCTGCTTGAGAACAGACATTGACTGAAGGGTCAGGCTTATTAGAAAGCTGGAGGCAACACAAGAAACTCTGTTCTCCCCAGGGCCCCTGAAGCAAATGCAAGGATTTCTCAGGTCTGTCTCTCTTGGGAAAAGCATAATGTCAAAACTGTAAGCATTGCAAACCAATGTGTTTTCTTGCAGTTAGAAGGACACCACTCCTGCTCTACACACACAACTTTCTTACTCTTCTGTGACATTTTCTCCATGCTAAATGTCTCCAAAATAAGTGAGAAAGTTATACAGATGACTCAAAGGTTTTCATCTTATAAAGACATGGAACATGATGGGAAAATTGATTCTGAGGTTTTCACACTAATTTAGTTAAATGCTGTCAGATGGCGTATCATCATCATCATATGTCAATGGCATATCATCACAGCTCTGGCACAGAAAAACAATGTTCTCCTTAACTGAGACTGAAGATACGAAATGACAATATCAACCTCATCATTCTTTCAGACTGAAACCTGTCCGACAACCTGTTTCACAATTGGAGTCAGATAATCTAGACTTTCCCTCTTTATCCCCTCTTGAGTTTAGCCACACAATTGAAGGTTGCATGTGTCATTTTCGCGGTTTGATTATGACAATAGCTCAAGTGTTATTCTCTATGACAACTTTTGAGGCCCCTTAACATCTTACCCATCTATCTGTCCTCTGCTTAATGAATAGTTCTTTTACTCTGTTTTTCCCCACAGGCAACTTAACTCTGTGATTTCTAAATACCATCCCTGTAAAAGTAATGCTTCCCACAATATGCTCAAAGTCGCAAAGTGCTTTTATTCAAGTTGTGCTGTTGCAATACTTACACAGAACTCAAAAATTGCTGGGCTGCTGATGGGCTGACATCGTCATGTGCCATTTACTTCTTTCATCATTAGCTTGTATTCCCTCTGGTTGTTTTTTCTTTACCCATCTACTACTACCTGACATTACCTGTCCTCTGCATGGTCTCATATACAGCACACACTGCATAAAGTTTCTTCTGTTTTCCTTCTCTCTTTAGCAATTGAAATGACTAAACAACAGCAACTGCTTATTGCAGTGCTAATAAATGATAGCAGAGCAAGTGCCTCTCCCCAAATCATTAACCATCTTTAACACCCACATTCAAATTGTACTGTCTAACCTGTCAGCAAGTTAAAACTTCTAAAATTTATCAAGCAAGGAGGTCATACAAAACTAGAGCAGCAAGAGGTGTTTGGTTTTTAATTTGTAAGTGTACCTTTGCACTTAACTCCAGAGAGTAAAAGACTCCTTGATTTCAGTGCTTTCAGATCTCGTCGTCCACAGCAACACAGAGTAATGAACGCTGAATTTCCTTCTGCTTTTCCTTCCAGGGAAATAATGAAGAGGAGGCAAATCTAGTTGCAAAGGAATCAAACACTATCTCTACCATGATGCACTCCTTGTTAACTACACGTGTTCCAAAGCTGTTTACTAAAGGTGAGATTTCAGAACTCTGTTGAACGTTGGTCTCCATAGGAAAATCTAACTACAACAAACTCCACTATAGTGTTCATAGGGATTTACATATAAAATCCAGAACAGAAATTAAAAAAAAAAAAAAAACAAGAACAAAAAAATCCCTCTCAGGCGTTAAATCTTTAATCCTTGATTATTTGTCCAGCAAGGTGACAGATGGCAAATCTACTGCTGTTATTAAAGCTCTTCCTCTGCATTGGCATCTGTTTTCCCTGGGGTGAGTAGGACAAGGGAGTTTGCCTGCCTAACCAAATCAGCCAAGGCTAGATATGACTCCTTCAGTATATTAATACTGCACAGAGTTACATATCCTCACATTGTCTTCTAGCACTGTGCCTCCTAGTTATATATTGGGCTGTCATGGTAGTCTCTTCCAGTCTTTCCATAAAGGAGAATCTAAACTGATATTAATTTACACCTATCTATATATTTCTAGTACATTAATTGCTGACACAAGTAGGTATCAAATTTACCAATCTCAGAGACCTGCAATTGTAGTCATGGAAACAAGATCCAAGCATCAATTTGAATTTGGAATTCAAAATGAATGATCATTAAAAGAAGGTTAGTATTGACAAACACTTTGATACAGCTGTGTGTTCCTGCAAGCATATCTAATCCCCTACCACACAGACCTAGACTGAGTCCTAGGTAAAAATGAAGCTGCAAGGATTTCATCCATTGATGAATCTATGGACGGGCAACCTGAAGTGGAGGTGAGGGGGTGCCCAGGTTTCAGAACTGCATTAATAACAGAGGTATTTTCAATAACAAGAGTATTCCTAAAGGTACTAGGAGAGTTACCTGTGCTTTATAACAAGATTTGCCATATAGTTTAAAGGAAACAAGAGAACACTTGTTTCGTCATGTTAACTATGTAAAAAAAGCCAGTGAAACAAAACAAACTTGGTGAGCTTTCCCTCACAGTCAATCCTTTAACTCCTGCTGAGGCATATGCAAACTCTGGTGGTGTCTGATAGGAATATGGGATAGTTCTGCTACCTGTTGTTTCGGAAGGAGAAACTACGATCAAGTCCAGAACTCTGCCAGTTAAAGGTTTTGTCTTCTCTAAAACCCAGTTACGTTCTTCCCTCCAAAACATATAAGTTAAATTTTCCTCTAAATGACGCACAGCAAGGATGGAAATTTTGTCAACATTATAATGAAAGTGTTTTTCACTCCTAAATGTGTAATGTTGGAACAAAATCATAAGCTAAAACATATTAAGTTTTGAGATGCTGATGATTATTACATGCATAATAATGCTACATTTCCATACAACCCCAACTATAATACTGTAACCTAATTTCCAGAAATAAACAACTGGTATTCAATGTACAAAACTGCTCTTTCTTTTTTTCCTTTTGTGGGGGGGAGGAGAGGGGAGAGAGCAGGGCAAGGACTATAATTCATTCCCATTAGTTCCATTAACAGCCTTTTACAAACAATTTCAAACAAACCAAATAGAGACAAAGCAAAGCAAAGAAGCCATCTGCACAATTATATGGTCGGTCAGCACATTTAACTTATATAAGCCATATTACTGCACAATGTAAACACTATCTCCCTGGGCTGACATCCTGGCAAAAAAATATGCATCTTTCATGTGTTGGAGGTTAAAGCTGCTGTGAAGTGGTCTACCTTGCTCTAGAGAAGAGGGCAAACATTACTTTATCTGTGAAGAAGAAATGGGAAGGAAACAGTTCCTCTCAGTGGTGTTCTGTTTGTGAGCAAGATTAAAAAGGGGGAAGCTTAAAACATGAAAAATGCAGCAATCAGGATCTTGTCTACCTTTTATTTTTTCCCCCACTCGGTACAGATGTGAGATAAAAGCCAAGTAAGAAGAAAGAAAAACGCATGTGGTAACAGAAGGCAGCTACCCATTGTGAAACATGCACATTTGCTGTCTTCTGAAAAAACTCATTGTTCAATTCTTAGAAACACTTCTGGCAGTCAGGCTTTCTGAACTTCTTAATTATGAACAATTTGCTTTCTCCTGACACTTAAGATTATTAAAGTGGCTGATTTATTTTGAATGAGTCTTTTGGCCTTTTGCATATTAAAAAAAACCAACCCTATTAAACAGTAGGACTCAGGCATGTGCCATAATTTTTCCAGCAACAAAACAAAAGGTCAAAGGCTGAGCTTAGAATTGACAGGTTAGCTGTGCTGTAAATCAATACCAGCCTTTGTTGACCACAGCGATCGCTTTATGTATAAAGGTCAAATCATTTAGAAGGTTCAAAGAATAGTAATGAAACCTCGTGCTTAAATCCATACATTTTTCTACGTTCCCAAAATATACTTTCCCTTTATTGGTCCTTTGCTGAATGGAAATATGATATGATCAGTGATAAATCATTCTGTTACCAGTCATAAACCGGAGAGAGACAGAAATCATCATCCATAAACTCCAGAAGTTCCCCTGACACCAGAAATTAAGAGAATGATGCCTTTCCCTGCTGGCCTAAGAGAGTGATTACTAGCGCTGTGCTAGTGCTGTAAAATACCACTTAATTTGGAATTCACCATGAGACTACTAATTGGGTCAACAGCCGGAAAGGGAAAGTCGGCAGTGACAGTCTGTCACTCAAGCATGCTTTTGCTGTGTGCTCAGAGACATTTCACACATCTGAAAGAAGCCACCAGCAATGGGAGGCAGCTGCAGTGACAGGAGGAGAGGCAGTGAGTGAAGCAAGAGTGGCTGAACCTGTATGCAGGATTTGGGGTCTGTACTCTGCAAACCTCCTGGTACCCAGCTCATGTGTTCCCTAGCACTGCCTCCCTGAGCATCCTGGCACAGAGCAGTGCTCTGAGCCAAAGGAAAGTTCAGGGCTGGGCCAGAAGACAATTTAGTTTGAAAACAGAAGGGTCTCAATGAATCCAGAGTGGCTCTGGCTGTTCTTTGTGAGACAGAAACATGTTCATTGTCCACACCGAAAAGATAGAGCTAATTCACACAGATCTTTTCAAACAGACTCATCTTATCTTGAGATAAAGTGCTGCAAGTAATTAGATAAAATTAAATCCTGAAACAATTAATTATATAACCTTCAGAGAGTCATCACTGGTTCCTCTATCAGTACAAATGCTGTTTCTGGGGTTTCCAGTGTTTACTTTGCAAATGCATTTAGAAAGGCAGCACTTTGTCTGATCATTTCTCTTGATCTATTAAAGTTTTATAAGTTTCAACAATTTTTTTGCTACTGGCTTAGCATCCTGATTAGTTACCACTCAGCCACTAGCCCATTGACAGATTCCTATTAGCAAGGGTTTAAGTCACTTTGTCACTACACTGCAGGGGAGGGAGAGGCTTTCTCCTGTATTTTGTCAGCTTGGCAATCACAGATTCAGGATTCAGAAGAAAAGACAGATGCTTTTCTCTGTTTTGATGAAGGTCAGCAGCAGGGATTTGTCCCTTTCTGGAAAGTCTGATACTACTTCTATTTTACACTTCACTGGAGTCGGTCAAGAAAGGTTAAAAAGTCTAAGGTTCCCTCTGAGGTCAGAAACATCAAGAAGCAAGTAAAGTACATGGTCTTACCATGAGGTCTCAAAAGCTCTCCTCCCACTGCTTTACTTTTGTTTAATGCATTTCTGCCCACCCTATCAATGTAACTTCCAAATGTTTGTATGTCTTTAAGGAAGGTTTTCTTCTCTTTATAGCAAAATGATGTCTGAAATACAATCCTGCATGCAACCCAACTCAAAAGTCATAGATATACTTACATGCAACTATCAAAAAGATTTAAACAAACCTCTTAAGATCAGTCTACACATGCCATCTGCCCAGTTGGAGTCACTGCCTATTCTTCCTCATTTTAAAGAAGAGCAACAAAATTCCTAACCTGGCTGTAGGACGGGTCTGCCAGTTCACAACAGATATCATGCACAGTTTACCTTAACATGGAAGCATTCTTTTCAAACAGACAACACTATTTAAAAAAAATAAAAATATGAAAAAAACCCCACAAACCAATCTTCCTGCTGTTTTCCAAGAGCATTCCAAAGAGGTTACTTACACTGCTTTGAAATTGGTTTGAGTTATGGGAAGGCCACAGCCCGAGACTGGCAGCTGAGACGGTAACAGAGATGAAAGTTTTTTAGCTTCCAGATCCAAGGGGGAACACAGCTGCTCCAGCTGGTCCCCTCAGATCTCAACACTTACTAGAGCGATCGAGAAAGCGATAAAGTTTTATGTCTCAGTTTGAAGAATGCATTAATAAAACCAGGCCTGAAATGGAATGAAAAAACTCCAAAATAATTAATTAAACCCTAAGCACTCAGCTCTGGAAATTGAAGCGGGCTGATTTTAGGGAAGCTTGGTTCTTTTACATACAGAATTGCCACCTCTACGTGACACTCCAATTGGTGTGAGTCAGCACTAATATATATTTTTTAAAATGACAGTCATTTGTTTATGTTAACCCCACAAATTAATTTAATTGAAATAAAGCAGCAGTATATATGTGAAATAATCATAGAAGTTTTCTGGTAGAATACAAGAAGGGAAAAAAAATTGATGCCATTAGATGTGGACCAAGGCAGATATAATAGGAGAGTGTGATAAGGAGCACATTTTCAAAGAAAAACAGCAGTAATAATCGAAGTGGAAAGGACTGGAGATTTTTAAGAGCACTGTTTGACAGTGATTGTGTGATATTTGTACAATCCTCTCTGAGAACTTAAAGAGAAAGCTGGAGGATGAGGGAGAGAAAATACACAAATATGGATTTTGGAGAAAACAAGCATCCTATGTATAATTTCAACACCACCACTAATTTTGGAATTTACCAACAACCACATATTTTAAAACAAAATGGATCAAGGTTAGGGTTGTTGTTAAGTATCCAGATCTATTTAAACTTAATTTATCCAGATTCTGGAACAGAAAACAACTTTGTTAAAGCATGGAGGAAAGCAGCAAGCCAGAAACTCAAGTTCAAATTTTCAGGCTTGGTTTAAAAAAAGGTTTCAGTTCCCAAATGAGGGCAGCGCAAACCACTGAATATAAAGTAAAAATGATAATGATGACGATACTAGTTCAATTTCGGAGTTTAAAAATGAACAGAGCATCTTTGAGAATTTGCTTTCTGCGGTGCTGTGCTCTTGGTCAGTCATTTTGGCTGGGACATTTTCCTCACTGCAGCCAGTTCGGGGCTGTGTTTTGGATTTGTGGCCAAAAGAGTGTTGATAACACGGGGACATTCCAGCTGAGCTGCACTCACACAAAGCCAAGGCGCTTTCCCTGCCCCACCAGAGAGTGGGCTGGGGGTGCACAAGGTCTTGGGAGGGGACAGGTGACCCCACCTGACCCCAGGGATATTCCAGACCAGATGGCATCGTGCTCAGCACAGAAAGCCAGGGGAAGAAGGAGGAACACAAGGACATGGGGAGCGATGCTGCTTGCCTTCCCCTGTCACTGTGCTGTGTGACGGAGCTCTGCTCTCCTGGGGATGGCTCAACACCTGCCCGACCATGGCAAGTGCTGAAAGGATTCCTTGTTTCGCTCCTCTTGCCCACGCACTTTTTGCTTTACTTATGGAACTGCCTTTATCTCAACCCACAGGTTTTTCTCACTTTTACCCTTCCAAACCTCGCCCCCATCCCTCTGAGTGGGATGAGCAAGCGGCTGGGTGCCTGCTGGGATTAACCCACAACAGCCAGGAATAAAGTGCCTTTAAAGAAACAAACACTGTCTTCAAAAATGTAATACTGCTGGAATTATTTCATACTGTATTGTATGAAATATTCCAGCTTTATGAAGGACAATGTATTTCAAATGCGGCATTCTTTTTTAACACAAAAAAAAATATTCGTTTAAAGGAGATTAAAAATTATTTTTGTATGGAATTTTTTCTGGAAGAATACTATATAGCCAAAATTCTAGAAAAACTTGAGGACTGAAATTCAACAGCTGTACTTGAAGTATGATATGATGACATTGTATCAGATCTATCAGAAAACTGTATTTTCTTTCTTCAGTCCTCTCATATACCATGTGATACTTAGGAAGCTGAAGATTCCTCTGATTCCTCTGCCATTAGCCAAAGTAACAACATTTTATTCTATCTTAAATTACCCCAAAATAATTTTAAGTGCCCTTTTTTTTTTTTTTTTTTTTCCCCCTCAAAACTCATCAGTGGCTATGAGAAAAGGTATCCTTCAGGACTTTATTCAGAAATTCTCCCTTTCTCATAGTGGAAAAGCTGAAAGCAAATGACCATTTGTATCAAAGCAGTTATGGTTCTATTGAGTTAGCTAAACCACACAGGCAGCTGGAAATCAATAGGAACTAAGAGATGCGAGTCAGTATGCAGGAAAGTACACATTTAGCCAGTCAAGGCTCCAAAACTATTTACTGACAATTTGCTTGTTAACTGTAATATGATCAGTGTTGCTTTACGTCACAGGATGGATAATGGAACTGTACAAAATCATCCCTCTTGCTTCATGATGATTAATTAACACAGTAAACAAATGAAAAGTCCCTCTCCACAGTAAACCTCATTTAAGAACCACCAAGCAACAGGTATGGCATAAAGTACTGCTCTAACACAAACAAACCTGATATGTTTAATTATGTACCACACACATAAATCTTAAGTTGTTTTGTTTGAATATCCTGTAATCTATCTTGTCTGAAACGAATCCAATCATGGGTTTTTTCCCTTCATAAAGCAAGCTTTAAAATAAACAGAAATTAGCCTTTTTTCCCCCTTTTCTCTTACTAAATTACATACTTTTTCTGAAAGAATCTGTCTACAAAAGGATTTTGTCCATTTTATTGCAGATGCTCAAGAAATTAAGTTCACAAAGCAGTTAGTGACAATTATTATATGCTTTCAAATGCAGGTGCAAATTCTTGAAGCTTTTGTTTCAGCATTGTGGGAAGTGATTCATTTTTGTGCTGCTGGTTTTAATCAGCCTATATTTGGAAAATGAATTTCAGAGCTTTCATACACAACCTCCAATTTTAAGAGTTAGTCAGGAAAAAAAAAAAAACACACACACAACCTTCCTGAGTAAAGCGGACATAGGAAGGAAATATTAATTCGTTTACAGCAGGATTCTGGATGTAATTAAGTCAACAACTGGCTATCGTGGTGATGCCTTAGGTTTTATCTTTTATATTTTTCAAATCCTGTACTGCCCAGTGTAACTCTGCAGTTCCCTGGAGCTCGTTCAGTGCTGTTCTCTCATGCTCACACTGACATAACAAAGCCTCTCCAGCTCGCTCTCCAAGGACACCCAGACCCTCCTGGGCCCAACAACTGCAAACCTTCATCTTGGCGAGAGGGGGGCAAGCTTGGGGAAATTCCATCCTTGCCTGGCTTCTGCTTGGTGAATTGATGCTGATATCAAAGTGGGAAGAACTTGTGACCTGTGACTGTTCATTTTGGGATCCACTGAGGCAGGAGCCTCTGGAGCCCAGAGTGTGCCTCTGAAGGCCTTTCAAATAAATATCTCCTTTATTCCTGTCTAGTTTCTGTTTCTAGGTAGCCATTTAAGGCATCAGTTGGCCTAGAATTTCTTTCTAACCTTCAAAAGTATATTTCTTCCTAAGCTCGCCACTGGACC
The DNA here is from genome assembly GCA_013396875.1 of Vireo altiloquus. NCBI lineage: Eukaryota > Metazoa > Chordata > Aves > Passeriformes > Vireonidae > Vireo > Vireo altiloquus. The sequence continues at coordinate 476,038 of VZRF01004972.1, forward strand.
CCATGTTTTGGACTCTCTTACTTCAGACTTCAGGAGCTTCCTGTATCAATATGGTAACACTGCTGGTTCTCCAATGTGGAAGACAAAGCATCCACAGAAGGGGATTTATCCTGTCCAGCAGTCTGTAGAGAAGTACAGCATTGTTTATTTCAGTTGTTACCTATAACAAACCGTGCCAATACCTAAGGAGAGGTCACGAAGCACCAGCCAGAAAGAAGAAAATGTCACAGAAGAGCTGGGCAGGTCCTTCAGGGCAGAGAGCATCTGGCTCCGACAGGGAGAATGTGTGAAAGTTTGATTTCCCATAGGATCCACGTGCAGTTCACACTGCTCATGTTTTAACTCCCCCGGGGTTAGACTAGACTTTAGAAATAAAAACCTGGCAAAAGACCATCATGCAAAGAGCAGGTAACACCCAACAGCTCTTAAGTCTTATGGAAGACTGCTGCTCTACCAAAATCTTCAGTAGGGATCACACTTGGTTCTCACCACTTGTATTCTCACCACTGGCCAGCCAGTGATACTATCATAGAACAATATTATGGTGGCAGATATTCATGAAAATCAAAAAAAAAAGAACCCCCAAAACCCAAACCATTTTTCAATCTCATACAGGCACAACTTCAAATCTCATCTGAGGAATAAATATCAGAAAAAGTATTTGAATTCAAAGGGCCAAAATATTAACATGTCATAACCTTAATAATTCCTTTGAACATCTGACAGTAAAATACCATTCCTTAAATGTGCAGTGGCTGAACAGGTTTGAAAAAATTACCTTTTTTCTGCCTTACCAAAAATAGCTGTTACCTGGATTTTATATTCCTTGTAAATCAAGGGTGGCAGCAGCAGGTAATTCCATTTGGCTACTAAACATTAAATGTGATAATTTCAGTTAGGAATGCTTCAAGACAATTACACTTCCTCCTTCAGAACTCGCATTTGGGATACATCCAACAGTTTACTACTACAACTACAGTAAGAGTACTTAGAATTTAGAAGGAAAACAAAATTCCCCTGACTTCAATGTAAGAACTGGTATATAAAATAAAATAGTTAAGAAACACTCTTTTATTTTCTCAATCTTTATTTAGATCTGTTTATATTAATGTAATATATTCTTATTAGATCACTTATTTTGATAGTTCAAGTTTCCAAAATAAAGTAGCTAATTTTTCTAATCTTAAAATTACTGAAAACAATGAGATTATTGTATATGACAGTGAAATTGACTTGCTGGAGTGTCAAACATGCTACCAAAATCATAACTTCAGAAAATTTGGTAAAACTACCAGTGAAACTTAGATGAAATAATGAAAAGAACTAGTCTAAAATTATGTTACTTAATTTACTCAATTATCAGATAGAATTCAGTTATTAGTATCAGGTGATTTTAGGAAAATGATCCTATTAATTACACATTTACTGGAACTTAGATCAGAATTACATATCACATGAGGCACTATTAGCAAAAAGACAAGAGCTCATACCATTTATAACAAGAACAAAAGCATAGTTCTACTTGAGAGTTTGTAAACTAGAACACAGAGTGCAGGGTTTTTTTATGGTTTTATACTTTTCTATTTAATATATACAGCTATTTCTCTTAAACAAGGCCTTTGCAACAGGAGCACTTGCTCTAGAAGTGTTAGACTTTGAATACAGCTTTGGGATTCACAGGAGACTCAAATTCATCTCTCCTACATCTTACAGTCTTCCTGAGCAAGCATTCTAGCATACCAATGGAAATTGGCTTTTACAGTCATTATCAATCTAAAATAAGGACCATTATTGATAAAGACACCATGCTTTAGGACCCATCCCACGTCAGGGAGATAACCCCAGGTACAAAACTTTTCAGACAGCACAGCAGCATTTAGTTTGCATTTCCCAAGCAATTGTAGACATAAACTCACAATTTTTGCTCAGCAGTTGTGAGTCCCCACAATAATAAAAATGTAGACAGCTGATAAAACCATGGGCTACCAGTGACTTGACAGAGCCTTTCTGGCAATATTTGTATGGATTAAGAACAAAAACTCTGGTGAATTTTTGTAAATTCAGGTCTCAGATACCACCAGTACAATTTAAGCAATTGTTTTTAAATATTTGTATTACTTTCCCATTTGGTAAATACAAGCATGATAGTAATTAAAGCTGCACATTACCATCAGCTACAGCACATAGTTTGCCAGCATTTTTTCTAAGAAGTTAAGACACATCTTCAAGCTTTGCTATTGCTTTAACAGCATTGTGGGCAGCAGCAAAACTGTCGCTAATTAAACCAATGCCACACCACTGCTGAGTCAAATGCCTGAAAATAAATCCAAACATTAAGAAAGTCAGGAAATCCCATTATTTGTGAAGAAATACGACCTCAAATCTGGTGTTATTCTGGGCAACCTTGACCAAAAACTTGAAACTAGGGGCAAAAAAGTCATGTACTGGGAGATGGAGAGGAACAGCAGAGACACAACTTTGGCTTCCTTTAGTTCTCAGGAGGCTTTGCCATGGGAAAGCAGTTGAAAGCTCCTTCTCATCTCACCCTCACTGTCAAAAGACAAATACTGGCTGAACCCAAATCTACAAGAGACTGAAGAAAGGACCTGATGAATGCTAGATGCCAAACCTAAAACTGGGACCACAAGGACACTGTGCTTTGCATGAGGTTACGGCCTCCAGACTTTTGTCTATGATGTTTGGAAGATCTTCCCATAAAAATACACTTTTTAGTCAGACCAAGCGGATCATTCTCCAAGTGGATGATCCCAATGTTTCTTTTCTAGGATAATTAATTAAAATAACTGTTCCTGTAATGATACAGACTGAAGTTTAACAAGCTAAGGAAGAACTTGAACTTAAGTCAATGCTAAAGGTGTGACAGGTATCAACTTTATCAGATTTTTGCTTGCCAATACAGAAGATACAAAATCTGCTAACTCTAAACAGGTTTTATTCCAGGTGACTGGGATAAGCCAATCTGTCACAGACCTTACAAGCATACTCCAAATATATGCATGAAGGACAGAAAAATAAAAAGTGTCAATCAAATGCTAGGAAAAAGGCAGAACTATAGTCAGAAGAACTTTTTAACTAAGTAATCCTAAAAAAAAAGTCTAAAATATTGAGATTTTCTAAGTGCCCCAGCCTCATTTTCAAGCAGCATAGAATCCATCTGAAATACCATACATTTTTAAAAGTCATCTGTAAAATAAAGCCATATAAAGAACTAAATGCATGAGAATCTTATTGGTTAACATCTGTAACTAATTTTTTTATTTTCCCAAGTTAGTTCTTCACAAAAACCTGTAATATTAAACAGGTTTATTTCTTTCATAACTAAAAATTTCCTATAAAAATTACAACTTACTCACAAATGTTCTGCATTATATATAACATGGTACTAAAGCCTATTGCTATGGTTCCATGACCTTTCTACAAATCAGTAATGGATTTTAATCTGGTGCAAGTAGTTGGCAAAGGAGACACTTCTGGCAGGTAGTTCAACCTTTTGATGCTTTCTACCAATCTGCAGCCACCTTTGAAGCCATTTCAGGTTCTTATTTAGAACTATGCCATATTAAAGGCAAGTGGTTTAGTATGTTTTCTGGAGGGCTGAAAAAATCATTTATCAAAACTCTCTTTTCCTCTAAAAATATATTTGTCTGATTCAGTCATTTCCCATTAAATCACATTGATTACCACCCTGAATGTTCCTTTCTTTTTAGCTGTTACATTTGTTTTTATTGTGTGATGAATATTTTTAAAGTTTCATTAAGAATGTAAATGATACAGTAAATATTTTTAGCACACTAACAACAGAACAACCTATGTATGTTTTCAAGGGAAACAAATTCTGAGAGAAGAATATATCTACAAATGATCCAAAAGTCACCAAAATGAATAGCAATACTGTGGCTCAGGCCTGTGACTTCTAAGCTGGAAAATACAAGTATTACAGTCTTATAAGTCATTTTATTTGCCCTCCTTTCAACAATTCTATGACAATGACTGCAGCTATTTGATGAAAGCTTGGAAACGAGCATTTTCTATTCACTCATTTACATCCAGAAGTTCATCATCATCTAAATAAATAAACCATGTGCTTTCACTAGAGATAATAAAACTATCATTAATTTCAATCAGCAGTGAATTTTAATCAAGAAGACCTGCAGTTGTTTCATAACTTGCCTGCAATTTCAAAAGCATTTATCACTGTCATCATTTGTATAAATTTTTAGACTTCAGTCCTATAAAAATTTATGCATGAGAAATGTGTTCTAGGGCTGCTTTTTAATTCCCTTAGAAAAATGTCATGATTTGTATTTAAAGTTTGTAGTATGTACTTAAAACACCAAAATATAATTAAATTATAATGGAGTTGTTCCATTTTTTTAAAGGAAACTAAAGTAAAAACAGTAAACTGTAGTGTTTTCTTGGTTTAAAACATTTAAAAGGTGAATTATCCCCTTTTGTGGTTTGATATGGTGAGAATGTAGACATGGAGACCACGTCAGCTTTTAGTTAGGTACAGAAGTGATGAGCAATGGTTTAATGCAGGCCCTAAAATTTACAGGCTGGAGCACATCTTGTAAGTATAAACAAGCAAACCAGTTAATCAGGTATGTGTTGGCATTTCTCAACCTGGAAAGGTGAATTGCTAGTCAGAGGACAGAGCAGTGCCAGCAACTGGCCCAGAGGGCTACAGCTGCCATCTCTTTCTACCTGGGAGGAAATCAGCTCACAGTCAGCTCTTGAAAAACAAACTTCATCCCTTTTTTATTTATAAACAGGCTCTTTTTCCATCCAGATATCTCTAGTGCTAGCCATGGACTCTTGAGCTCATTGAGCCACATGTTAAGTGACTACACTGTTCTTATCAAGACCAACAGGGTAGATCATTGTGCACTAACTGATACCAAGTTATATATATGTTGTATATTTTATATACTGTAAGCAAATTTAAATTAGGATTTGTGCACAATCTATTAAAACATTCATAAGACATCAGCGCTATCATGTTCTCAAAATGAACTATTCTATTTAAATTATCAAAAAATCAGCATTCATATAGAACCATCATAGATATTTAAAAACACAATACTTCAAGCCCAACCAAACTCCTTTGAAGAACACGAGTAATGTTTTGCTAGTACGTAAAAAGAAAAAGCAGAAAACAAAGGTGAATTTGGACATGCTGTTTCTTCTGAACTATTTGATAGCTCAGCTGAAGTTCAGCCCTGTGAAGCACTGTGGTGCAGACAGGTGAACATAACCATACTGGAATAACAGCTTAAAGCAAACACTGAAAGCCAACAGAAACATTACATGTCTGCTTCAGCAAAACGAGTTCGACCATCTCTCACAATAATCTGTACAACTCAACTGGATAAGAAGACAGAAAATGCATTGTTTAGCAAAGGTATTACACTCTTTGTTTCATACTTCTGAAATAAATGGATAAAGAAATTTTAATTTCATTAAAAACTGTGTGTAGCATTAGCCTAAGGTACCTAAGGGCTTTTATGTACTTAAGATGATTTTGAAAAGCATTAAAAAAATCAAATTATATATAATTTTAAAATAATCATATAGCAGAAATTATATTCAAAAGAGGAAGCAATCAAAGTCCTCATTGTGAACATGTCAACAGCAGTGTTTTTTAATCATTTCTTATGTTTTTAAATAAAGGGTTTGTAGACTGTGGGGCAAAGATTTAAAGGGCAAAGATTTAAAGATTTAAATTTTAAGATCTGTTGTTCTGAATAGAGGGTGCAAAATGGAGCGTGGTTTATTGGAACACAAGGAGCTAAAAGAGAAAGTAAATCTTGCCACGGAAATGGAATGTCCACCAACATGATGCAGAGAAAATGACAGTACATGTGTTTAGAAATGAGGTAACAGACTTGGAAAGACACCAGAGAATTACAATATCACTTGTTTCCTCCCAGAAGAAAGGGGACAGAACAAGGGTAGAAGAGTGCAGAAGTGCTATCTCTTCTTGATAAAAGACTGAATACTAATTTTTATTTTGGCTGTGAGACAATCACAGATAAATTACAAGTAATGTCTCTTCCCTCCTAAAAAGCACACCAATGTGATTAATCTGCAAAATCTGAAAACCAATCCAAATTAAACCAAACATAGTAGAAAATAGCTCAGATATTTGAGCACTCTCCTACATGAGAGTAATAAATTTTCATTTTTTAGACTATGCAGTTTGGCGTAATAGCAGTTGAGCTGCAAGGCTTACATTTTTCATTTACAGAAGAGCAAGTGCTTGTACTGATTTGAGGAGACCGCTAAGTGAAAGTTGTAGCACTTTCATTAAAGTGTGTCATGGCTATTGTCCAAAAGAACTTGAGCACCGCTCTTATCTCTAATTAAAATGTAACAATTTATTCGCTGTATCTGTCAGTTCAGAAAGGATAGGACTTGTGAAGCATCAAAGGACACCCCAACTAGAAAATGCACTTGAGTTCAGAACCAGCAACAACTGCCAAAGAGCTGCCCTGCAGTTCATCATCTCTGAGTTAATATCATTGCAGCAGCAGCAGAGTACAGGGAGCATACTTGCAAAAAATAAACCAGGCAAAAAATACTTCAGGAAACAAATGACAGTTGACAACATACTTTTCTTTCATATGCATATACGAGAGAGCAAGAGCGATGGAAGACCCAACATCATAAGAGAAATGGGAGTGTGAATATTTTGCTTTAACACTCATGATTATGTTTCCTTCCTAGAAGGCTGTCTCAGTTGCACAACTCATTTGTGGAATTTCGCCAAGGACTAATGAGGCAAAAACCTTCACCCACTGGGACATCATTCTTTTTGGGTTGAAAAGAATTAAAAAACTGAAAAGTGGTCAAAACCCTCTGATCCTCCAGCCAGTCTTCCACAACGTCTCCACTGCAGGACACATCAGGGTAGACTTTGCCATAATAAAACCACCACATGTGCCTACAAAGTATTAGGCCGTGTCTTTAATTACTGGTAATTACTTTCTGTAACAACATATTTCTTAATATAATAATGTTGCACAAGTGTATTTTATAATGATGTAAATATCTGAACCTAAAGGTGTTTTTATATTGCATAAAAGTACAGTGGAATTGCTACAAAAGCACCCTGGTCTACCAGCAGGAAGTGGGCCTCTGTCTCCAGGCAAGATCTACCAACCTCTAAGGCTGGTAAACATCATTTATCCCACTACTAAAAGGTTCAATTCATTTACAGATCACCAATTTTACACAAAATATCCGAAGTCAAATCACACACCATCACAGATGTGCAGAGATATTTGCAGACTTACTCCATGACTGCCTGGAGGACTCCTCCTTCATCCAGGAACTGGTTAGAGAGAAATGCTGCAATATTTACATTTGCTGAGATGATGAAAGAGCAGTGAGGCATGATGGACTGTATGACTCTGGAATTCAGACAGTGATTTAGTCGATTTTGCATGAACAAAGCATTCTGAAATCAGCGCCTGCCACATGGATCACTGATGATTCAGAAAATATTTCAGTGGAAATGATACACACAGGCCCTTGTTAACATTTTGGCAACAGAGCACTGCAGTTTTTCTGCCAGACGTGCAGAAGCTGAACTGGCATAACATCATGCTACACCCTGTACATCCTGCACGTATCTTTCAGCTGTGACTGCTCTGCTATAACAAATGGCATCTGAGAGCCCATAAATATCAGTAAACAGTTCCAGCCTATTAATAGCTTGTCTCCCTCTTTAATTTGGCATTTCATACAAATAACATCAGGCTATTTCTGTTGTTCTGAATAGAGGGTATTTGCTTTTGGGAAAGATAGACAGAAGGACACTAAAAAAAAATACTCAAAAGGAAGAAATATGCACAGCTTTTCTAATACCACTGAATACATGAAGGATTTAACTCCTTGGTCATAGCTTTAGCAACTGAGTGACTGAGTGCAACTAGGATAAAACAAACATTTAAATTTTTGCCACTACTTACAGACAGGAAGCTCTAAAGCCACATGCACTCCCCATAGGCTGTGAGGAAACCTGGTCAAGATGTGTAGCAAAGCCTCTACTTCTTTATCACATACTTCCATTTTTGCCTGCATTGCTGTTGCAAACCCAGCAGCAAGTGTACAAGAAGCCTAAATCTCCTTCCATCCAGTGCTCAAGCTCATTAAATGTCATAAAATGTTTCCAAATGGAGAAAGCGGAAAGGGCAAGGTTCATAATAGGATTTAGAGAACAAAACAACTCTTTCATTCACTGTAACTTGGGAGAACGCTTGTACCAAAAAAAGAAACTCACCACCAAACAACCCCCTAAATGATCAGTGGAAGTTCAGTCATCTGACTGCCCTAAACGCTGTTAAACAAACCCCATAAAGCCAACCTATTAATCCTCCAGCAGGGCTACTGTAGAAATAATAATTTATGCAAACCCCCTGGTTACTCTGATGTCTTTATCTGTGGAAGTGCAGTGACCCCTGAACGTCTTTGACCTGCTAAGTGCTAACAAATCAAACACTCAACGGCTTTTAATATATTTTCAGGCTGGAGTCCTTCTAATCAGATGCTGACTCTTGAGTTCCCCAGCAATGAATATTTCATAATATTCAGCCAAATAGTGTTAGAGTCAGAAAGTATCAGCTCCTGTGGATTATATGCAATCTATTCTCTGCATACAATTATAATAATTTTGTTTCCCCAAGTTCTTATCATTTGGCAGTATCAAGTCAATGGAAGGAATGAGACCAGGCATGGTAATAATTCTTAAATAATAAATCACTATGAAAAATATATGGAAATTGTTGGTCTATAGAATTACATACAGTTATTTCTTAAGCAATTTTTCTTTATACCTGAGAGGTACGTTTGATATATTACATTCAGAAGTTTCTATTAACAGAAAGTATGAAGTGAAAATACCAAACTTTTTTCCACTGGAGTTCCATGTCTGTGCATTTATCATATTGGCAAGGAATTACACTATTCTTAAGACAGCCCCAAATGTGATATAATTTTCCAAAAATAAAGACATTTAATTATAAATTTACCAACTCTACTTTATCAAACATAAAATAAAATAAAAAAAAAAAATAGAAGTGCATAAAAAAACAAAAGCAGACTGGAAATTAATGATAAAAGACTACCCAGAACCAAAAACTAATGACTGTAAAAGAGATTATTTTCTTAGCTTGTTGTCTTCAATTGCCAAAGCCAAAGTAATCAATTTAACTGGTTATAAACATTATAAATTTTGTTAATACTTTTTCCATTCAGCAGGCTTCCTGTATCTTATGACCCAGGGTATAAAAAGGGATTCATAAGGAAGACTATAGAAAAGATCAGTACAAAAGTTCATTGGAAGCAACTTAAATGTGTACTGAAGAGCAAGATTGCCATTCCCCATACTAAACACAACCCAACAGATCATCCTTCCTTTGGTTCTTTTTCACTGTCATGGGAAGTACCATGTTTTTTCAAGCTTGTCTCTATCTAGCAGAAATTAAATGCTAATAATGTTTAATGACTCATTTTCCAGTTAATCTACTACTTGAATGCAAAAATACTACTCTAAGTAAAATCCTTCCAAACGTGCATATTAAATAAATCCACAGCATTCAAAATAGGGATTGAGAAGGTAAACATAATATGCTGTGTGTGCCAGTAAGTAGCTTACCTTCTCATGAACTCAGATTTGATGATTGTTTCATTGATTTCTCAAGCCAAAAATGGCTTGTATTTTAGCAGTTTGCCAGAGGGAAAACAAACTGTAGTATCTTGTGAAGTGCAACAACAGAACAAGAAAGTGCTAATTTGAACAGTCACTAAGCTGAGTTATCAATAAGTAATCAATCCTCTCTAAAAGATGCATTATCAGTCTCTCATTTTAATATGGAAAGTATATTACCTTTTGAACAACCTCTTACGGAATTAGTTTTGTCCATTCAAATTTCAATAATGCAGCTTAAAATGGAAAAAAAAAAATTGAGCTTGAACTTTGAGCTTTGTTTCCCCTACACACACACACTGGGAGGATTATAAAAAATTCACAACCTGATTTATCCTTATTGTCTCATCCTTCTGAAACCTCACTGCCCACATTCACTCACAACATCTGTTCAAAAAGAAAGCTGCTACAGGAGACAACCTTCAACACATGGTTTGCCACTCATACCTCACATTGTGACTTGCACTGAACAGCCCTGCAGGCTCCACTGCATCTCCTTCCCCCTAAGTGTAGAAAATATGGTCCCAGAGAAAAGGAGCAGGCAGCAGTAGCCATATTCTCTCTTCCTAATGCATGGAATAACAATTTATTAGAAGCCAGAAGGAGAACCCAAGTTTTGATCTCTTGTTGAAGAGTCCCCACTTTGAATCACAGATTTTTACCTATTTTCAAACCCTTAAAGCTGTCCCAACTGGCTCTAGATGAAGTAGTACTTTATATAATGGTAGCATCTCTCACATTTCTGGGATTTATACGGAGTAAGATAACAGCAGGAAACACAAATAAGTAAGTTCTTTGAGATCTATACGTGAAGAACAGTCACACCTTCATAGTAATTAAATAATATTCACAGTTAGTGTAATAATACTAACAATGTAAAAAGTAGCCCCTAAAAATGACTGGGCTTTCCACAGCTAACTCAACACTTCACATTGTCTATGTTCAAAATTTAAACTTAGTTTTCATTGTTAGTGCTTAATTAAAAGAAAGATTTTCCAATTAAACACTGCCAGTTGTGTGGGATGATTTTCTAAGGCAAAAGGGGAACTTTTACTGAAGCGAAGCGGCAGATAAATACAGCCTCCATTTATGCATTTGAAAGTTTCCCTCTAGTAAAGCCTTGATAAAAGCAAATGTGAAATACTTTGCTGTTCACTGCTGAGAGAAGGGAAAGCATGTATTTCAGTAATGCTGCAAATGCAATGATTCTCATCTTGACCTAAAGGAAGCCTGATGGAGTGGATTTGTCTCAGGAAAAGTGTAATAACAACTAAGTCCAGGCACTCAAACTCTTCTCCTAGGAGTACCACCCTCCACTGAGGCCAAATTTGCAAACTTCTGGCTAGGAGGAAGTTGTGTTTTTCTGGCTCATACAAGATGAGCCTGCAGCACTCTCTTGCAGCTGGCAGGAGACTAAACTGAAGCATCTCCAAATATTTTAATTCAGAAAATATTCGTTTGGACTTGAAAGAATGTACTTTCCAAATCCTGGGGAAAAAATGGCTTTTCCTCTAGATGAAAGAAGCAAAGCTTAGAATAGAGCAAGAGACTTGAAATATTTGGCTTTTCTGCCTAACAAGTGGATGTTTTCTGAAGTATTGCTAGAGTGTAAAAGACAGTCTGGCAAGTACCAGCACCACAAGCAAGTGCTTGAACCTGTGACCTTGGCCAAGCATCTTACAGCAAGCACTAGGAAAGCAGTATGACAGAATTCCAGAGCACAATTCATGTTATTCCAGGTATTAAATCTCATCCCATATCCAAACCGGTTTTATTTCCTATTTAAAAGCTGTCAGAAAAAAAGAAGGCCTATCATTTATAACACCTCTACTCAGCAAAGACTTTTTATTACCTCTTTGCTACCTTAGCATGAAGACTGATATTGAAATAAGATGCACCACAAAGCTGGTTGGCATTGTATGTGAAGTAATGCCTTTTGCTCAAAAGCATAAAATGTTTAATACTGTACCTACACAGCAACCCCATTTCTTTTGTGCTGTTTTTGATTAACCCCTCATGATGAGGAGATAAAAATAATGCATTTGCAGAGCTTATGTGCTCATACCAGTTTCTTCCAGAAGTACATTCAGATATACCTTGTTCAGATTCAGATGCACCTTGTCAACCTTTAGGTAACAGACTTGGCTCTCTATCTGTAGTAGAAAGTATTAATTCATTGATACACAAATTAGCATGAACTATCTCTCTGAAATAAGTATGAAAGAAGCTAAATTGTACCAATATCACTTGAATTAGTCTCCATACAGAAACACTTTTGAAATAGGCTTTAAATAATTTAAATACCACAGAAAACAGTCAGGAAAAAAAAGAAAAAAGTAATCAATGGCACTAAACAAGATTTACCTTTAGTAAAATAATTATTTAACAGCAGTAAATGAAATTTCAAACATCTGATTCAAGAAAGGTCCACGGCAGAGATTTGGATAGGTTCAGTGTTCTCTCAGTTATTCCAACTTTGCAGCAAACACAGTAGAATTATTCTTTATTCTTTTAGTAAGAAATAAAAAAAAAACATATATATTTCAGAATAACAGAGTCTGGAAAAGTGATCCAAACTATTATGTGCTTTGTCTTCCTTGTAACTTTTCAATTTTCAAAGAAGCATAGAACAAGACATCGAGTAGGAAGGGAACTCAAGGATCATCTTGTCCAAACCTTCTTGGGGGAGAAAAAAAAAAAATCATACTACAATTTAAAAAAGCATACTATAATTTTCTATTCTCACTGTAAAATAAACATGAAATGCCTTCATGTGACATTCGGCTTAAGTTAAACCGTTCAGATATGAATTGATACTGTTGAGATTTTCCTCTTCACTGTAGCAGGTGATGACAAGTCAGGCAGAAGAGAAGTTGAAGTAGCAATCCCACACATGTTGGAATTGCAACCAATGTACTTCAGGGCCTCCAGGGTTTACACCATACCATCAACTTTATTATTATTAATACCATTATCAAAATTCAAAACACAACCCTGAGGTTCTTCAGAAACAGATTCTTAACATAAATAGTAACACTTTGTGGTAAGCTGTATATTTTTACAACAAACCTAAACACTAAAAACATATTAAAATCTTGAGGTAACTTCTTTATTCTTGTCAAAGGCAAAGATATTTCCATCTTTGATGAGGCCAACAAACACAGAAAGAATGAGAAGCTTAAAGGCCATAAATTTAGCAGAGGTGAAGAGTGGTTATTCTCAGTTTTAAAGTATATGCACAGGTGCACAGGCACACACATACACATAGAGAAGAGCTTTTGTTTATTAGGCTCATCCTTTCTTCTCCAGCCTCAAAGAAGGTGCCTCGCTAACCAACAGAGCGACAAGCCATCACATCAAGACACAATGTCTCAAGCCTGCCCTCTGAAATACAGCACAAACTCAGAATTGCCAGAAAATCACTTCTGCAAGATCAAAGTCTGTCTCAAATTGCTGGTTGAAAATTCCATCTCACGCTCAGTGAGCAGACAAAAAAATACTGAACATGCCAGAAAAATGAGCATATTCAGCTGCATCTTCCCTGCATTATTTTACATAAATATTGGATTTGGGGTTTTGACAGTGCTTTTGTGGAGGTTTGGGCAAAAAAGAAAGAGGAAAAAAGTCATTAAGTTGAGAGAAGGATGGGAGACACAGAGATGGCCCAAACCATACACGTGTTCTTATAAGCTGGAATCCACTACTGGAATGCAAAATATTGGCTGGGAAAAGGAGACATCCTCAGATTCTCATTGGATTGTTTCATACCATAGCATCTTCCAAGCTTTATCCAATTCCTTGCTAGGCAAGTTTTTACACTTCAATAATGAGAAACAGCCTATTTACTTGGTCCAAGATGAGTGCCAGTCAGGTGCTGGCTGAGAGCCTTAGGAAGAGAGTGACAAAAACTTGAATATTTCTATAGGTTTGAATGCTGATCAGTTGGCAACACACTTTTAGAAGTATTTTTGTCCAACTTAGATAATTATCCAGTCATCTAAATGTCCACTAAGACATTTTTGAAGTCACACATGATATCTACCCACGTATAGCAGGAAGCTCCTATGTGTCCTAAATATCTCAACATTCCACATCATAGTTCACTTTTGTGTAAGCATTTGTGAAAAGCCAAGACTACTCCTTCAGAAATCTAGTTATCAAAAATGCTTCAATTACAGGGATAAATCCAATCAATCAACCTCCTTACTGGAGCTACAAAGTTAAACCAGGATCTGACATTCAAGCTCTAGATTCTTCACCTTTCATACACTAATCCAAGTTTTACAATTTATTGGGATTTTTTTCTCCTCGGTGTAGCTATGTAACTCTACTGTCCACAAAGGCTTGCCTTTGTGATGCTGGGAATAAAATCCTTGATATCAGTGAAGTTACCTACCTAAAATTCATTAAACTTGCAGGCCAAAACCAACATGTCTGGGACATACCATAACCAAATCTACAAAGTAGATTTGAAAAGACAAGTTCACTTTTCTGAGAGAACAGATGTACTGTGTAGCACACGCTGTGATGTATTAGACTAAAAGCTCTGAGAAGCTCATAAAAGCAGTATGTTGGAAAGGAAAGTAAAAAAAAAAAAAATAAAAGGCAACATAGGCTACAACGTTTAAATTTAGGAAGACTTCAAAACACACACAGGTCCAACAGAACAATAGCTTACTAAGCACGGAAGTACTATATATATTAAAATTGTGAACAGCCTAAAATTAGTTATTACATGAAAGATTTAAGAGCAAAATCCGCAAATGTAACCTGTATGCATTAAATTGGGTAATTACTATGATGTTAACTCAAGTTCTATATGTAATTTTAATTATCTTACTGTGCAAGTTTTTACTTCTCTTAATAACCAATCATGCATTCTGAAAAGAACACAGGAAAACTTTTACAATCCACTTCGTACAAAAGGTGTGAAATGCAATACTGAAAATAAGATTATATATATATATATACACACACACATACATGAAAGCTTCATTGTATGTTTTCTACCTTAAAACTTTTTTCTTCTTCAGGCTGAACACCTATATTACTCCAATCCTTTATGGAGAGAACACAAAGTGGGAGAGATGAAGGGAGAGTAAGAGGGAAGTAAGGAAAGACTGAGGGAGGGAATTAAGCAAAAATTCCAGTGTTTGTAACCCTTTCACCTCGATGGGAAGGAGAAGGAAAAGTTTTTGCTTTGTTTTTCTCCTTCTGTTGTGACTGATTGAGCTACAAAGAAAATAACCACACTTGGCTGTTCAAATTTCATGTTTTATGTATCAACAAGCATATACCTCAATGTTTAGGGATGCATTCAACATGCCCAGATGTCTTCTGTTATAATTGCTGCTCACAAACACATCCCATTCATTTTAGCACCCATATCAGCAGCCATAACAAAAGGCCTGGATCTCATGAAGATTTCTCTTCTTTTCTTAACTCTCACGGCATAATCCTCCCGGCAATGAGCTATTCAACAAAACAATTCTCCCTCTCTCTACAAAGATACCAGTCAGGAAGTCAGATATTGCATCAGGCAGCCCCTAAACCAGACCACCCTCCTAGCCACCACATTAGATACCGGTCCTTCAGAAGCCACTACTAAAATGCTAAAAGCCCAATCTGCAAAAAATTGGTTCCAGGAGACAGGAATGGAAACATCTGACTGAGTCTTGCTGTGGTGCACAGAACTGAGATTTTCCCTGTCATCTCAGCCGAGTGCATGCTGCGCTGGCAGACAATGGGACTATTCTGAGAATGCCTCTATTAAGCTGTGCAATTATAGCAAACTGCCAAGTGAAAAACAGATTTGTTTATGTGCAAGCCTAAACATTATTTATCAATCAGATGGGAAGTATCCTGCAGTTAAGCTTCCTCTCTTAACTAGGTTTGCTCTTTGCAGAAGAGTTTCCGAATGCTCCAGTTAACATGATCAAAATACATCATCCCTTTTTTTCTGTCCTTAAACTCGGTTCTGCTTTGTAAGGCAGCTTACAGCACTACCTTCAGCTCTGGCTTTGCTTTCTTCACAAGTGCAAGACAAAACCCAAGTAAGCTGCTCTTTCAGCCGGTGTTAAACACGTCACTGTGCTACAACAAAAGGCTTCAGCTCTGAGATGATGTTTTATTATGTTCCCTTATACAATTTCAGTAACAGCTCAATTCTCGCAGGGATCATCCATGAGCTGTCCTCTCCACCTCTGCATGTTTCCTTCTATGTTGCTCTCAAGAAATGAGCTCAAAAGACTTCAGCTCATCAAACCAACTTTCTTTGTTCATTTAATGCCTTACTAAAACAAACAATTTTTTCATGGCATTCAGCAAGGTGAACTCCTAGGCATAGACTACTCTTTTTAGTAGAGAAAAAAGCAGGTTTCTGAAAACTTACTCAAGTTCAGCCTAATTCTTTTCTGTATCTCTCTATAAAATTGGTCTTATTTAGATTTTCATCTCTACAGGTCAAAGATATTCTAGAAGCTGCCAGGCACACCACCAAACACTGTGAACGGTCATTAAATAATCAACAATATAAGCCATTCCTCTTCAGAAATGATCAGTTATGACACTGGCTGGTAAGTTTCATACAAGACAGTCTATAACATCAAGGGATAAATCATTAGGATTACAAGCAGCAAAAACTCAGGTAATTCCACAGAAAGCACTGCATCACTAGGCCTAGCCAAAGGAGTCACAGAATCAGAGATAAGAAAAGGGATTTAGTAGTTTAATTTTAATTAAACAACTGCATTAAAAAATTACTATTACACCTTGAAAAATACTCAATGGAACAGGATTAGTAATAAAAGGAAGACTTTTGAAGGAAGTTTTCTCCTCAGGTGTGTTCCCTACCACTTATTTCTGCTTCTGAAGCTTCAATTTTGACATATAATTAATCAAGCAAAGGCTCACAGTAAATATAAAATATGACTGAACAGCACTTGTGAGGTGAAAATTGTAAATACAAACACAAAGGGACAGTCTCAGTACTAAGTGAAGCTATTTATCACTACCACTCTGTCATACTAGACTATCCTGATATGCAGAAAGAGTAACAGCTTCCCTATATTTCTCCCAAAACTTAAGCTGAATTTGTGACAGGGAGTTCTTAAAAAGACCCAAAAACTCAAAAAAAACCAAACCAAACAAACGAAAAAACTGATACATATGGATTTTTCATCAAAAACTGCTGAACAAAACAAAACCCAAGCGCCAAGCCCATCCCTGTGTAAAACTTTCTCATTTATATCTCCTAACTATAAAAAATGGTTACCTTCTCCTTCTAAAAATAGTAAGGAAATTGCCACAACTGAACTACATTTGCTGACATGAACAGCTGAGTGCAATTGTGAATTTAGCAGTGTGCTTCCCCCTGCTTTGGAGGAAACAGGATAGGAACACTTGAGTACTTTTTGCTATTCAGTTCTTGTGTATGAACTGAAACCTGCAGAAAATTCACAATTTTTTGAGAGTAACATCCTCTTAGCTAGAAAATGCTGCATGCAGGAAAGCAATCAGGATACAACCATTACAATGCTCAATACAGAGTTTAAACAAAACTTAATGAAATGGGGGTTACAAAGAAACTAGCCACATAATAAACTTATTATACTTATTGTTAAGAGATAAATAACAATCAGAGCAAATTTTACCTGTATATGACATTTTTCTTTGTGGTTTTAATGTCTAGAATATGTGTTGGATTGGATCCATTTCAGTAAACTCTCTCCTGCCAGAGAACCTATTAACTCACATTAATAACTTAGTTAATCGATTAACTAAGACCCATGTGCATCTGCTACAGTCAGATATAACTATCCACGGTAAACTCACAGTTGGATAAGACAGAATAAATAAATAATTTGATTAATGGATCATTTTCTTTTTACAAACATGGAAAATTAAAAGCACCTGGAGTCTGCAGGATGGCTCTGTACATAAGGCAATCTTACTCCAAGTTCCATCAATGCGGAAGGAATTCATCTTGCACTTTATTTGACAGAGGTGACTAAACTTTCTGACTGAGGTGACCAGGTTACTCAAACAGTTATCCAGACTTCCATTAGCATGAAACAAAAGAAATACTGGGCCCCTGAAATCTCTGGGTTTTTTTTAAAAGGATGGACACCAAAGTTTGACTGGACATGAAGAGTAGATAAATACATGAAAAGCAGAAACAAATGTTTCCCCTATTATCTTGAAAAAATGTTGGATTTATTTACTTGACAATATGCATCATAAACATCAACAAAACAGGCACATAAGGCAGATGACAGTGCCAAAGACAGTGCCATCTTTTTTCAAGATGAAATGCCTCTATTAAAAAAAAAATTATAAAATATTGTGCATTTAGGGTCTCACAGAACACTACTCCAAAATTTTAAAGTGTACCATTAAGACAAAATACCAAAGCAACCTTGTTAAAGGCAGCAGAAGAAAAATAAGAAGAAAATATCAGGCTTACAATGGAATTTTAGTTGTACCTTTAACTATAGCTTTTACATTCAGATAGATGATAAAAGGGATACTTGGTACATCACTGCTGCCTTCCATTACCTGTAATTATCCATGTTCAGACCACACAGGGGGAGAGAAATATACATGGGACAATCAATCTTTCCAAAACGTGGTGCTCACCAATGAAAATACTACTTGAAGGATACAAGGTTTTGCTTTATATTGTGGATGTTTTAACTAAATGCAGTTAAATAAGGAGAGTTTTAAAACATCTATTATTTTTTCGATATGTCCCTTGTTAAACTTTATTCAAGCATGTATCCTTATAATCATGTACTTCGTAACAATTGCCAATTAGTACAGATGTTTTGAATTAATGAGGCTAGACCTCAGTTTCAAAACCAAGTATGCCAACTTTCCAATATAATTATTGAGATCTGTCTTAGAAAGCAACACTTTTGTCCTCAATACTCTAGGCAAAAATCTGCTTCAAAATGCTCACATCTCTTATAATTAAACCTTCATTCTGAAGTTCCAGTCAGGTTTCATTTGGGATAATTTTCTATTAATTTGTTTTTAGGTAAAATCCAGGTTTTTTAACTGTAAGGAAATACCTTCCTCTTCTACATGAGTCATACAATATAGATTTTTTTAGCTCTCAATTTCACTAGGCCAAGCAAAGATGCTCTTACAGTATCTTCTTACAACCCTAATTCATTATTCTTCCAGTCATTCTTGCAGCTCTCCTTGGTATTCTACTCACAATTCATGTCTCTGGAACATGTGAGATAAGAGTTGAACACAGTACTTCAGATGAGGCCTCACCTAGTCTTTCTACAATGGCACAAACATGTCCTTATCTAATTAGCAATTTTAAGCTGATTTTCAACAGATGATCAGTCATCTCTTGATACCCCTGCAGATCTCATTTTCAGTCACTTTTGTTTCATAAGTTCATTGATTGTATTTGACAATTCTGTTATTCCCCTTAAATGACTGAATGATTTCTGTTCATCATTCTAGCACAGGACTACAAGCTTCGGCCAATATTGACTTTAATCTGTTTTTACCCTATCTGCTGGATAAAGTCCTAATCTGTAGATTCATGTTCCCTTGTAAAACCAAAGCCGAAAATGTTTTGAAGCTAAAGTTAGGGGGAAAATGGCATTTAATGACAGACTAACATGTCTTTTCCTTAAAATATACTACCATTAAGAGGGAGAGGTAATAAAGTATGATTAAGTATCCACCTGTTGTTTTTTTTTTTTAAAATCCTGAACAATTTCCAAAACTGAAAGCCTATAACCTTATACACCCACTTTCCCTCCCACCTCTACATGATTTGATAGTGCCACTGCCATACTCACTATTGAAACAAAACCCCAAAAACAAGGGTTATGGCAACTCAGACATCTTCAATGTTGTGTTAATCTCTTTCCCTTAAACCAAAATGCAGCAGTTTTCACCAGACACTACTGAGAGCATAAAAACATCTTTGTAGTTGGATGCCAAAAAGTCATTATACTGAATAAAATTTAAAAAAGAAAAAATTAAGTTAACGTGTTCAGCAGAGAAAGTTTCCCGTCACTAAGTAACAGAAATGCTGAGGAAAACAATCTTAAGCCCCACCACTAAAGCAGGCACCTTGGATTCTCCTCTTGTAAAGAAGATCCTGGCCAGCAGCTTACAAAGACTCCAATCCATAATAACAGCTCATTACTATAAACCACAGACTACTTTAAAGACAGACTAGTCTTTTGGGGTTTGGTTCACTCTTGAGAACATAAAAGTCACATTTTTCACGCTATCGCTGCTGTAGAGCAGAGGAGGATTTGTATGTAACATCATCTCTTTTCAAGATACAATTGCAAGACATCCTTTCCATAAAATTCAGACCTACTTAGTGTTCAAACTTGGCCTTTCCACTTGTAGAACGATGTCCCAGCTTCTGCTGCGGCAAATCAAATATATTTGATGTCGAGAACACCGAGAGAATTAGAGAAATTGTATACAGGATAACTATTTCTTCTCTCATTTCAAGTAGATTTTAAAGTTTTTCTACCAGGAACTATTTCTGCTGATGCTGTACACTTTTCAAACCCTGTTTCTTAAAGCAGTTTTTCTGTAGCTTTCCTTGCTCTTGCATAGGGCTGAAAATACTTTTCTCCTCTTCCTAATTTACACAGCAACAGCCAACAAAGTTTTCTTTTTCTGTAGATGATGAGTTAGCCATATAATTTTACTTCAACCTTTCAATTTTCCTGTAATATCCTTCAGTATTGGAGGAGAAAGGACACAGAGCTAAAATATTTATCCATGGTCCCCTTCTCACTTCATCTTTCTTCAAAAATTTTTAAACATTGAAATACTCATAAAACCATTGCATTAAACCATCAGACTCAATTAAAAGTATCTTCCCTTTTCTCATTTTCTTCCATCTGAATGTTCTCACTCCTTTACAAAAGACCAACCACTCGACAAAGAGTCTTATTCTTACATGTCCGATTTCTTTTATTCACCTTTCAAGAGAACTGAGGTAACTGTGACTTTCAGAAGGATTTATTGTCTCGTTTGCACTATTATCTCCCTCTGGAGATATCAAATTTTGCTGTCTCTCTTCCGCCAAAATAGAAATAGATGGGCTAGCTGAACTGTTAGATCTGATTTCTGGCTTGTCCGTATTCCTTTGTCCATCGACTGAAGCTCTGTCTGCAGTAACAAGCCTGCACCAGGTCTCCTTCTTTTCCCAGGCTACTGTATAAACATTTCAATACCACTGGGATCACTGAACAATTGCCTGAAAACTCCATCAGTTTCAAGGTCCCTTTCATGCTTATATCCAGCCCTTATAGTTCTTTACTTAGATTAAAAATCAGACACTTAAATAGCAAAGGCCTTGTCACCAACCTTCTAAATCAGCAGCACGTGATACCTAAGACAGAGTAGAGATCTTCCTCTTGCCCAGTGTGACTACATTCAAACGTTTTACATCACCTTCATTCAATGTGTTCATTACATAAAGTAAGGATTTTATCCCTCAGTGAATGATTCTACAGCTGCGCCGTAGGTCCATGTTTGTTCCTCAGCCACAAGTATTGCTACTTTTTCACTTCCAATGTTTCCAAACATCCTTATATCTCTTAAAAGTGAGCTAAGAAAATCTTCGCAGTTCCACTCACCAACTCACTATACAGGGATCTTTTTAACAAAACAGATTCCACTGGAATGATTTTAGTACTGGTATATTACACAAGCAGAATATTCTGGAGGGATACTGAATGGTAATACTATGAAAGAGAATGCCACATCCCTCTTTTCCTCACCAAAACCCCATTTTTACTCCCATCTCCCCAGATGATTACAATTACAAACCAGAGCTGTGCTTTCAAAAGTTTACTTAGCTACGCAAAAAATGTGTTCCTGCTTTTGCTATTGTAATCAGTGCACAAGAGTTGTGAAATCAGATTTATGCAAATGATATTAATCTTTCAAAATGTCTCAGTAGCTGGGAGAAGAGTGATGTAGGGCCATGAACGCAGTTTTCAAATAGGCAAAGGTTGCTGCAAAGAGAATGATGACAATTCTCAGTGCCTCTATTGGACTGGACAAAGAGTAAAGCACTGAAATTAGAGCAAGGATAATTCAGATGAGATGCTAGGGAATGAAATAATGGAACAATAGAATGTACTGAACTTTGGAAACAGTGGAGTCTCCCATACTGCCAGTGTTTCAGAACAGACAATAAGTCCTGCTGGCACTTTCTCCAAGGCTTACCCTTCAGCTTGGGGGAAAAATACAGCATTTCTGGAGGTACTTAAAAGACAAGTAGATGTGGCACTTAGGGACACGGTTTAGTGATGGACTTTGCAGTGCAGGGTTAATGACTGAACTCTTGAAGGGTCTTTTCCAACCTAAATGATTCTAAAATACATTCTTATGATTGTAAAGGATTCAATAGTAACCATAAACACTCTATTTGTGAATCTGGTTTACTTTTCTTTTTATATATTCTAACTGCAGTTCTATACAGTTCAATAAGTTTAGAACATCACTGTATTGCACATTCTCATCAAATCCCTTTATAGCCTTCAACTTTCTGCGATTTTTGGCACATTATCTAAATTTTACAGAGAAAAAAAAAAGAAAAGATAGACTGGTGTCAACATCCCTTTTGCCCTTACCTCTACACTATTACTGTTATTTCTGCCTCACTGTTAAGTATAATAATACTCATCTTTCTTATCTGCAGTAGGAAATCTATTAATGTTACTCTTTCTCTCAATATGCATCACTACTTCTCTGGTCATCCAGAAACTCCACCCTCTATTGTTAAAAAAAACAGAACCTAAATAATTTTCTCAAATTCTACTAGCATTGGATTCAGGGCATTTTGTTACAACTGTTATTTCTTGGATTTTCTTTACCTCTCCTTGTCTTCTGCTTCTGCCCTCTGGATGTTCCTCACATGTCTTTTTTTCACTTTTATTTGCTCCTTTGAAGTTCTTATGAGAATCTCTCTGACACTTCAAGCATGTTCAGTAACAGTAACAAAACACAGTAAATCAGTGTTTTATCAAAACAATGTGGAAAAATCCAATTTAATTTACTGAAAGTCCATCTTGGACAATTTAAAGGCTGCAATTTGATTCGGATTGCACCCTATAAATGCCAGACAGAACAAGGAACTGTCACTATAATTGGCAAGTTTGATATAAGATATAAACACAGCAAGTCTCTGCTTTTATAACGGCTCACTTCTTTGTTATCTCTTGGTTCTGTGGGTGATGCAAAAGAAAAAGCAGAACATTGCCACCAGTGGAGTAATTTTTAAGGCAAGTATGCAAATTTTTTTATATATAAAATTGAGGCCATTTATGTGATTAGATTACCAAAAAAATTCTCTGCAAATGACTTCCCAATGCAAGTGCTTTACAATAATGCATCTCCCTCTGACATGTACATTATATAATCCTTTTGTTCAAAATGCTTAAATCAGTCTATAGGAAAATAATTGACTATATCTTTTAAAGCTGAAAATTCAGTATGTCTTTATCAGCATTTATTATTCAAAACAAAATTAAAACATAGCTTCCTCATATATATATATACTCTTAGACAAACCATTGGGATGACTGCTACAATGCAAGCTTTACTGAATTTTCCTCCTTGGGGTCAATGACTGAGATAATGAAAAACTTGTTGCATTGTCACAAATACCACTACAGTGGTGCAATGCATTTACTGATTTATTGAATGCTGCAAAATGATTTGGTAGGAACTTCACTGTGTACTTAGGTTCAATTTCACATTTGTTTCCATCCAGTGGTCTGGCCCAAACGCAAGGTTAAGAAATATGCAAGCAAAACCTACATAGCATGTTTGATCTTATAAAAAATTCATGAATATTGTTACCACATGCTTTCTTCACACAGAAAAAGGAACCTAAATACCATCTGTGCAAGACAGTCTAATTAGGGGATTAGGACCACAGAAGTTCTGCTTGCTCACGTGTTCCAGTGCCTGCTCCCTCAGCCACTGAGGAAAAAATGTAAGGAAAGAAGAGGAAAGGGACAGCAGCACCCTTCTGGCTCCAGCATAGACAGGAGTTAACTACCCTCCCAGAATTAAGTTGTGCAGCTCTGCCCACGGGAGTTTGCATTTTTCTCCCTTGATGTACAATGCCTGGCCCAGCACAAGGCCTGCGAATAAACTTGGCACCGGATAAATCACATTTTAATAAGTTCAAATGATATTCTGCAACCAACTGGTATTTAATGGCTGCAGCATACCACTGGGACCAATTTTTCAGGATTTGGCAGCAACAATAGAAAACCAAATGATAAAAGCACATAAGTAGTTCTTAAACAAAATAAATGAGGTATAAACATAAGTAAAGGCTGTACTGAATATATAAAAAGTCTGTACACACAAAACCAAAGATCCATTTGGAACGACACAATTTTAGAAATAGAAGTGATAAACGTACAAAGCAATGTTCTATTACAATAGTCCCTAATATGCTTCCACATCAGTATAAAACTGTTTGTTTCCCACGTCATTTTTCTTAATCACAGGACAATTTATGAATGCTAGTAACAACATGCAACCAAAACCCTTAAAGGAAAATCAGATCCTTTTATTTTGAACATGAATTCTGACAAGTTTCAACAGCTTATATCATATTCAACAATTTGACAGAGATTTGTAGACCTAAGCAATGAACTGCCCCAGAAAAATCTATTCAAAACCTTTTTTTTTTTCCCCTTTGGCTCACCAAGTGCTCACAAACAGATGGATTCTATTTCTTTAACATATTTAATACTTTTATTTTCTTGGGGGTTTTATCGGTTTGTTTTGTTTTTTTTTTTTTTTACCATTTCTGTAGTGGCTGCTGATAGTTCACCTCAACTAAAGAAAAATCAAAATGTGAGGCTGATCATGAATCACAATTATGCAACTAGTCTGCTTTCTGACTGAATGCACATGTGTATCTCATGTACCACCAACTACAATTTGTATTCTGGAAACATTTTCCAATTTGAAGCTAAGTCAGAATATCTTTGTGAAGTAGTATATTTTTCCAGCCTGTGGAAATATTAGATGTCATGCCCATTGCTGGGCTGATCTTAGAGTTAGGAGAATGCCTATGGAAAGTCAAAGCAATACAGCAAGTTGTACAAGATAACCAAGCAGGGAGGGAACACCAGGTCTCCACTGCAGTAGCATTGTAAAGATTGGATCAGGTCTTTACCACTGCTCAAATAAAGTACAAATACCTTTTAAAAGTACAGCTTAATAATAAAGATGATCAACCTTGTGCAATAGCTAAGGCAAAGAAGGAAATTACTCAAGTCAGTAAGTGCTGAGGTATTTAACATGATTATGTCACTGACCCTATTTTTGATTTTCAGTGTTCTCTTGTTTAGTCTAGCACTGTTGTGGAAAAGCAAAGACTGATTACAAAGAGTAATGTCTTAAAGTGATTTGCCAAGATCCAGCTGGCCATCCAGAAGAAAAGCAAATCCCCAAACATTATTTATTTAATTACTTAAGCTAGATTTTATAGTAGCTCTGAAATATCAGGGCTCTACTAACTTTCCTGGAAAGATTGATTAGCATTTCACTAAAACAAAATTCACTAAAACAAACAAAAAAAAAGCCTCAATTCTTTAATCGAGTAAATATTAAGTAATTGGCCAAGCCAGAATGGACAGGCTTTTCCCAGCACACTGATCTTTGGTTTTCCAGCTGAGTTCCACAAGTAGTGGAGAAACAGAAGACAACCAATACCATATCCATATTCTGCCATGTGAGCAGTTGACTCAGAGCTCTCACTGGCTAGTGACTGATATTCCCACTCCCGTTCCGGACGCTCTGATGTCTTCTCAGACACCGAATTCCACACTCAACTCACGCTGCCGACAGATGTGAGGGTGCTGCTTACTCAGCTTATGAACACTTGCCAGAATTGCTTTTCTGCTTCAGGCTGCACTAAATTAATCCCAGCAAAGGCAAGGTTTATTTGCTTCTCCAATAGTTTCAACAAAACACTGATGGCACAGTTCTGAGCAAGGCTAAGGCTAACTGAGTGCTGGAGATAGCCTTGGAAAAGCCAGAGCTCTGCTGGAATGCTCTTTCAAGTCGACATTACCTATAGGGTATTCACCTCAGAAAATCCACTTACCCTTTACAAGATACTGCTGTTTGCTCTTCAAATGTTTACACAGAGAAAACTGTTAGTAACAGTGCATATATACATTGAAGTCAAGGACACAGAGGTAGCCAGTGAGGGTAATAAAACCAAACAAAGGGCAAGCTATGGAACCTTTTTCCCAAAGCTCTAAACTAGAAGGAAGACAACATTTTTTTTTCAGCAGAAATTCTTTTCAAGACGACTGCCATTCTCACGAATTCAACTTTTGCATGGATGTTTTGGTTTGGATTTTTATGATCATAAAATCAGATCTAAAATAACAAAGGCAGACCAAATTTGCTTCCATTTTCAAAACCTCACCTAGAAGAAGTGTCTTGCTCTACCATCAGGAAGATTTTTCTATCTGTTTTGAAAGCCAGACTCATGGTGCTACTAAACTCATTATTTTTTTCCTTTTACCTGCCTGTTGAGTCCTGCTACAAATGGAGCTCTGGATATTGCTTTCCTTTCTTTTGCCTACCAGATAAGTGGAGGCTTTTTAACCTAATACAACTTAATTTTTTTAAATATGATTTTTAATTGGACAGCTAGAATCAGCAACATAGGAAAGAAAATATGAATTTACAACAAACTCTACATAATTGAAAATGCTTAGAAATAACTCATGTATTAAGAAAGCTGAAATCTGGTATTTCAAACTGCAAGTATTGCATGTGAGAAGGAACTTCTCTCGAGCAACATTTATTCCACATATGTTGATAAAGCCATTACTGCCAGTGGGAGCACTCATGCTAAATTGTAGACTAGGCAACATCAAAAAGTTTGCCTGCTTTGGGTGCAGCAGAGAAAGAAAGAAATATGGAAAGCTCTATACTCAACTTTTATTTATGTACACATGGATTTTCTGCACCCAAGCTACACAAAATATGTATTTGAACAATATCCAACAGTGTAACACAGAACTTGTACAATATCTTGCATTCCAGAAAACTTTCAGCTTCCTGAGTAGTACTCTTTTTTTTTTTTTTCGGTTCAGCCTTAACCTGCATTTTCAGCTTTTCCAAGGCCATTTATAAAAAACACTCTCATGGAGCAAAAATCTCTGAAGGGCACTCTGAGAGCTGACATGTGGGAGGAAATGGAACTCTTAAGTTCTGTCTGCATAACTAAAGTGCAAATCTTTTCAATCTTTTAAATAATTATCTTCAGCGATGAAGATACAAAATAATGTCATGTTTATTCATAAATAAACAATTTTTAGTCAGTAGTTTTTGGGCTTTATATTAAAAAAAAATCATCTTAACTGCCCTTGATATATCCACTAACTGAAACCAGCACGTTATTCAGAAACCTGTTGGAAGTAATTATTTTTAAATACTTAAGTTTCAACAGACAGAAATATTCTATAGGTGAGCTGGAACCTAATTATTTCCTTTTTTTTCTGATTCTGCCAAGCATGCTTTTCAACTGACACACTCAGCTTTACACTTATCCTCAAGGAACTGCTCATTACAATCTTTGCCAGCTCGAGCTTCCTGATATTTACAACTTCATACAATTATTTTCTCAGAAATACATCAGTAAAAAAGCTTTCAAGCTAGATAAATGAATTATTTACAGTTGGAACATATCTGACAGATTCTACTTCCTCCACCAACACCGTTTGTTGGAGTTCCACAGTCATGAGTTTGTCACAGAGGGCCTCAGCAGGGTTTAATGTCAAGTGTTGGTACTCAAGCCTTGTGGCAGGAACAGTGAAAGTGAGCAGAGGACAAAGCAACAAGACAGTGTTGCCTTATTTTTCCTTCTCCCAAAGGCAAACTGATATAAGGAAGATAGGTTAGGCTTAAGTTATCAAGCCACAGGAAAGGAAATTCATGTACAACAACAGCAACATGGGAGAATTTCATCACTTCTCCCTCTAGATCGCCTCTAGAAGTCATCAACTCCTTAGTTTTAACAATGCAGCCCACCTCTTTTCAATCACGTTTCTGAAATACTAGCTCTGAACTTTCTTTTAAAAATGCTACTGTGCTTAGTTCAGCAGCTGACAATGCTGTACGGAGGCTCCTGAGATTCTGCACCCATGGGAAAACTGGCACAGCAGTGGAGCCAGCAGGAGAGCTCAGGAATGAAACAGAGACCAAGACAATGGAGGGTCAGAAACCTCAAAGCCCTTCTAAAACCATTTCACTTTGACTCCAGGCTCTTTACGCCCCTTTTTGAACTTTCTCGAATATTGAAAAAATGCCACATACTATAATTCCTTCTTTTTTTTTTCCTCCATTAACCTCTACAGAAAAATACCTCTCCCAACAAAACATCAGAACATAAAATACTTCTTTCCATGCAGGATGACTAGGCTCAAATTCTGCTTTCACTCAGTACAGCATCCCCATCAGTGGTGAGTTGCAGATGCTTGAGTAACAGATTTAACAGAATTATTGTTTTCCTAATACATAGAGTTAGGCTTCTGGCAGCCAGAAACTGTGGTTTGAAAGAGTTTGCATCTGGACTTACGTATTTAGTAGCCACTGACAGACCTATTCTTCAGTTATTTATTTCCTTTAGGAAACAGTTTGTACCAGTATATGGCACCATTTCATCATGCCAGAAGAAAACAGGCTGAGATTTTCCAATTCAGTAACATGGCAATTTTTTTCAGAGTTTCTCCGGAACAATGCCTCAATTAAGTAAAATGATAAATCATTCTCTATGTAATGGGAGTGAGAGAATAGACACAAAAATCATTTTCTGACAGTCATCACAGAAAACATTCAATCTTTAAACACTACATTCTAATTAGAAAGGATAACTAAAAAGGAGCGATGGAATTTTTCTTGATTTTCACATGCTGGTTGTCAAAACACAAGAAAAGCTAGAAAATGTGCTTTTGCTTTCTATGCCCATATTGGACCCTTAAGCCTTTTGCTCCTTAAACTGCTTAATCTGGCCAAATGAACAAAATCTTCCTTTTCAGAGCATTTCCAAAAGGGAAATTATGCAAGCTCCTCCTTGAATACAGCTTTATGAAAACTGTTACCATCGTTGTTATCCCAATGAAAAAGAATCTTATCAATTTACCTGCAAGTAGCCAGTTAATAAATCGTTCATCACATTGCTTTGCAACAGCCATTTCATATATTAAACTTTTAGGGTTTACAAGGCAATCTCCAGTACAGGGGAGGATGAGGAGGCAGTGAAGACAAGATGGTCATCATCATGGTTCTATGGCTGTTCTCTGACTTTCTTTAAAAGCAAATATACAGAAAAACACAAAAAAACCCCAAACAAATCATATAACCAAATAAAACGAGCTCAGCTATGGGGCTCAATGGTCTAATGCTTCACACAGCAGAACCATCCACAATATTCCTGGTGATCTTCCAGAAGAGAGAGAGGAAAAAAGGAAAGAAAACAAAACTTTATCAAAGGTTTAAGAAAAATTGGTGACATCTTCCATAAAAAATCTCATTTATCTCAATTGAATAATTGATAGGAATGTGAATTTTTTATTGAAGATCTGTCATTCAAATTTATACACTTATTATTGGCTGGTTTAACTGCCAGTATGTCTGACAAGGGGTCAGTGCTACTAAAAATCCTTCATCTCATAGTAGCCTAGAATTTTGACTACTAGAGCTGATAGAATTCCTACATTGAAAACACCTCTAAAATCCCCTCAGCTCCAGAGCTTATTTGGAATAATAACTGTCCCTATTCTTCCATGCCAGGACCTTTTTACCTGTTCCTTTCAAGTACATCCTATTTTTCTTACTGCTTTCCCGTCAACAATACAAGTGTTTCTATCCTCAGCTTCTTCGTGATGTAGATGAATAGCAGTCTTAAAACCAATGTGCCTCACAGATATTCCCTTAGAACAGGTGTAATTAATTTTCACACACTCTGGACAAATCCTGAAGTGAGTTTCTCAGAAGGAACCAGCTAATTTAAAAGAAATGAAAGAAAACCCTTCCCCGACCTTCTGAGGGTTTAACCTTCCTAGAACCCTGTTTTTCTTTTCAGGTCTAGTGCAAGCAACAAAGAAAGGATGACAGTTAACCAGCTGCCTTCCTGGACACGTAAAGAGTTATTTGAAAGCTTTATCAACATTTTGGAAGAGACTTCTCTTTAAAAATCAAGTTCCCACCACTTCCTTTGTGGTTCCACTCAAACAGAGGGCAACAGCATTAATTAAAACCAGTCAGCCAGATTTAGAGTATGCGCTCTGTTTGTTGTTTTAAATTGTTGAATATCAATTACCTTATTATTTTGTGATTAGCATGAAACATATGCATCTATGTCTTGTGGCTTTTGGCAGTGATTTTAAAAAAAAATCCAGCAACTTTGCATAAGGCTGTAAACCAGCATGTTTCCAGGCATTTTTAGCGCTGACTAGAGCCATTCTCAATCTGCTCACCAGCATGAAGTTAATTAGGAGAGGCATGAAGCTTATGGCTGGGTGCAGAAATCAGCAATGGAGCAAAATTATCCTTTTTTTGGCATCAGCCAGTAACTGCCACTGTGTCTACATGATTTTTTTTTTTTTAAAGCTTTCACTGTTAAGTATCAGTTTAAGCTTTAACTTTGTATCTTATCCAATTTTCTAAATCCTTCAATGAATGTAAATTGATGAACATATGAAAACCTACAGAGCTAATTATGTGGAGCTCAGGGAGGTACAATAATGTACTAATTTCCAGAAAATCCAGCTTCAGACATGGCCTTGGGATTCCTTTATCACCAGGTCATTTTTGACCAGAGTGCAACTGGCCATTTTATTCACAGAATGCCAAGCCAAGCTTGTGCTGTAACACAAACCCCTTATCAGAATATCCATGTAAAAAGGAAACTCCCTGAATGCATCATTACAGTCCACACAGGGAGAAAATATCACTGCAACCTTGGATAAGTGGATTTCATCAAGGCCCTACCTATCTCTATTTTTCTTGTTACAAGATCACAGTGAAAGCAGAGGAAAATGATGAAAGAGATGTAGATAGGAACATTTTCCTACAAGTGTCCCTAGTAATATATTTTATTCCTTATATCATATTAAATCAGGGAATTATTAGGAAAGAGGGTGCATTAAACAAACAAACAAAAATGTAATCTAGGACTAGATGAAATTCAAACTCCTTTGTTTTAACTCATTTTGCAAACTAAGGATGGATTTCCTTGGCAAAGTCACCTTTTACAGTAAAAGGACCTCCCAGCTACAAAATAAGACATTTGTTACCCCTTCTATGCCTCAAAAGGTGCACATACATTCGTTGTTCAATTTAGACAGTCTGCTTTTGAAATTACTCCCAAACATCCCCCTCTGTACTGTATTTCAGTTTGAAGAGCATGGCAGTCCTGCAGTGTGTGAACTGGCTTCCTTGCAGATGAAGCCAAGACAGAAGACAAGGTCCTGGAGGGGGGATAAAGTCATTCAGGCCAAACATCTGGACCAGACCTCACCTAAAGTAGAAGCCCCAAAAACCACAAACAGCTGATGCTGAGACCTTACCCCAACCCTTTCATTACTACTGCAATGAGCACTTGTCAACATCAACATAAATTAGGTCTTGTTAGTTGTCCTTTGGTTCATGCTGGCAGTTTCACCAGGGAAAGCTGAACCTCATACCCAATACAGCTCTCACACCTCAAGGAGACAACATTAGCTAGGTGCACGAGACACATGGGAGGATGGAGTAACAGGAGCTCAGATGCATTCAATGCAAGGAGGACTGGGATATTCCAAGTCAGCCCCTTTGCTCTCTTCTTTAGACAAGAAATATTATAATGGCTCTTTTTTGGAAACTGTTGTCTCTTCCAACACTGACATACGTTTCTATCTGGAGTACTTCTTTGGAAGGTGCCATGAGCTTATCACATTCAGAAAAAGACCATTTTGTTAAGTGACCCTCTGATTGTTTAGCCCTCAAAACAGTTATCTGAAAGAGGATCCATACTCTTTGGAACATTGATTCCAAATGACACAGAGTACTAAACACCAAAAGCAAGGAGATTTAAGATGGAGTCCCAGTCTCCCAAAGCAAAATGTATTCAGCACATTGACATCTCTTGCATCAACCACTTCAAAGCACAAAACAGGACGTGGACTTTGAAACTAGACACAAGTTCAGACAGAACCACCAGGTTATTTCAGAATTTCACAATTACAGCATTCCATCATGTCAAATTCACATTAAAACATAATTAGAACATTAACATTTTTCTAGATAAATACAAAAGATTAATTTTATAATAGGCACATCAATCAAATATTGGTATGTCTGACCTTAACTTTTTCTCTACTTTGAAGAAGATTTAAAGACACAGTCAGGATATTACAAGCAAAAAAAACCCCAAAATGTTACCCATAAGTGGGTACCCTACAAAACATATAGGTTTCCAGAAGGAAAAAACTGTCACCAATAAAGCAGATAAATACTTAAGACTAGGAAGGCAAAAGGAACCAGAATTTTGAGTTATGAATTATATTAAACCCCCGTATTTTTACTGTGTCTTACTTGTGGCAAAACCAGGCTTATTTCTGATAGACTTCTGCCAAGAAATACAAATAATTTTCCCTCTTTCACTGATTATTCAAAAAAATATCATTGAAGAAGTCTGGATTTGGGGACAAGATGAATACACAGAGGAAGATGCTGCATTTTTCTGAATTCAAAATTAACATTAGAAGAACTTTGAAGAAGGAGAAATTAATTAAATAGTGAAACCACATCCATGAAATAACAAGAACTCTGGAATCCAGTGAAACTTTGGGTTCTAATGAAAAGAAAACACCTCAATATTGCTAATTCTTCTGAAGGGAGAGATAAAAAACCCCATACATATCCTAAAGACAATAATATAAATATATAACTCATAAGTGACTAAATAAAAACTCACCATATTTACCACTATAAATTTAGTTACCAATTTCAGAAGTAATGTTTTCTTATAGATATCCCGGAAATGTAAAAATTAACATAATTTGAGTACTGTACAAATACTGCATCAAGTACATTATAAGTACACCCAAAATACAAAGAAGAATGCATGTTACTGATCATCGAAAAATTACATTAAACTGCAGCCATTTTTTTACATATGAAGAGTTTTTAAAGATATTTATCCTTATTTATTCTTTTGTCAGATGAAACAATTTTTTGACAACTTTTTTATTTTTTGGTCAAGCAAAAGGAAGGATTCAAGCTGCTTGCTGGTAAGGTAAAAAGTTTTTATACTACATTCTTGGCATTTTGAAGAACAGCTTTCTGTATCCTGACTCTAGCATAAAAAAGTTTGAGATTAGCTGATTTTACTAGGTATTCACTACTTTGCAGCAATCATTTTATATTCAGGAAGGAGCTGTCAATTTATAGCTATTTTTACATAACCTTAAATTCTGTAAGAAGACAATTACAAATAAGGTAGTGGAAAGCATGGACGGGTTTTAAAAAGAGTAACAATACTCTTCTGTTCTGTGTTGGCTTCCCTCCACTAATTGGCTGAAATGTGCAGGATTGCAAGGAAGATTAATTGAGGGTAATGAACTGAGGTGCCTGCAAAGGGCAGGAAAGGCCCAACTCTCCAAGGCTGGTCAGAGAGGCTGGTCAGAGGGGCTGCTTTCAAAGCAGCAGGAATATACAAATAACCTCAAGTTAGAAACAGGAACTTGTCACAAGGTGAGAGAACAACCCAATTCACCTAACTCCATCTCTTACATCTACATGCTTGTCCAAACCTAAAACAAAATAGGGGAAAAAAAAAAATCTAACCAAAACCAACCAACTTGCTCTAAATTTAATCTTAGTCATTTAGTCATCTGCCAGCTGAAGCTGGTGATCCTTTAGACCTATGAGACTTTTTACGTTATATATTAAATACTGCTTGGGAGCCCTGGTTGCAGGTGGCCTGGTGGCTGTGAGGACCATGGCTGGAACAGGTGCCACCAGAGCAGAGCCAGGCTTCCCAAAAGCTCTCATCAGCCCTTCAGGCTGAGGCCAAACAGCTGCCTGAAGTTCTACTGATCAATTAGCCAAGCTCCAGGCCAGCCCAGAAAGGAAATGGTTCAAAGGGAAGGGTGGGGAGCAGCAGGACAAAGCTATCTCTTCCACTAGAAGAGCTTTTCATGCATCTCTGTGCCTTGAGCATTGTTCTGCCCCCGAAAAGCTGCATTAATCACTGTTCAGGGCTGCTTTAAACACAGAAGTACAGAGCTGGCTATTCACTGGTGATTTACCACCAGGCCCAACATGCAGCTGACACGGAACACGCTGGTCCCTCACCAGACAGGAGAGGGGGGACGTGGCACCTCTGCCTGACAGCCACGCGAGGGGAGCGTGTCGCCTCTCCCTGGTCTTAAAATTAAAACCAAAACACGGTTTATGGGGAAAACTGGTTTTCATCTCAGTATTTATTTCAGGATCCTTGGGTACAGCACTTCATCCAGGTGGAATGCCCCAAAAATGCATGCACACTTATGGGCCTTGCAAAATTAACACATTTATCAAAGATTCCCCAATGAGAGGCTCAAGTGAACCTCATGTTCTGAAGAACCTTCCCCCCGGATGGGCCTATTTTAGTTTACAAAAATATGTTTTGGAGAGGACCTTGGTGTCTGGGGCTTCCAGGATGTTTGGTCTCCTGGTTTAACAGCGCCGTGAGTCCCAGCTGAGTTATCAGACTTAGAAAGCTATAAGTATGTAGGCTAAAAGCACTGAGAATACATAAAACTATGTAAAAGGGTATGTAAGAGGGGTATAAAAGAAAAAGCAAAAAACCATTCTGGCATCAAGCGCAGCATCACCCACAGCCTCGCAGGGCGTCCCCAAGGAACAAGGGCCTCCTTTGGATTAGCAGAATTGTGTAATTGCTGGGAATCCGGAAAATTAAAGCTCACGCAGTCATGAATGCTGCCATTATATGCACATAAAGTCCTAAGTGTCATTTAGAAGTGCCTGGAACCAAGGCTATAAATTAAGATATCCACACCTCCCTCTGAAGGCTGTGAATGTTTGAGGGCTGTGGGTCCTTATACAGAGGAAAATAAAACCAGTTTTTCAAGCTTCTACAGCTCTAGAGCTTCCATAAGCTCTTTTAATTTAACCCTGAGAGAGGAGTTTCAAAAGCATCTGTCATTGATGAGAGAATTACTATTTAAAACTTTAACCAAAATTATCTCAGTTATCTCTGAAACCTTTTCTCTGGTCATATGTTTATATCCCAGAGCACACTTGACAACGTAGTATCTTCTCAATAAATCCAGTCCTCTTAAATATTACTCAAGACAAGGGACAAAAAGCACTCTGACCTCAATGACTCTAAAATTCTGATTTCTTATTTTTCCTCATGAATGCTAGAAATAACCATTGCTCATTTCTATTATTACTGGGCAGTTAATACTTAAATTTTATGCTGAGATATACAGATATTTTTAAAGCAAAAATACTGCTACAGCACACCTCTCACTTAGGGTGTTCTTGCGTAAGATACGAATTACTGTAATGCAAACAAAAAGAGCGTAAATGACATGGCAGAATTCTTAACACACATCCATTGCTCAAAGAAGAAACAATGAGAAGTTTTAGGAAGAAAAATGAAATCACTGCAACCCAAAATACAAAGAGCATGACAGCAGCCAAAGGTCACAAGTTTAAAAGTGTGCCAAAAAAGCTCTGACACCAGCCCAAAATAGGCATGCTGCAAAGTGCCATCTGTGCAATGTATGTAAATGTAAATGTTTTTGTGATCTGTCTGAAAACTCAAAGGAGATATAACCACAGCCTGTGGACAATCACACTTCCCTATTTCTAGGAAATTCAGCTGTGGGATCTCTATTCCAGGAGTGAGTCTTCACGCTGGCTTGTGTTTTGCTTTAAAGGATACAACTCCTGTGATAATTCTGCTGTGAATACAACACACTCACAGAATCTTCAGTGCCTTTGTTGGTTGTTAAAAAAACACTGCAAAACCAGATGTAGAATTTGGCTGTACAGCACTAAACCTACTAATATTACACTAACTGGATCTGCCTGAGTGTCCACTGAGTGTCCTTAAAATAAATTTAAAATTTTTAAAAAGTACTGTTCTTCCCAAATTCTACATCATCTGATCCAACATTTTCATCCAATAAAGCACTCTGTGTTTTGGTATTTAGTCCTCACAATACATTTATTTCCACAAAGCTTTAGGGGAATACTTTATTACATATTCTAAATAAATATGGCTTCAGAAAAAAATCTGAAAAATTTTCTTAAAACATATTTAGTTTTCATAAATTTCATAGCCTCAAGAACTCATCCATGTATTTTCACCCAAAATTCTCTTTAAAGATATTTTACAAAAGAAAAACAAAAAAGGAAAGAAACCCTGAAACCTTCTCTAGGCTTTTCATTTCTAAGTTTTACTTGAAAAAACATTGCAAGTACACACAAGTGTACATAAAGCGTAACACACCAATTTTTTTAAATTGCACTGCAACTCTTATTTAGCGAGAGTCCTACAATTACAACATTAACCTAAGCACTAAGTTTCAGTGCAGTGGCTGGTTAGTGTAATATTTTACTTCAACTGACCTGAAGGTTTAAAATATTCCCCCAAGAAGGGACATCACTCAGAATTAAGGACTAAAGCAATTTAAATTTTATGGCATTTTTCTAAAATTACCCAAATTAAATATGAGAAAGTGAAAAAGTACGTCAAGGACTTGGCTACAAAAGTTACATCACAATTTATCAGTAAATCTTAACATATACCCACATATATATATGCTTTTAAATACCTTAACCTACTTGTCAGGGGAAGCATAAAACAAGGTATAGTAATTAAAAAAATAATAATAAACATGAGTTACAGAAACTAGAAAAAATTATCTCCCTGGGGAACAACAAATTTAGGTCTTACAAAGCCCTGGAACTAAGGAGGGCTTGTAAGCATTATATTTGCAAATGATGTGGAATCACGGAAAGTAAAAGCATTGAAGAACAGAAGCAGAAAAGCATCAACTCTGAAGAAATGTATGAACAAAATCAGGCATGTGGGTGGAATACATTCTGCATTGAGGTTAGAAAAACATATTCACTTTAACTATGAACTATAGGGGGAAAACTGGAATGAGCCTGGAAAACGTTCAACATATTCACAAGAAAAACTTGCATGAAAAAATAAGACTGGTGATTCCAGGAGGATTACAGGCTTCAGGCAGCCACTAGTAACATTATAAAGTTTTCTAGAGGAGGTTCATTACCTAAAATAGTATTTACTTGGTTCAAAGAGAGACTAGAGAGGACACAAGTTTAAGATCCCCTACTACAACTGAATGTACAAATTGGAATCATTATGAGACAAAATGCAGAGAGTATTATTTGGGTCAATTTGCAGTTGATGCAAATCTGGATGGAGTTACTCACTATGGTGTTTATTTAAATTATCTAGTTTTTGAATGATGGAAACAGAAAGAAAAATGGAAGAAAACCAGAGCAAGTCTCAGGCCTATCATGTATAAAGTACACAGACTTTGAAATCAGCCATAAAGAATGTGTATTAGTTACTCCAGTGACAGCAGTCTGAAGGGGGAAAAAAGGCAAGAAGGAAAAGAATTATAAAGAGCCAAGAATCCATTGTTTAGCTAGGTATGGAGCAATTTCAAAACAAGTGTCCTTTTCAAAACCAGATTACAGGATGAAGTATGAAAACAGAGGGTAAAATTTATTAAATCTCTTGTA
This sequence comes from Vireo altiloquus, assembly GCA_013396875.1. NCBI lineage: Eukaryota > Metazoa > Chordata > Aves > Passeriformes > Vireonidae > Vireo > Vireo altiloquus. Next base: position 513,599 of record VZRF01004972.1, read on the forward strand.
ATGCTTCGAAATCAAAGCTCCAGCCATAAGAAATAACGATAATTCAATGTAAGTCCTTCAAATAAAAAGATGTTTACCTCACTTAACTAGGTAAGTTTGTCTACAGCCTTAGCTGGTTTTATAGCTCCCTGCTGGAATTAAGGGTGCAGGACAGTAAACTCAAGGCTGAACTTTGGATGTACATGCTGTGTTAGGGTCCAGGAAAGCAGGAAAACTTTTCCTGCTCCTGTGGGGGTTCACTTTTTCCCTAGAGCTCCCCAAAATAACTTAGCCTTTGACCTAAGTCCGTGGGAGAAGCTCCCTTCACTTCTGGATGAGCTGAAAGCATCAAAGAAATGAAAAGATTTTTGTTTAGTGTACCACAGAGTGTGCATTTGTAGTTTCAGGTTTTGCTATATATATATATATTATACAGAGACAACATGGAGGAACTAGGGAGTTGGCTCTGGTTTCTTCCTCTTTCTCCTTCTTCCCTCTCCGTGTTCCACTCTAAAGAAGGCACAGAATGATTAGTAGAATAGGTTTGAGGTAGAAGAAGTGTGTTAGAAAGATTTGATAGTTATTGGTACAAATGGAAAATATCATACGTTGTGGTTAATTATTGGATAAAAAATAAAGCTGCACACAAGATCTAGCAGGCATTGTACCTCTGAAACTACAATGACAAGCCAGGCACAGGCTTTGCTGAGAAATTGATAAGGAAACTAATAAACAACCCGAGAAACTGAGCAAGAAAGCTTCGACTCCTTTCTTTATCTGGAATTGGAATTCAATAAAAGAAGGAAAACCTCACGTCCAGAGAAACAGAGCTTTTTCAGTGCTGTTTAATGTTTCACTATAAAAAGAGTCTTACAGCTAAATGCACATCAGTGTTTCAGAGAGACCTGAAGGGGAGTGGTCTGGTTCAGTTTTAGACCGAGCAGACCATGCCCACTCTGTGGACCCCAGTGAGAAACAGGGCAGTGAGGCAGTTCCTGGGCTGTGCAGCCCTTCCAGCCAGCTCATGGTCTCTTAAACAACACTTTAATTTAAAACTTAAAATTATCAGTGTGGCCATCAGTCCTTGGGAAGTCTGGATGTTCCATTATTGGCCATCACCCTTACTGGGAGTCTCTTTACTGTTCTAAAACTTTAAAGAATTGAAATAAAGAGGCTGTGATTGCAGCCTCCCAAACTCAGAACCGTTACTAGTTCTTGACTTAATGTCAGTAATTCATAAAAGTTGCAACCCAATCTTTATTACCTGGGCTGCCACGGGAGAAGCATTACAAAAGCTCTCACCGCAGGCACATGCTTCAGTCACAAAACAATTCAGATGATTTTACTGATACTATTCAGAGGAGTAAGAGTTACAGGAAGACTGGTAACCCTGCCTGTAAATCAAGACTATCATAGCGTATCTATCTGTAAGAAACACAGAAATAAATTAAGTAATAAAAAATAATCTTTCAAAAACAGAACAAGAGCAGCTACTGGCCTTGCCTCATATCCTGCCAGTGTAAAGAATTCCTGCTCACAAGAAAAACAGTCCATGTTGGAAGCAAGCAGAGAGGCCTGTGGGAATTTGAAAAGTGTAAGGCTATTATTTCTAGGCTTTCATTGCCAGAAATGTGATCAGAGCTCCAGGAAAACACAGAAACCAAAAGACATGGCAATTTCAATATTAACCACAAGAACTCCGAAAGTCCAGTTATGCATAGCTGTGGCTCTTGAAATTATATCAGTATTACCACATAAGCCTTCATAAAACAGATAAATATTTAGTTTTAGTCCAAGAAAGGTCCTTTTTGGCAAGGTAGCCAGTTCTCCAAAATGCACAGAAGGAACTCAAGTATGTATCTTGAAAAAAAAAAAAATTCCAGCCCTAATTTATTTGCTGGTAATGAATGGATGACTTTTTTATTTTCCTACCTGAACATGAGCACAAAAATACCTTGACAAGTACACATTTGAATTCATTATTTCATTCTCAGTTCTGGTACTACCAGCAAAGATTTGAAGGGTGAGGAGGCAGAGAAGTGGTACAGGAGGGAGTTGTGCAAAGAAAATCCTTAAAGAAATAGCAGTCTGGTCCACATACAGAGTTGGACTGTTTTAATAAATCAGTTCAACTTCACATGTTGACACGTTTTAATGGCTCTACCACTGACTTGTATATTTTAACACGTGTCTGTAAATACACAGAAATAAGCCAAGCTGACATAGGCAGTTTGAAACAAGTACAAATATTCAGCTGGGATACTACACTTATTCAGTTAAGTCAGCTTCAAAACCTACTTGTAAATGTAAACAAAGCTTAGCAAGTGCATATGTGTGACTGTAAAACACTTATAAAGTCCCCATGAGTCTAAATCTTAGATGTGTCAGAAGTCCAGTTAGGGTGCAGCTTCTACAAGAAAAAAGTGAGAAAGGGTTTTTTGGTTTGAGCGTGTTTCAAATATATTTGAATAGAAAAACACCAATATGTGGCATCCTTCTTTCTTTAATTCACTGTTAGAAGGCTAAAAAAAAAAAAAATAATTCAAGTTTACCTTCAAAACAGCTGTGCTAACAAGCCTTTGACAAAGTATCATTCCTAAAATACACACAAAATAATTATGCAAAGTGATATTAACAGCAGGCCCCTGCATCTCCTGCTCTACTTTATTGAAGCCCCTCTCAATCATCCATGGTACTGGTATATATTTCTCATTATGTCTCCTGACTTCACATATAATCATGCTTTTTTTTCTTTGATCTCAAAAGACAGACAATGTTTCCTCCTCTTATCAGCTGTTTTAAAAAAAAACCAAACCGAAACAAAATCATTTAAAAACATACACAAAAACCCAACCAAACAAAAAATCTATATACAGATGGATCCTGAGTTTCAAAATGTGACTTGTGAGACCAACCAAACTGAACCTAGGACTAACTGACAATAGGAGAATTCCATTCACCTAATGTAACAAAGAGAAAATTATTTCATTATTATTCAGTTTTCCCAAGTGCAAAGGATATTTTTAAATTATGCAAGTCTAGGAAAAATTATTTTACATTATTAAATTAAAACAACAGTAGAAATCTATTACCTGAAACCTCTGAACAAATGTTTGTATTTTCTATGTAATCTAACCAAAAAGAAGACAGGAATGAATAAAAATAGGGACCTTCACAAATATTTGCTTTATTGTCTTACTTTTTTTTCCTCTTTCTTTCACAATATTCTCCCCTCCAATTACTGTTGTATCATTAGAGTGGAAATTGCTTCCTATATACATCACTATTTAAGGTAATATGTTTTAGGCTAATTGCTGCTATGAAACCTAACAGATACTGCAGGTATTGCAGTGCAGACACTGCAGCAGGATTCCCCAGGACCCAGAGGCATCAAGTCAGCATGGGATCTCAGAAGTTTCCCTCTGACAGGAGCTCACAGCCAGAGCTGTGGCAGGATTTGATGGCCATGAGAAGTGACAGTCATTTCTGCACGTCATGGAGAGCTGATCAACCAGCTCCACTTCATTAAAGTACAGCCTTGACGTGGCATTCATTATCAGAACAGAAGGGAAACCCTGCCTCATGTTAAACACAGTACTTTGCAGAAGAAGAAATTTTGAGAAGATAGCAGTTAAGACAAAAAAAAAATCTTTTGTTAAATGGTTCAAATTTGAGAAGCTGTTTTCAAAATGATGGAAGAGCAGCGTCTAGAAACTAACTGAAATTCAGCACAAATCAAAATTCTCGTTGAGGTGGGGGAAAACATTCTTGCACAGAAATTCTTTAAACCAGTAAAATGTTAGCCTGACAGGCATGAATTGGCTCCTGTCTTCTGATATGTAGGAGACACATGACCCATCATTTCTTCACCCATACCTTTGGTAAATTAGACCACATCAAGTGTCTCCTGTAATAACTCTTGTGATAGCCCAATTTCCCCTCTGTGATGGCCATTTTCATGCTCATTTTCTTTCTCTCATTATGTCAGTTTTTCCATTGTCTGCATCATCCTCCCCCAGTACTGGTTTAATAATAAATAAAGAAATAAAGAAAGAAATTCAGGAGTTGATGGCCATGTCCAAGGGAAAGTGAATATCTATTTAATTTGCTTATCAACATCTTAAAAACAGAACACAGAAAATATTTACTTTTTTCTAGTCTCTAGGCCAACCTTTATGGACAAAACATCTTTCCTATTTATTCACCTTTCACTTAAAGATCTACCAAGCTCAGGAAGAAAAAGTAAATCAAATTTTCAGAAAAAGTCCAAGACATCAAGAAAGAATCATTAAAAATTAAACACACCTATTACCTGTACCATGTTATAAATATTAAATTGGTCTAAATATAACATATTTATTGACCAGAATTTTTAGAGCTGGATTTTTTTTAAAATCTAGTGAGAGTGCACATACTAGAACAGGATGTACTTAGTATTAAGCAACCCTATATCAGATCAAAGGATTTCAGAGCCATTTCTAGCCAGAGAATGACATTATTTATACTACTGTCTCCACAGAGGATAAATCCATTTCTTGTTTGAAAAGGTTAGGCAATAAAGGGAGATTTATAAAAACTAGTACAAATAATTGGTTTCCTTTTCCTTATCCCCTGCTGGCTTCAGTACTCGTTGGATAACCTTAAACCTCCACCCAGTCTGAAGCAAAAATATTTTTACTGAGATTTTACAGTACTGTTTTACTAAAAGATCTACATAATTATCATTATGTTTCTACTGAATGAAACCCTGATTTTAAAAGGAGGTACATCTACATATATTTTTAAACAGTGTCCCAACATTCTCAATATATGACTGATTTTTCACAAAGTCAGCTGTGCTATTTCACTCCTCTAGGGAAAATAACAGTTACAAGTATTCAAGAGACAAAAGATGGGAAGATATTTCTAATTTATAAACACTAAGAATTTATTTAAAAGAGAGTAAAAGACTGCAAAAAATAAGAAGATAAACAGTGACCCTAATTATCTCAGAAATCTGTAAACTGATACTAGGTTTTATTATGGCTTACTTTTTAGTTTAGTTCTTGCTTAACATCAGTGTTAAGTCAATACAAAACAAAAATTTAATTTGTTATCTAGAGGTAGCCCTTTGGGGGAAAAAAAAAAGGTTTGACACGCTGTGGCAGTCATCAAGAAAATTTCCAAATAACATTTGGAAATCAAGAGTTCCAAGATTTTATTGCATTTCACACAATGTAGCTGATATTATCACCAATAGCTACAACATATTTTTAAAAGTATATAAGACTTGCTGATGACTATTACAAAGTACACTACATTAATGAAATCACTGAAAATTGCTTTTAAGTATGAAGAGCTGAGATACTGAATGAAATTTATATTCTATTTATCCATAACAGAGGCAGAACAATGCCAACAAAGAACAAGAATTCTTTTTCTGTGTAACTAAAAATGAAGTCCATCTAAATTGTAATTGTACAGGAGGAATTTCTCAGCAAAATGGTTCAGTGCTAGTTTTCATGATCTCATTCAGCAATTTGATCCTGCTAAGCAAAAGACTTGGATTCTTACTAATCTGGAAGTTTCACATACTTAAAACTTTTTGATTTCTAAATGACAGAAGAATGAGCTTTAACATTTTGCAAAATTGCTACTTAAATATTTGGTGTTTCACTGATGACAGGTTGCAAATTAATGCAAATTACTACAGCACTTAATGCACAACTTTAACACCTCGGCACCAGAAATTAGGGAATATTCACTTATTCATTTCACACAGGCCTTGAAGCAATAAATCAGGCACAATGGCTAGAGTGCAACTTCTTACCTAAAATGGACAAATTGAATAGAACAAATGAATATTTAACTTGCCTATAAATAAATGCAGTTTTTGAAGATTTATTACTGTCTATTGGAAATACTCAAGGACTATCCAGCCAAAGTAATGATGTAAAAATCACAGATGTTAGGAGGGAGAGTGTCCCCTTATTTTTCTCAATGAAATATGTGAATATTCAATGGCCCCTATGTAATATATATAACAAATTGCAAGAAGCTTAGTTTGGTTAGTCAAACTAAGAGAATTCTAGTCAATCACATGTGACATTAGGCTCAGAATCCCGAAAGATATTCTTCTAAGAAATGTGAAGAAGAAACTGTTCAGTTGGTCACAAGCACAAGAGAATCTCAAATGAAGAACTACTTACTACAGTGACCATAACACAAAACATTTAACATGCGAAGGGGAAAATAAAGAACAAGAATAAAGAGGTTTACTACAGCAATCAAAGAGTAGTGTATTTTTGCAAAAAGGACATCAAGAGAGAACTTAGAAAGGTAAAGTGTTTGTACCTGGCACAGAGCTATTCAAAGATCCCATGACAGATTCCTCATATTTTGGCACTTTTAACCAAATAACTGGGTATGCCAACAAAAATACCAGAGAGGACACTTGCTCTTTTCTGTTTCACAATAAATTTTGTGGGTTTGTTTTGTTTCTAATCACAGTACATTCTGTAAACAGCTCTACAATGCTAATAGTCACTGAGGGTGGAAGGTGACTCTTAAATCTTCCAGTACAACATTCCTGCTGAAACATGGTCAACTAGAACAGGGTGCTCAGGTCACTATGTCCAGTCAGGTTTGCAGTATCTCCACAGACATAGACTCACAACCTCCCAGGCATCCTGTTTCCCCATCACAGTAGAGGTGTGAGTTTGTCAGTTCAGATGGAATTTTGTGTGGTTTCGTTTGTGCCATTGTCTCTTCTCCTGTCACTGGTAGAAGACTTTGGCTTCCTCTTATTCATTCCTTTCCAGCAGGTATATTCAGACATGGATAAAAAAGATCCTCCTGAGCCTCCAGGCCTAATCTCTTCAGAAACAGAACAGCTCTCCCACATTTTTAGTGATAACATTCCTATCTGATCTCCACTTTTCAACTGTCTCTCAGTAATAACTCCTACTGACACTACTATTTTTCTGAATTATTGAAGCCTCTTCTCATTCAGCTGTTCAATACTGGAAAATATCTACAGTGCTATACAATTCTATTTCAATCCACTTTCTTCAAAGTAATGTTAAGTCATCAAACGTGAACAAAACCTCCGAAACTGTAACCAGGGACAACATATTACACAGTACCTGCAGTATATTACACATGGGACCTATTTCTGATATTACCTTTCCCTTGAAGTACTCCACCATTCAGACAGAAGTATGCAGCACAGTTTCTAGCCATGTATTTAGTTTTGCTCAAATATAAATTGATGAAATGGACCATTTTTAAATTCACAATCAAAACCATCAAACTTGATAGTAAAGCACTTTTTTCTAAGCAAGATCACTAAGCAAAAAAATTGGGAAAATTGGGAAAAAAGAGAACGAAAAAACAGAACAAAAGGAAAACCCAAAAATCACCTTATTTTTCTTATTTAATCTCCTTCTAATTATCTTCCAGGAAGTAGGAAGTCTACTTTAAATGCTATTTTCTTCTATTGTGTTTCCTTTCAGTTATACTGTAGTGCTCATCTTGGCTAATAGATGCTTGCAAATGAACCAGGCTGTCTCTCCCAGTTATCTACTGACCAGAAGGTATAGCCCCAAAAGCTAATGAGCTGCTAAACATCGCTGCCATTGAAGAGAGATGTATTGTGAATTTGCAATTTTGCCAAACACCATGCACATAACTGATGATTCCTGTCAGTAGCTGTAGTGTGAGATCACGATTGACTCCAAGATTACAATTAAAATGGAATACATTAAGCAACTCGTTATGGATAGGAGCAGCATAAAGCTTGTCACTGACTATGGCTTCATTTCTCTGATGCAGACACCTCACGAAAGCCTTAATGATTTGCCAGGTACTGTAGATGATCAGTCCGTGTATAAAACTTATTTGGAATAGTCTGTAGCTTTGTTTTACTGCAAGGAAATCACAAATTTTATTGATTTTGAAATATAAATCTCCTTCATGCCCAGACAGAATAATGGCTAAATCATTCAGAAGAAAATATTATCATACAGTCATTTCACTCATACAATTAAAGACCTGATTTACAAAAGGACTTATTTTTCAAGAGCTTTAACCCCACACTGGACTTTACTGCCATGTGCCTTAGCTCCCATTTTACTGCAGAAGAGGAAAAGGTAGCTCAGAACTGGATTCACTCCAAAGGGTTTTGATAAATGCACTCCGGGACTCAGTACACAAATCCTGGTTTTAACTTCCTTTAAAACACCAAAGCTCTTTCATGAATCTACACGTTCAATAAAACTTTCACGGCAGGCGAAACTGCGCAAAGAACATGAAATTTCATCATTTTAGAGATGTGATTTTTCACTGTATTTGTACACCGTAACTGTCTAGTTTTAGATGCTAAATATGCATCTTTTGCAAGAAAAAGGAAGCAATTTTTACAAATATAATAACATTTGTAAGTGGCCTTTGTTTACATTCAGTGGTCAAAGCTCTTGCCATATGTCATCATATCCTCAGGGAACATCTCCCTAATCATCTGGACTGCTACAAGAAAGGGTCAGAGATGTTTATTTCGGTTTATTCATTTAAAGTAAACAAACAATCACAATTTTTAAAAGATCAGTTCACTCGTGACCACTTCAAAATAATATTCACATTCACTTTGCTCTGTCAGTGAACCTGTCCAGAATGTCAGACTGCTGATTTCAGTATGTTCTTCCAATTATAACTTTTCGTGCCACTTGAGTTCTGAGGTGCAGTGAATTTTACATAATGAAAAGAAAGCTACAATGGCACAAAGCTCAGGCTTCTTTGGAAGGCTGCTAGTTTAAATGAGAAATGAAAACAAGATAGCAACAAAACCTGACACATTTCAAATCAGAGGTGAAAAATACAGCAATACAGCAAGCCAATTTCAGAAATTTTCTGTTTATAATGTTATTTTAACTCCTCAAACAAGAGCTGATAGTACTGGAGGTCTTATAATTGTGTATTTTTAAAATTAGTAGTAGTAGTTTGCTGTGCTTCATTAGATAAGTTCCAAGCTGGACTTTTTGCACCTAACAAAGCATAAAAGACTAAATCTATGAACCACTGCTTTCATTATACTCTCCCTTTTAAGGCGAAAACCCAGCTTTCAAGCAGCACTGAACATTATCTAAGTGCAGTGGCTCATGAAATACTGGACATTAAAATCAATCAGAGTTTATCCTGGGAGTCTAGACGTAAAATGAGATGTTTCTCATGTAACTTTTAGAAATGAAAAAGAAGAATTTTCATCTTTGTAGCTGATCATCACTGCATGGGTGAAAAACACATGGACAGAACAGTACAGACATTTTTCTGCTTAGGGAATACCTGTTAAATGTGGATCTGTGAGCAGTAATCAGACAAAAAAAAAGAAAAAGGCATTCTCCAAGGACACATATGATTAACAAGCTGGAACCAATTAAAGTCAAGTGAAATCCATTAGAACAGAAGTTCCTCAAAGTTCTGTTCATGCCTCTCTGGGTGGCCATGTGCTGCCTAGATATGTACATGCAAAAAATCTAATGTTTCAAGTAATACTACAAAACCAACCTAGATGGTACACCATGCTGGAACTTTCATGTCAGTGTGTTTTAAAAGCAAAAATCACTCATTGGTGACAAGAATTAAAAAAAAATAAAGCCATCCACAAACCGCAGTATTTCTACTTATTTAATCAAGTAAGATTTTTTATATATATTCTTTTCATTCCAAGATGATTTGTAATAAAGATATATATATTAAAAAATCCACCTTGGTAATATCTTTGAAAAAGGTTAACTTGAAAAATCAGAAATCCATACCTAAACTTGAAAATAATGTTGGCATTTTCTAACTTAACTTGTTTAGGAGAAAATCACATCTACAGTGGTCTTCCACTCTGAAGGTTAGTTGCAAGAGGTTTTTTTTTTCTGATGTTTCTTCTACCCTTAGTTTAAAAGAAAAATAAAGTTTTGCCAAATGGCAATTAAGCAGACAAAACGCTGCCAAATTTTGTTGCCTTTGTAAAACAATTTCATTTCATCTCCTCTATTATGGACTCTCTAGGTAATCATTTAACTCTAGCAAAGCCATCAAAACACCATCTCTAAGTCTTCTGCAGGGTACTATATGTGGCAGCTCAGGAAGACTTCAAAATTGAAGCCACTTTCTTGACAGATATGAAGGTTTCCAGTTCTAAAGTTAATACACTGTAATTTCTGAGGAATTTCTGGTTTTGTCTGTCTCCTCTTCATTGGAAATTCAAGCTTCAACAGCACTCTGCTAGGCTACAACTGCACAAAGCTCATGCTTCTTTTCTGGACAGAATTGTTCTGCTGTTGCTTCAAATCTGGGGTGAGTTTTTTCCTCCAAGTTTATTACATTCATTTTTATTAATAGTCAAAAAAATTTTAAAAAAAATCAATGTCCAACCATAAACATGGTTTCTAAAACAACAAGCACCATCACTAGTGGTCCATTCGCATGAAGACATGAAATTATTTTTAGTTGAGGATAAAAAAGAAAGTGTCTGAACACCAGCCTCCCTCAGACTCTGCCATCACTGCATTCCCCTCGCATCAACCTGTCTCATGAATCCTTCAGGTGTTCCTTTTTCCCTTCCTTCCACCAGGGCTGGTGTCAGCTGATCTCACAGACATGGCTTTAAAGACCACTTCTGTGGTGGCAATTCCTTGAGCTCCCACTCTGGGCCCATCCACGCCGTGTCCCTTACAGCAGCTCAGCGTCACCCAAGCTCATCTGGGGCTCCAACCACAACACTGGGCGTGATGAAATAATCTAAGCCTGGCTCATTTTATCAATTAACTGAACACAGCCACATGTAGAGACTGGCAAATGTGGCTCCCACTGGCCTGGGCCCAGAAGCAGAGTCCCACAGAAGCTGTGCCCACTGCCTTTCATGGAGCATCAATACCTGGTTACCTCACAGCCTAGACAGTTGCTAAATATTTAAGAGAAAAAACAGCTGTGAGTAATAAAGTTCTCTTTGAAACAAAAAAATTTAAAAAAAAAAAAGAAAAAAAAGAAAAAAAGAAAGCTAATTATACATATGCTGAGAAGCAAATTAGTATGTTCAGAAAGGAGAAGTTACATATAGCTGAATATTAAGCAATATGGCTGGAAGTAAATAAAAGTGACGTTAAAAAGAATTTTATTCCTTTTCCATACGACCTTTCAGATTCTCCTGAACTGAATGAAAGAGGGTTGATTCTCAAACCTTCCTTCAGTATGGAACTTTACAGACATTTACAACAAAAAATCCATATAAATTATAACCTTAAGATTTTTACCTATCATCTGCAGATAAATATCATCACAGCAATGCATGTGAAGGGGTCAGAAAGCCAAGATGAACACACAGAAATATTAAATCACCAAGCTTACACACAGGTAGCCTGGCACTCCCCCCACCTTTGGCAATCAAACAGACGTAGATCAAAGGGTTAATACACACTTGGTATTGTTCTAACAAGCAGGATATCAGCTGGTAGGTGAGACCATACAGAAAGGCAGCACTGACGCCCAAGGAAAATACCAGCTGTCTCTGCTCAGAGAAGACAGATTACCACCTGTCCCCGTTATCTTCCACACACAATACAAGGCACGTTGGCCATTTTAACAGGGATAACTGCACCCATATGCTGTTTAGTTTTGAACTGCACTCTCCCTACTTGTAAATATTCGTGATGGATCAGTCTAAATTGTAGATTAGGTCAGTGGTGATGTTTAGCTAGAGGCTGAACTTCACACTTTTGCTCCCTGAAGCCTTAATGTGCAGCGTGCTGAGTTAGCTTCACCACTTTAGGCAAACAGCAGAAAGCAAACACATATGCACATGGCTGTGCACACACATACATGCACAAAGAGAGGAAAATAATTTTTAAAAAAATTAAAATTTTAAAAATATTTTGCGGAAAAAACTGTTTAAGTTGCTGTGAGAAGTTCTGCGTACCTTTTAAGCAATACATGAAACGGTGTTAAAAAATCATAAATACTGCTATAGATTTCAAAACCAAACAAAAATACAAAAAAGAAACAATCTTCCTGCAATCTATATAATTAGGAAAAAAAAAATCTATTCCAGTAAGTTTTACAGTGGCATTTATGACACAAATACACAAATGGCTTTTTTTTTTAAGAACAGATAACTAGAATCTCAGCAACAACTTTCTGTTGGTTTGGACACTTGATTCTTGCAAGTTAACTGGGTTTTTTTATGTTTGAAATGTGGCTCTGAATAATTACCTTTATGACAATTTGAGTTTATAAAGAAATAAGAAAAAGAACAAAAAGAATCATCTACACTGCCACCTTCACAATCACAGCTCATAAAAAAACAAAAAAAAAAAAGAAGACTCAACCCAAATCTTCAGATCCCATAGGAGCAGCAAACTTTATTAGAATATTCTGGTTCTTCTTTTTATTCTCTTTCAGCCATTCTGTGTGTTGAAGCCCCACCAAAAAACAAACCAACCAACCAACCAACCAAACCACACCAAAACCTCACCAAACAAACAAACAAACAAAAACCTCCAAGGAAAAATGCACTTCAGAATTGCTGGCATGGGATACAGCTGGCTGCTGTCCGTCAGCCAGATGTCAGTGGCTAAAAGCTGCATCACTTGCAGGGAATAGCAAAGATGTCTGACTAGGAGGCAGGAATACATCAACGAGCAGTGGGATGAAGGACCTCAAATTCTGAGTGCCTCTGAAGCTTCAGAGATTGACAGAGCTCTCCAGTCTTGCTCAATGCCTGTGAATACTTTGCCCAACAGCTGTTCAGATGTTTGTTTCAATAAATTCTTCTAAAAAATGTTGAAGTAATTATTTTGTATAAAGCTCTTGCATCATGGTCTAGGCCGCTAGTTATTGCAGGACTCTGAGACAATGCACTGTGGTTTTGACCCAGAATCAAGTATTCACTTATGCTGCTTTTAGTTTTAGAACAAGTTAAAGACTCAGAGACATGAAAGATTCACACTGAAAGCAAAGGATCATAGATTTCCTCACTCCTTCAACTCTATTCCATCAGGCATGAAATTCGTGATAGTTGAGCAGAAACTTAACACCATATCCATCTCCATGCTTTTTGCGAAAAAAGCCAACACGCATCAAAAATCCACCACTAGTCTTTTCAGTATTTCAAAGTTCTCCATTTTTCCAACAATAAAATTTCACCACATGTTAATTCATAATAAACATTTTAACGCCTTCCATGTCGGCACTTACTTGGTATTAAATTGCTGAGCAAATACCAAAAAATAAAATAAAAATTAAAAATTTCCACCCAAAAATCCCAAACCTACAGAACAACATGATTTTCAACAGTGACATATGATTACTTGCTAGAAATGCACAGGCTAGAAAACATAAAACTTTCATAAAATTAAACAAAGGGAACTTTTAATTTTTAAACATGATGCAAGAGATGCACAATTTATCAATGAATTGTCTAAAGATATCAAGTCATTTAATTAGTTCCCACTTCAACGAAGCTGATAAAAATTTATTTTACTCTCAGCCAAAGGAAGCCAAAGCTTTCTTTTCTTGTGCTGATCTACAGATCAACTATGTTGCTTTTAATGAAGACTCAAATGCTCTGAAGATGTGTTTCTTTAAATATAAATTAATTTACCTTCCTAATTTTTTCCCATCTTGTAAGGGAAGTATACAACCTTTAAATTAAATTTTAAAATAATACTTGAATATCTACTGAAAGAGTATTCATATCTGAACTTCAGACACATCTTTCATTTATATTCTATGTTCAGAAAAACTAAGCTGACCATTAGAAAATTTATGTTATTTCACAGGTTTCATGCATAAGTGTTTATTCCCTATAGAACTGTCCTATTAATTTGACCTAAGCCCCTGCACTTGGACACAACATTATACTAAACAATAAATACTGTAAACACATATTTATTCTGTTAGCTACACACTAAATAAGTTTTTTCACAGTTGATCCAAACAAACTCTCTTTACATATGGTTTTATGAATTGACCAATTCTTTTCAGTTTAGGTACTTTGAGAGAATAAACCTTTCATGAAGTGAAAATTTGATTGCTTCTGCTTGATTAGACTTTTGTTTCAAGTAACCAAACACAATTGTGTAATCCAGCCAAGAAACATTAGTCCCTACTTGTCCTTACTTAGGGTTAATATACCAGGTGAAAATAAGGAACATCAATAAGTGGAATTCTGAAAGTTGAGTTAGATCATTAGACTAAAGTCAAACAAGAAAATGCAACCACAGGTATAAATAATGTATAGAAAGGTAGAAGTCACCAAAGGATGACAAAATCTGAATTATTATTTCATACCCTTGCCAAATACATACTTATAATCTGTCAGCAATATGTCCCCGTCTTCACTGCTTGTATCAGTATTTTCTGTGAGAAATGCCTGGGATCCAATCCCTACATTATACTGTTAATTAAGGAAGAATACCGCATATGCACACCTAGTATCCTTATTTAAGAAAGAATGCTGAAGAAGTGCAAGATATGAAGAAGTACTGCAAAATAAACCCTCAAAAATCAATCACTTCCCCACAAAAGTCACCCTGACAGAAGTCAGAATTTCATCCAGTCTCCTCAAAAAGAAGGTTGAGGGGGCAATGACCTAGTTCCAGTCATGGAGAAATGGTTCTTCTAACTTGGAGAAAGCATTAATAGTAAAATGTTTACTAGTCTGGAATTGAATTCTGAGAACGATATACAGGAAGCCAATTTATAAATTTTACATGGAAAGAGATTAATCTAAGGGAAGCGACATAATATAAATGCGTTCTGGTTGTCTCAGGCACATGGGTGTTTTTTCTTTCTAAAATTGTTACAGCACAATTCAAGTTATTAAATTCAATAGAGCACATGGTGTGATTCTTGCAGTGTCCTGTGCAGGATCAGGAGCTGCACTCCATGATCCTTGTGGGTCCCTTCCAGCTCATCCTATGATTCTTTGCAACTCTTGATAGCAAGATGAGATTCCCACCTTCGTCTCCTTATTCACTCTCCTTTACCAGGAGCTCTCTGCCCCAATAAATACCTCTTTAAATACGTTAGCCTAAATACAGGCTAAGTATCAGCTAGCACACAGCCTTTTCCTAACCATGTTCTGTCAAAACAATTCTGCACAGTTTACACAGCATAATTCAACTCAGATTTTCTCAAAACAAGTTGCCTTGACAGTGGCTGCACATGAAGTCAGGCTGCCTCCAAGCAGGGATGTAATAATGGTAGGGAAGGACAGAGGCAAACAGCTGGGACCAAAACCTCTTAACATGGCTAAGCTGTATCCGTAAGGGCACATCTGACCTAATTTGACAAAAAAAGCAGTTCCTGTCACATCAGCCAGCTCCCCACCTCCGTGGGGCTGCACGTACAGGGGAAAGGGATGAGGTTTTCCTCCACTCTCCACTTTCTGAGCCATGCAGTAACAAGAGCAATTGCAGGATGGGGATAATGCAGCCTAATACTTCAGCAGCTGCAATCCAGAGAAGTGAACTCCACAGCACTGGAATTGCCTGTGCACCCAAAATAGCTTGTGCTGGCTGTGCATTTCTACATATAAGAAATCCCTTTTTGTTTGTTGTTTTTTTTTTTTTTTAATTCTTTGAGAAGACTTACAAAGAAAGAGTAAGCATCTGAAAAGGAATAGTCTGTTTCTGCTGCAGTTCTTTTTTTGAGCCTATATAAACCCTCAAATATTTGATTACCTATTATATTTTGCAGCTATTAGGTAGATGACACCAGGTTTTATTTTACATGTTGTTATTGAGATACAGGAGCCCAGAGCAGCAGGAGGCTACACCCAGTCCCTTAACTGGCAGGTTTTCTCTGCAGCCTTAACAAAGTGCGCAAACATCCAGGCTGAGCTCTCTCACATAAAACTAATAATAAAATAAACTTTTCCAAACTATAGTCAGGTTATTTATTTTAGATCATTTCCATTAACATCTCCTCTATCTTCTCATTCATGACAATGTCCATATGCACGAACTGCACAAAGAATTGCTGATCTTGCCACACACAAAGCGAGACCTCCAACAGTAGGGTGGTTCAGTCTGCATCTGGGCTGAAAAATCTTGGAGACCCAAGCAGTAAACCAGCTCTGGACCATGTCTGGGACTCAGTTCAGGCTGCCAACCCAGGTGGGAAGCCCAATTGGCTGCAAACTGGTCGGAAGAATTTAAAGGGCAAAGCCCAAGCTCAATATCCAAGACTGGAACTTCCTACCTTTTGCCTGGGAAAGTGTCACAAACAGCCCTTGAACAGTACAACACAGCCACTCTCTCCAGCTTATTCAACTCTCCCTACCCTCTCCTTCAACATGTTCACTCCTAATCTAGGCTGTAAGCTCTTTTTGATCCTGGGAATGCTGCATTTCATTCCATGGTTAGCACAGAAAAGGGTGAAAACCAAGCAAGTTTCCTTAATGCCTTCTTGACTCGCTCACTATCTATACCTATAAACTGAAGGGGGGAAGAGGGGGTGGTGGTGGGTGTTTGACATATTAATTAATACTCTTCTAGGAGGAAAACTAAAAACAAAACCACAAATGCATTAACAGAGTTATTAAAATTATATTTTCATACTGAAGAATTTTCTTACAGATAAGAAAAGAACAGTTTTGTCACCTGTCATAATATGAACACAATCAAGTAAATATAAATAAGCCAACCAAAGACATTACAACAAGAATAAAGGTGATGATTTTTTACCTTGTAATATGTAACTTTTGAAACGCTGGGAAAGGTTATATATCATATATATCATATTTTTGCAAAATTTCACCTAGGAAATTAAGTATTTTCTCCTGTTGCCCAGTGTAACATAAGAAAAATATATTTGTAAGTGGTTTATACTTTTGTCCATTTTATTTCTTTTAAATAATCATTACACATTTTTAACCAAAAATTAATATATTTTTAAAGAATTTCATTTCATTATCAGAAAAGGTAAGGCAATCTCACTTTGCATTTACCAGAATTTTCATTTTCACACATAGAAAAAAACCTCCTA
This sequence comes from Vireo altiloquus, assembly GCA_013396875.1. Classification (NCBI taxonomy): domain Eukaryota; kingdom Metazoa; phylum Chordata; class Aves; order Passeriformes; family Vireonidae; genus Vireo; species Vireo altiloquus. The sequence continues at coordinate 530,591 of VZRF01004972.1, forward strand.
CAACACTAAGAAAAGCCTGAGAGAGCACAACTCTAAAAAGACCTATTGGATCAAAATTGACTTTCATCAGTGCATCTCTTGATTTCCCTCCTAAGAAAGAAAACAGTGAAGTAAGCTATGAGGAACAGCTAAGAGAGCTGCTTTATTGCATCAGATTTATGACAACCTGAAATCTATTACTTTCCCTTATAAACTCAGGCATAGTTTGGCACTGACATTATTTTGAACTCTTTCCATATGATTAAAAGCTGACAGGCTTTGAGGAAGGAGGGGCTGGAAGACACATTCTCCAGAGAAACCTTCCAACCATGGTGATTCTGAGGCCACTAAAGATACATCTTTAAACAAATTATTAGAAGTATTTCTAGGTTCATTTTCATGTACTATTTTTAATAAACAAACCTTGTTGCAACAGACCTTCATGAACACTAGAAAACAGATTATTCAACGATGCTGAAAGGCTATAAAGATGCAAGGCCACATCACACCAACTCGAATCAGTCACCTTCTCTAGCTGCCTGTAGAAAGAGACAATGCACAACCAACCTCCATAAATGCCTCAGTGAGAGCATTTGCTTATTTCAAATATAAAACAAACTAAACTGAAATTTGTACTAATGGTGCACAACTGAAAGAACAGGCCAGTGCTGACCACTCTGAAAACACAGACTGCAAAGTATCCAGGATATTTTTCTAAAATGGAAAATATCTCTGTTATTTAGCTTGCTAAATGCTGACTGATGTGATCAAAAACTACACTCAGCTTGCCAAAGTCAAGTAAGCAAGGTAAGTAACTGAGCAATGCCCTTCCAGCAGGTGTATCTGCTCCTTCAGGAAACTCTCTGTCAATGTGCCACCTAATAGAGATGTTTACAGCCCACCTGGAGTAACAAACAGCCCAGAGATCTGATACAACACTGCCTCTGTAATTAGTATCATCCTAATTATCATCCTAATTATATATCCTATGAATGTGCAGCAGTTTGATTGAACCTCAGTGTAGACACAGCCTTCCTTCTCATGTAATTTATTTTCCTTTTGCAAATATTACGTATCAAACCAAGATATAGTTTGTACCAGTCTATTTATACGGACTAATTTAATATAAATCACTTCATAGAGAGATAAACCCCAGCTGGGGGAAGAAAAATACGTAAAAAAAGAAAAATAGCAAATAGAAGTGAACCTTAAAGACAGACAAGTTTCTCAAGGTAACTTGGTCTTCAAAAGACAAATGAAAAATAGTAGTAATAATAGAGATTAACAGCTCCTTTACTGGAAGCATGCCCAAGGCTGAGGTAAAAGAAAGGTACAGGATTCTATGAATAAAAGCCAAATATTCTCCCCATCATTAAAATAAATTAAAATCTGTTCATATTAGAGTTTCCTATTCTTAACTAAAGAGGAAAAAACCCCAGGCTATTTCAGTATCTTGCTTACCAGAAAGCAATCAAATAAATGAAAAGTTACTGGATTTAAAATTAACTTTCTCTCCACTCACTAACAGAAGAGCACGTTTGTATCACCTAATGACTAAACACAAATCAGTTTTGTCCTCATGTACAGCTTTCCTCTATTCCATCTTGAACTAGTATCCAGGAATTCTGAACAGTAAGACTCCTTGCCTCATTAAATTTATCGTAACATCTATGCTGAAATGGCAGCCAAAGGAGAATTCACATTACACTCCCTCCAAAATCTTCCTGCGCATTACAAACACTCGATGCAGAACTGCAGGGATTTGGCCTCTGCTGCACTAATAAACAAGTTCAGGTGCCCACAGTCACACCATAAAGCCAACTTTCCCCAGGACATACTCAGTACGTCCCACAGAGACTTTTATTGGCTAACAAGTCTTATTTCACACCACCACTAATCCTCACCCCAGAACAAAGCTGCAAGAGAAACAGTAATGCTCTACCCAGGAACCTTTTATTATAAATTAGCTCCAAATTATCATGACTACTATTTTTCTAAACAAAATGGCAAAGCATGATCCAAAAGCATTCATGTAACTTGACCATCCAAACAACCACCACTGAAATCGCATGCTAAACAATATTTAGAAAAAAATTCACTACATTACCAAAGAAACCATCCTACCTTATATTCCATGGCTGTCACAAAGAAACAATTACCTTCCCATCACCATAAAGCTGCTTCTCCCCACTGCAACAAAGCACAGCATCTGCCAGCATTAACTTTATTTCAATCCATAAAAAAGGGGAGGGCTTTCAAACAGTACCTTCCAACGTATTTTGAATAAAATCCTCTTTCATAAAGAACACTTCTCTCCCTCTAATGAGCTCTAGAGCAGCACTACTCCTTCCCAAGCCTTGTTGTAGAGGCTCTCTTATTTCCAAGCACACCTTGAACTTTCTCAAGAAGGTGAAATCTGTACCATTTCCCAGTCAGTGCCTTGAAAATAAAGCTGCAAAGCCTGCCATAACTTTTTATAGTGGCCATATTACTTCTTTTATAGATGATACAGTAAATCTAAGATACAAAAATAAAATGCACAGGCTCATAAAAGATCTTTATTGCATGCAGTAATTGAAAATACATTTTGTATTTTATTTTTTAAGGTAGAATTTCTCTGTGTATTAAATTAACAGAGTTTTGAACAAGATGCCTGAATAAATTTCTGCAGAACTTTTATTTCAAGTGAGATATGTACAAAACTTACATAATGCACACATGTACGTTTAGTTAAACAATTTAAATCATGATGCCGGTATCCATTTAATTCAGAAGATCAAAGTTATGTTATAAAAAGTTAAAATGTTTATTACTTCAAGCAATTGAATCTATTTGAACACTGACATACCTTAATGTTTCATTCAGTTGTTTGCCTTGTAATTAAAAAAAAAAAAAGTCATGTGTTCCAAAGTTTGATACTCTACTAGGCTTATAGAAGAGCCTAGCCTTTCCAATAACCTGTGATTATTTATTGCACGTATATTTCAGATTCAGTTTCTACTCATCAACCAGAAAAGTCTCCAATACATCTATAGTGGGAACAATTACATGCAAATAATCATCAGGCATTAGGCACACTAAGCCATATATCTCAACAAATCATCTTAGCCAAACTAATACCCTCCAAGTATCTCTCCAAATCATTTAAATAGAAAGACTGAAGCTCAAATAATTAAAAGTCAGGAATAAAGAGATCATTACTCTTAACGTACCTTCCTGTGTTTTAGGTCTCAGCCGCAACTCAGCACTAAACCAGAGCCAATACTACACATCATCAGGAACAAAAAACCTGTCCACTTCTATAGGGGCAGAAGGTACCAAATTCCAGAGGGGCTGTCGACACAGTTTCAAAAAATATAAATCCTTGGAAATAACAGATGGACAAAATTTTACCTAGCTTGGACTGATTGAATGAAAAGAATTTTCTTGGTTTCTCGCAGGTTACGATCCTATTTCCCGGCCTGCCCTGTGAGTGGCCTTCCCTTCCCTCCCTAAATCCTCTGGGCAGCATCTGCTTCAGGAGCCCATGTCCCAAGGGCTGCCAAGTCCCATTTCTACACTCCAAAGAACATCAAAAACCCTGAGATCCAGAAGAGAACACATAAGGTGGCTCATTAAGGACTAAAACTGTAGGTACAACTAACAGCATTGCCAGAAAACAGATACAATTTTAAGAGCCCCCAGGAAAAGAAGAAGAGGGGGAAAAATGTGAGGAGGCATGGAGCCCTGAGGGACTGGCATCTTCTGCCACTGGGCAAGACTTCATTTCCTTACACAATCACAGCTGGCAGATCTGATGAAGCTGAGTGCCCACTCAGCTGAGGAATGAAAAAACTTTACCTTCTTCATGCTGTGCACACATCAAGACACTTTTAAACAAAATCTGCTGAGCAAGACTAGTGAGTAACTAGCTCTTTTCAACTGTTTCCTGCTCTTTTGGTGGTCTATGGCTTTTACAAGATGCCATCAAGATGAATTACAGACAGAGACAGTAACTAAAGTCTGGTGAACAGTTAATGTCTTTCGATGTAGACCACAGACCAATTCAAACTTTCTGCTCTCCTCTTTAACTCTAAAGATACCACACAGAGCTTCACCCAGTCTTGCATATCAGTTCATTTCAATATAGGAATACTTCAAGTAAATGTTTAAAAAACAAAACAAAAACAAACCCAAAAACTTTTCCTCATTTCAGTATGATATGACCCAAAGAATTAACACTTCCCAGAAAATAAAAGCTTAATAAAAGCTACCACTCTTTTCCAACACGCTGTGCTTCTCAAGTTCTCTACTGCCCCTTCCGCTTGGCTTGGATTCACTAAAGAAAAACTTTGTATTTCTTCAACACATGAATGTTTCTTAGGAAACCTAAAGAGTCTGAACAGCAAATTGTACCCTTACTTTCTCATCCTGTGACTCCCCTCACTGTATTCTTAATTGAAGAATAAGTAACAGTAGTGAAATAAAATCCAGTGCTGATTTAAATTCCCAGAGTAGTATGAATGCTTAAGCACAGCAAAATAATCAGTGTTTTACCTACTGATTTACTTCGTAGGCACAGAACAGTTCATACCTTCTTCAAGCTGTAGCTGAGGTCAGGGTAGCACACATATATGTAACTTCCTAGGGACAGAATCCCTGCATCTACAGTCATGGAATTATAGTCCTCATTGGCACTTCTATGCAGTATGAGTTGACTTGTAGCCTCAGGTTAACTCTGAACATTTGCTTTAATAAAACTACACCAGGCTGAGCAGAAGTCTCATGTATCCCGAGCTTTTCAAATTTCAAATAATCTGTGCAACTTTTCTGAGCCTGTTCCAACGTCTTTTTTTGTGCATGTGAGTGGATTCAGCATTCCAGTAATGGTCTCACTGATGAGTACCTTGTTAGACTATCTAATGTGATTCCAGGTCCTTTTCAGCATCTTTTCCTTACAGAGTATGGTCCCACAAGGCAAAACTTCTGAACACATACCTTTCATGTTCAGACACACGATGTGGCATTTTAATGCAAGCTTATACTTGCCAGGTCATTCAGTTCAAATATGGAGAGTGGACTTAGCTTTACCACTACTGGTTTATCTGGGTTTTTTATCTTGTTTATCTTACTTGTCTTATGTGCAAATCCTGCAAATTGTGACTGATGATTATTGGGTAAATGCATTTTGAACTATGTAGATGTATTCTTTCCACCTCTACTAACCCAGTGGGTCTGTGTGTGTGTTTAGAGGAAAGGGTCACTGCTTGACTCTTTCTACAAAGTAGTCAGATAATTTGAAGAAAAGTAAATCAGGTTTTTTACTGTTAGTTTACACTGCTCTTCTATGGAAGGGCTCTCCTCACGCTCATCTAATCCTCTAGGAAGACTGGTTTAAATCAGGTTTCTTTTTTGTCATAATTGAAGTCAGGAAAAAATTAAGCTTACTTTCTTCTTTCCAGTAACAAAATATTTAAATGATGACAGCACACTGAAGGAGCAAAACCAGGGACTGTAACTGCTAATTACTGCTGCCATTTTCTACCCTCCTAACTTTGAAGCTCTGCATCTATTCCATGACATAGAGCAGAAATATGCATGAGTTGCAATTCTCCCTCTACAACAGGGATAACTAATTGACAGCCTGAAGGCTGAACCCAGCTCTGCAAGATGGTTTTACTTGGATCCCACGATGGCCTAGAGCAAAGACTGCACATCATGAACTGTGCTAAACAATTTGCTTAGCCCACAGGAGAGCGGGAAAGGAAGAAAGGGAGTGAGGAGAACTAGGCAGTAGGAGGAACAAAAGATTGTGGGTGATGGCTGAGGGGCTAGAATGGAAGTGTAACAATTCCAGCACTTCCTCACCTTCCCAAGTTGCCTGTCCATAGAGCAGCTGGAGTGGGGCAGAGCTGGAGCAGGCTCCAGAGCATCTGCCCCAAGCTGGGCTAAGCCAGAAGAGGGACCACAACCACACCAGGCTCTTGAGCTCACACACCTTTTGCAACAAACTTTTCAGAGAGAGTTTTGCCACATCTACAACATAAGCAGGGAAGAGTGAGTAAACTGGTGCCCCAAGAACCCCTAAAACAGAGGGGAGGAAAGCAGCACCACTCCCACATGGGAACTACAATCTCTCCAAAGAGAGGTCACGCTGCTGGAGCAGATAGTCTGGAAGTTCCTGGTCTAGGTACAAAATCTTCACATCCTCTATCACAGAATCACAGAATGAACTAGCTTGAAAAAGACCTCTGAGATTATTAAATCCAACCTGTGACCTAACATTACCTTATCAGCTAAACCATGGCATTGAGTGCCTCATTGAGTGTAGGTAATAAAACAATGGGCCTGAATTTCAATTTAGACTGTCCCTGAGCATGAGCAAAATTAAAATAAACGACTCTCATCTGTTTCTGCAGGAGCAGTCCTGAGTCCAGCAAGAACACAGTGAACTGAAGGCAGAAATACAAGTGTCCCTGTTTCCAGCATCTTCTACAGCACCTACATATTTCTCTTTTTTCGCCATCCCTCTCTGGGAAACAGAGGGTTAAAGACTCAATCATCTTGATATATTCATCCAAGCCATGAGCAGCTGGCAGGGAGAAAACAAAAAAAAAAATGAGGCCTGTAACCATAGGGAATCACCAGTACAGGCTCTAGAGGAATGAATCCAGGAAAATGGAAAATTACAACTCAGAGAACTCTTATTTTATCCCAGCACCACCCAAAAGGGGTAATTTTTGGAACATTTCAAAGGGTTTCCAAACTTATTTGTAGTTAGTGCTAAAAACTGCTATGAAACATTTCAATTAGTCTTTAAAACAGAGCAATGAAGAGCAGTCTTGTGAGGAACAAACAGAACTGCAAAAGAGTTCCCAATCTCTCCAGAGTTGACAGATTTTTGGAATCCTCTGAGATCAAGATTTAGTTTCTTCCTGCCTCAGTTTTTCTGTCTAGAAAACAGCAACTGTAAGACAACCTTCATTCCCAACTATGGCACATTTAAATATTATAAAATGCCTTTAAGAACTTCTTTTGAAACACCTTATTATAAACAGAGGAGAGAGGACTTTTCACGGTATTCTTGCAAAAGGAAAACAATGCTAAGGTGCTGGAATTGAAGTATTCCTTGATTATCTTTCTTCTGTATAGAGACAAAATTTACTAAAGGGAGCTGACCTTTATGATTTTATGTTTTAGTCTGCGAAAATATTGTGACTACTTTTGGGTATAAAAACCTAATTACTTCAGTTACCATATTGAAATGATTTGCAATGCTTACCATCATACCTTTTATTACTATCAAAGGACTGGTTCAGCCCATTAAGAGTAAAAGAGCTACAAATTGAGGAGATTTGTATTATATTTTAGTAGCTAATTCCATGATGGCAGTTTTGAATATTTCAGTGTCCACTTCTTCAATAATTATTAATACATGTCGAATACATTTTATTTTATAAAGAAACTTTGCTATCATATCAAGTATCCTGCAAAAAATGCTGCTTGATGCCTATGTATGAAAGGACAGACCTCTACACTGGATTTTATGTTTATTTAGAAAGAGAAACATATGTAACTTTTCATATATTTTGAGAAAATCTTGACCTATTAATAAACCAAAATCATAGGTATTACAAAGAGCAGTCTAGAAGACACCTCTTTAAACAAATCTCAGTGAAGTCACTTTATCAGTGGAGCCTTTCCTGTTTTAAAACCACACCACACACTATACCAAAGAACTAATTCCACTAATAAAACTGGAGCCATACAAATTCTCTTCAGATAAAGATGTCTACAAGAGAGACTTGATAGTGTCTGATGAAAAATTTAAGAACAGCAAGGCATTCAAGGAATCTGCTTAATTACTGCCATCCTAGTCTTGCAGAATTTTTACTCTACATATCCTGTGTATTTTCAGGTAAAAAAAACCAACATTCATTTCTTTTAACATCAGAGAAAAGCCTGCAGTTTTTTTATGAAACAGTCTATCAGTAGTACTATTGTTGGGTAAGGATAAGGCATTGAGCTGAAAACCAGACTTTTAACACTAACAGTTTCTGCCAGGAAAGCATTTACTAACAGGAATTGAGGAACAAAAGCAACCAAAATGCCTTTGCATCTGGAAATGGTTACCAAAGTGGCAACTATGTATAAAGTAGCACAATCACATACCCCTAAGACTTTTTTTTTCTCTTTTAAAAGCAAGTGTTACAAAAAATATTTGACACTTTCCCCTTTTTTCCCTTAAACTAAAATACTTTAAAGTTATAAATTAATTAAAACCTAACAAACAAGCTTCTTTTGTGTGTTTTTTCCCTCCACCTTATTGTGACCTTTTGGAACTGAATTATATAGCACGTATATAGGTAAAAAATTAAATTTCAGCTCTAACACACAGCTCCTCTCCCCAGTCAATTCTGATAGCATAAAGCACAAAGAAGCCCAGTTTAGAGAGTCCACATGTGTTTAATCTTTGATTAATTGAACAAAAACTAAGCGCCTCCAGACATATTTCTTTTAATCACAGGAAAGATATCTTTTCAGTGCTTTGCTAGTAGGAGAGAGTCAGCAGATGTCTGCCTGGTCCAAAGGGAATTTCTCTTTCTCTGGAGAAAACAGTTTAAATAGGAGAGGAATAGACATATGCTGACTATGCACTGCCTAACAGATGACGTAGAGAAGCATCTACTACCTCAGGGAGTGGAACGGGGCAGTTTTCAAATTAAATTTCTTTCAAATTCAAAGCAATCGGCTGAAATCAATTTACATACAGGATGCAAGTCAAGTCAGACAGTTCTCATCAAAACAGCTCACAGACACAAAGATGCAAATCTGTCTTTGTCAGGAGCATGATCTCAAAGAAAGGTTTTAACCTGATGACAGTAAAAGAGAAAAATAAAAATAAATTTCTTCATTTTAAACACAGTGGATATTTTTGTCTTCTGGGGAATGATAATTCAAAATAATATTTAGTTAATACAGGGTATTTGCCAAATATTCTCAATTCATAGACAAAACGTATTGGCACAATGCAAAGTTATCTCCAAATACTAACTCAAAAGCAAGTCTTTCAGAACTTAAGAAAAACTTTTCTTTAATGTGCCATACTGGGGAAAAAAGTATCAGAACAACCAATGCATGAGGATTACTAGTCAGCATTTTACTTGTCTGACTTTATACTTCTGCCTACAGGCTTATGTCCTGTATCATCAGCTAGGAAATGGAAACACTTATAAAAATAGAAATGGTCTTCACTTCATCTAGTTCTACCAAAATGTCTTGGGGGAGGGAGGAGGAGGGGTGGAGGTGGGAGAAGAAAGATCAAGACCCTAAAGCAGAAAGTGGAAGAAAATATACTAGACACCTAAAAACACCACATAAAGACTCCTTTGGAACAGAGGAAGCTCACAACCAGGAAAAAAGAGGAGACAGCCAATGGCCCCAGTTAATTTGATAACTTGCACCAAGGAGTTCTCTCCAAGCTCTGCTTGGGGCTCAGCCATGGGCACACAGGCTGGAGGCCTATTAAAATGCACATAAGGAGAAGAACAAGCATCATACACTGAAAACAGACTGTAGCATCAAAACCTCCTTTTCCTTCTTCATGCAGTTAGGGTATCTGTCTTTATTTGCATTTATACTTGATGCTAACAGTCCGAATTGTCTTCCACAGGCTTCTGAATGGCAAAAGTATGGAGAACTTTGGTATCAATTCACTATGTTGGCTGGATTCAGGAAAAAATACTTAAACATTTGTTGCAGGCTCATGCTTGAAACAGTAGGGCCCTTCAATCTGAACAATTTTGATTCACTTTTTTCTCTGAAACTAACAACTTGATGATGAAATATGCAAAGCACAGCTTTCACCTCATTTTAAGAGCCAAATTCCCCAGTTTTGGCTCAAAGTTTCAGATAATCTTTTACCCATCAGAGCTGCCAGTCCACGGAAAGACTGCCACCACGTTGTTTGATTTATGAATTTGCTGAGCTGCACAGCAATTTCTGGCAAGACTATAAAACATCTTATTTTGCTTAATCATCCATCCCAGCATGGCCATCATAACATCTTAAATTAGTCATGATCTTAAGAATCATCTGTTTATTCCCAGTATCACAACCCATCAAGAACTCTACTCCTAATTTCCTCTGTTCTGCATAGTTTCCGGGAAAACACAGACATGTTTCAGGCAAAGTGTGCATTATTTTGCCCTGATCTTAGCATAATTGCATTGAATACGAATCTTTTATTTATGTGCTCTGTTTTCACAGTGGTTGAAAGTCTCAAGTAACAGCATCCATTGAAGATTTTCATTTTTAAAGTACTGTTGTTATACAGTGACAATAACACTGTGAACTGTTTTGATACAGAATTAGCTATAATGCTCAAATATGTTCATGCACATCCTCAGTAAAAGTCTTCATAGTCTGCTTCCAAAATCTAGAGAAACTTAGCACTTCGGATGTAGTATGGAAGAGGCTTCCAAACATCCCCATAGAACAATCAAAACCCTAAAACCCTAATCTTACAACTCATGATTTTTAAGACTTTTAAGAACTAACCTTACAAATTTCCAGATACATTTTAGATAATACACATGCAAATTTCCTTTAATAACAGACTTACATGTAACTGTAAAATGAAGGTCTGCCATACCAAACTGTCAGGTAGAAGCATATTTAAGTGATGGTATTTCCAGTCAAGCCTCACTGCTGTGATTTTCTCGAGGTTTTGGTTGGTTTGTTTTTTAATCTCTAGGCCTTTTGTTTTTTTAAATCTGTATGTAAGTTTATTCCTTAATGCATCTATTAACCTTCTAACCCCCTCTAAAGCATGCACAGCCAGTAACCCTACTATTTTATCCAATTATTTCATGAGCGCAGGCAGAAGACTCAAAAAAGAAAGATGTTTTGTGATACCTTAGACCTAACCACATACTTGAAACGAAGCCCTGACTTTTGTGAGACTTCGCCAAATAAAATTGTAAGCAACATAAACAGCACATGTTTGCCATGCACATGGATGCCTCAAATGATGGAAGTTCTGGTATGTATCCAAAATGTTTTATTCATTGTCATGCCGCTGAAGAAGGGAATAACCTGTTGCTTGTCCCATTCTCTTAACATGCCAGTGATTACAGGTAAGGTCCATTTATACAAATTTAATTGTTTGAATTTTGATAATGTTGCATAACTTGCAGGTAATAATACAAACAATAACTCAGGAAGACTGTGTATTGCCTAAAATTAATGCAAAGCGAGGAAGCATTGTGCAGCTAATTGGGCAGCTCATATTCTACGTAATAGGAAAAGAGAACTACAGGTAAGTCATCACTGATCTTCAGATTCTATAATCTTAAAACTGTAACAAAGCATTTTTAAAACCAGAACAGTCATCCAGTATGTACTGAAGATTATGTTATGATGATGACAAAGCTACGCATGAAAGAATCGTGCCAAATACCTTGGTCATAAACATACCCCTTCTCTAAAATCACACTCTGACAAGGCAAGGGGTGAGGAGAAAAAACTTTCGGAAGTAAAAGAGAAATATGTTTGTCCATTTGAAATATGATTGGAAAAAAATATTTGCAGAGCCCCTGACTAGCAAACATAACCAACTTCATTTGCATTTGATTTTTTTAAACAGGGAAAAAAACTCTAGAGTGGGAAAAGGAAGATGAATACACCCTTGCAGCTATTGTTGCCACTCTTGACGCGAGTAGGCTTCTACAAAAGACATCCACAAGATCCAGAGATATTTATTTTTTTGAGGAAAATTGTAACAGAAAAAAAAATTAAATACTTGAATCAAACTATCACACACCAACAGCTGAATTTGGTCTAAATCAGGTGGATCCATTCACCAGACAATCCTGAGAGATTCTAACATATGAAGCAGCTTGCAGCCACTTTCCAGCCCGCTAATGCACTGTCTCAAAACTGCTTCTGTTTCTCTACTCTGAAAAACGACTTTGTTTTCCAACTGTTTATGTGATAGCTAAAACAGTCTTCAGCCTTCACTCTGAGGATGTAAGATTCCACTTTCTTCTCCCACCTGTAAAAGCTGACATTTACAGAGAGAATTACCCAGCTTCATTTTGACAGGGACATGCCCTTTTCACGTTCTTTGGGACCTTTCACCACCAGAGAACGTGTCACTGGTAGGCAGTAACCCTAAACCAGTTACATTCCTCCAAAACAAAACATGGAGCTAATTTAAGCAGGTCTCCAGTGATCAAAAGGCTGAGTTCAGGAAGTCAGGAAGAGGGAGGGAAATGGACTTGGAACAGCCTCAACCTGGAGGATGCCTCCAGCCTGTTACCTGATTATCCCATTGCTCACCCCTTCTGGGCTACACTGCCGAAACTGCACGCTTCTGCAAATTAACTCTGAACACATACAGCCAGTCTCACTTTCAAAAAAATTGTGGAAATGGGATTTCAAATACAGATGAAACCAGTCAACTTGAAAAAAAAATAAATAAATCCCCCAGTTAAAAAGAAGTTACATTGCTTAGTTAACTGACTTGCAATTCACAATTCTGTTGAGTTCCTGTTTATGCAAATTTATCTCCCTCTCGTTTATGGAGGTAAGACAGATCTAAATTACAAAGAAAATGCCATGTAATATTAAATTATAAAGCTTCTTTGAGCAGAGCTCTGTAATAGAGAGTAGTTTTACTAGTCTCTAAAGTGTCTGAAAGATTTTAATTCCTGAAATACCAAGTGGCTGACTAAAGAACATGTTTGGTAGATTTAGGATACCACTCTTCACCAGCCAGAGGATCACCTTGTTTTTTTAAGGATTTTTAGGGGCATAATTTCAAAGTAATAACCATAGATACTTAAGGAAATACAGTTGCACAAATACTTTTATATAAAATTAAATAGCATTATGGAGAAGATATAATAAATCCTCAATGCTGTGAGTAGACACACAACATCTTCAAACATTCTGGAAGGGCCACTGGAAGAGGCAAAGATTGAATAAGAGACTTATTTAATTCAATCTGCTGATAATAAATTGTATTTAGGTCATGTTCAATGGTATTAATTGAGGACTAACACTATCATTAGTGAGATATACATCAGTGGAAGAAAATGCAGCATCCTCTGGATTAAATGACATGCAAATGTCAATCAAGTCACCAAGGAGAGGTTGATGACTAGAAAGTGACAAAGCAGAGGGAAAACTATCTTCAATTCTTTGATTTAAGTCAGTACTCCCTTGTGGTATTTAAATCTACAACTGTTTTGAAAGCTCTTAAAATATACAGGTGTTGAAAAAGACAAAATGGCTTTTAATACAGTGTCTAAAACATGTAGCTTTGAAATCCCACTACATTTCCTTCTTTGCAACTGTGGAATCTATGAGATCGTGCTTCAGGAAGATGTCCACCTAATTACATAGGCACCAAATTCTCTTTGTGGACTAATCTCAAAAGATGAGCATTGGAACTGCTTAAAAAGTTAAAATATAATTGCATGAAGGCATACAGAGATGAAAATTTGCTTCAAATTTACTTTAACCTGAATCTAAAGCCAAATGTAGAACATCCACTGAAAAGTGAAGGAACTTCATCTAACTGAATGGTATTGTATGAGATGATGGAAGAAAAGTGATAAATTGCCTATCACATTATGAAACAAACTGGTGCAGACATGAGCTGCCTCTTCCAGTGAGAGTTAGCAGCTACACTGCAAAACATGATGCTGTTTCCTGTTTCACAAAAGGTTTTGGGTAAAATTGCAGCATCAAAGCAAATTAACAGGTACTCTTAATGATTCTGTACTTTGTGGAAAGTAGATGCCAAATACCGGCAGTTTGACTCTGTAAACATACAAAAATTAAACTATAACATAAGGATTTCTAAACCAGCAACTGTGTATGACTACAGGTATAGAAATGTAAACGCTCTGGTGCTCAGAACAGGTGTGCTGAGAACTAATGAGAGCAGTTTGCTGATTTGAAGCAATCCACTGTGAACCTAGCTCCAGTTTGTAGTGACGACAGCATTACCCCTATAACACAGAGCTTTTTAATTTTATGCAAATTTATTCCACCAGCCTTCAACTCTTTCCTTGTTCCTCACCTCTTCTGCGCTATTTAAAGTGTTTTGGTGCTATTGCGCTGTCACATCACTACCTTTTCTATTAAAATAATAACCTTTACTGTTAAAATTCTTTGTCTAAGAGGTCCTGGTATGCAATTAAAACTGTATACTGTAATACCTACATATTTCATTTCCAAATATAGATTGTGATCTTCATTTTTCCCCTTACAGCATTGTTAGTGGTTATTTTTTCATACTAGGCCTTGATACAAGGGCTAGTGAGATCCACTTTGAGGTAGATTAAGAATTTACTGCTACACTGTCGTTAAATGGTGTACATTCACACACTTTTAAGAAGATGCTTTTTCTTTTGTCTTGAGTGTTGGCAGAAACCCTTAAAAAAATTGTGGCAATATCAGTATTTTGCATTCAGACCCTGTTGGTCAGACTGTCTAATAATCACATGCAAATTACTTGAGCCAGGGGTGACAAACACATTTAGCAATTATGCACCAGTTGAATTGCTGCATGTCACAGCGCATCAACCACTGAAGTCCACCTCACGTTTCTGGGTTCTGATGAAAAGTTGTGGAAGACACAGAAACACCACATGCACTTCACGTATTGCTTCAAGGTACATCACTTCACAAAAGAACGTGAAATAAGCACAGAACATTAAAACCCATTCTAAGAACCAACATGAAGTGCTATAAATGAAATAGCAATTAGATAAAAATTAAGATCTTAAACATTAATGCCCACTCAAAATTACACTTAACAAGATACCAGATACAGCATTTGGGAGTGGCAAGTCAGAGTATGATTCAAACAGGTTACGCATTTACTGGATAAGAATCCTTCCAGCTACCCTGACACTGATTACTTTTATCACTAGAAGTGGTTAACAAGGAAACAGCATTATCTTAATCATGTACATCTACTGTTATATGTGAAGCTTGAGATCCTTGTGGTGTGGTCATGAAAGTCCTTGAGATTGTCTTAAAAGTGAGAGACTAGATGGAGGACTCAAGCAAATGCACGAATTTATAATCCATTTCCTTGGCCTTCTGTGAGACTTATGAAAATCAAACTCTTCTTCTAAAATTATACACCAAAGGTGGCACTTAACCTATCTAAGAGATAGGAGCCTCTTCAGAGCTAGTTAACAACATGAATCATTCAGTCAACAGAGATCAGTGTTTTCAGAGTGACTCACCCAGTTCTGGGCTGCCCTTCAACAGGATACCAGGTAAATTGCTACACATTGCAAAGGAAGCCTATAAAAGCCACTTCAAAATAGATACCTAACTTTGAATTGCAAGGTTTCCTCTCATACTTTAATACCCCCAAAACTGATTTTTTTTGACCTACCCTTGGCCCTTCATAGGAAGGCTTAAACCACTTTAATGCACACTCTCTTCCTCTAAAAGAAGTAGAGTTTAAAGGATACACAGGAAGAGATAAGCGTTACAAAGTGATGTGAACATACTTGACTGCTCCTTCCGTTGGCCAAATACTTAAAACTATTGAGAGATAATTTTGTGGGCCAGTTCTTTTAGAGGAAAAAAAAAATTGTGTTTCTATATCTGCCATTCTTCTTTCTAGTGTTTATTTGTGCAACAACAATCACCCTGTTAGATCAAATCCTGGCTATCCAGCCTCCTATTACACACTGTAAATTGCATGGTTATCTGGAGAGGAAAAAACATGTGTAAACTGAAACTAAGTATACAAAATCTTACAAACAGTAAGCGATCGTAATTTCATGGAAGCATAAAAGTAGTCAGAACTCACAAAATCATCAGAATTTCTCCAGTGATATGCTACATCTTCTGACTCTCCTATTTTCCTATCTCCCTATAAATAATAATTAACCGTGTAATTCCTTCATTGCTTTCAAGTCACTGCCTCAGAGGCAGCTCACACTTATTTTTATCTCCAAATAACATCAAAGCAAGCGGTTGTTACCAAAGGGAGGGGGGAGAAATGTACTTACTTGCCACCTCCAGTGATGCATTATGACTTACAGCTTCCCCGAGGTAATTCCTTGCCACACACACATAGACCCCCTCGTCCGGCCGGCTCTTGCGCCCGTGCACGATGCGTAAGAAAAATAAAGATCCGCTGGGCAGCAGCATGCGGTGGGAGCGAGGATCATCCTTGTCCGTTTCCACCCTCTCCCCTCCCTTGTACCACTCGATGGTGGGGGTCGGCCGCCCTTCTGCTTTGCAGTTCAAGGTGGCTGGTTCTCCCTTGGAAACAATCAAATCCGAGGGGTGCTCCACAATCCGAGGTGGGAAATCTTCCTGTCGAAGACGGGAACCTGCAAGGTAGGAATGGGAAGTTTTCTTAGGAAATCACTGCCATGGAAATCCATGACAGGTACGGTCATGGTCTTCTCCAAAACAACTACTTAACCATCACCTCGTAGCACTGATGCCAGGATGATTTTTTGTTTTTTTCTTTTATACCCCTCTTATATACCCTTTTATATAGTTTTATGTATTCTTAGTGCTTTTAGCCCACATACTTGTAACTCTCCAAGTCTGATAACTCAGCTGAGACCCACTGTATTGTTAAACCAGAGGACCAAACAGTCTAGAAGTCCCAGACACCAAGGTCCTCTCCAAAACATATTTTTGTAAACTAAGATAAGTCCATCCAGGAAAAAAGTTCCTCAAAACAAAGAGTTCACTCGACCCTCTCATTAGGAAATCATTAATAGATATGCTAATTTGCAAAACCTATAATTGTGTGTATTTCAGTGTGTAGGAGGCAGTGCGTGCATTTCAAGGCATTCCACCTAGACAAAGTACTATACCCAAAAATCCTAAAATAAATACCAAAGTAAAAACCCCTTTTGCCCATAAATCGTGTTTTGGTTTTAATTTTAAGACCAGGAAAAGGCAACAGCACAGCATTTGATAAGAGCAGTTATTAACATCCTAAAGTGTACAAAAGGAAACCTTAATGCACTTCACTGTGTGCAAGGTTCTCCCACGTGAGTATGTTCAAAAGCATTTTTGCAACAGGGGACCTATATTAGTGAACTGCCATATTCCTAAATCACATCAGTCTTTACACAGTTCATGTACATAATTTACACATACATGCATATGCATATCTAGAATTACAAAAACTAGTCCTACAGATACTCCACACAGAACAGACCACCACAACCAGCAGAACTGGTACTGCTCTAATCCATAACCCAAAGCCATAACCAACCTCATGCAACCTTTCAGAACGGCCATTATTTCATGCAGTGTCTACAGAGTAACCCTTAACATTTCCACTGCCCATAAAGTTGCTTTATTTCACTACTACTGCTTTATTTCATGCTTGTTACATAGTGCATAGAGGTATAAATTTACAAAAGGCCCGAGGGCTTCCTATGCTTTCCACATCAGGGAAAATTTTTATTTCATAAAATTCTAGATGTCTCCAACTTAGAAAAAAATGAGACAATAGTATCCAGCATAAAAGTAAAGTTACAAACAAATAAGATACTCTTCTAGACAAGCTATTTCTAAACAAGATGCTCTTCTACAAAAGCATTCCATTTCAAACTATTTCAAAATTCAAGGTGATAACTGGCATATTAAAAAAAACCAACAAACAAGAAACTCCACCCCAAAACAATCAAAAACAACAAAAAAAGACCAAGCAAACAAAAACACTCCAACCAACAAACACTAATAGTCTGCATAGATATATGCCACAGATGAATATAACACTCAACTGGGTACCCACAAATTCCAAACTGGGAATAAACAGCTATCAAAATTTCAGGGTTTTAAAATGTTGACTCAAACTCGAATTACTGTTTTCCTTATTTCTCTCTTTCCTGAAGCACAACTTTGCCATGGATAAAAATTAGTCTCTTGGGTCACTAATTCCTGATTATTAAAATCTCAGATGCCAAGATTCTTTATTAACATTAATAACATGGGGTTTGAACAGCTGCGAAGCACCAGAAAGAAACACAGGATCTATTCACTGCAGGTTAATAGACCATAAATTGATATGGAAACAGGGAAAGGAGACAAGAAGAGAAGAGGTCCAGGGACTTCTCTTTTAAATATATGCTAAATATGTCTCATACGTATATATATATTTTTAAATGTATATAAAATTAAAATATTCTAAAATGCAAAATTTTCATTTTATTTCACATTTTCTTCACCTCAAGATAATTAAATGTTACACTAATCAGCTAGCACTACCACACACTCATAAATCTCTGCCAGAATGGCCAGACTACATCAAAATAGATTTGCCTTCTCTATGTAGTAAAACAGGGTAGTTTTACATGAACATTACTGATCATTAAATACAAAACATTTCAAACAGCAATAAACCTACTCTACAGACAAGGTTTGGTAGAGAGAACAGAAGCCAGGAGCTTCCAAACCCTTTTGCTAGCTGCACACCCTTGCACAGCCCAAGCCTGCACATCACTCCAAACCCAGATTTTAAGCAGCACCTCCAAGAGGTCTAGCACAGGCCAAACCCAGTGAAAGGAGAGCTAAGAGCACAAGTAAAGAAAACTCTGCCACCCAGCACTGGTCTTTTGCAGTAGCTAAAAAAGCCTCTAATATACTTCTGTGTTCCCTGAGAACACATCTCAGTCACTGTAAAGCTGCATTTGTATCTACTCATCCTGAACTTGTATATGGCTTTTGTGAAAAGACCCTCATTCTAGACTTCTGCCCTCAAAATTGGGCTGGCCAATTTCAAATTCCTCTTTCCAAGGTAAAAATGCCTAGAGAGAGACTAAAAATCTTACTTTGTTTATATTTTTACTCACTTCCTATATAATTCCCAAGGAAAGGCATAGAAACAAAGGATTACAGAGCTAAAATCAATTGCTCTAAGCCACTCTGGAAAAATAAAAAGCTAATTTCAATGTAAGATGTTTAAAGACAGTTAAGAATTCTTTTAAAAACCAAAGTTTTGACATATGCTAGTATGTACCATGTTTATATTTTCACAGGCAATGCTAGTCAGCCAGCACACAATACAGTACAAGCCTCCTATTGTTTCTGTCAGCCTGGCCCAGACCACAAATAAATGAAATACCATTTTCAGATATATTGTATGCAAGCTTTCCACACTGACATTTAACTGGCTGTACATGTACTTCAAGTACTGTACAGAATGATAGCATAAACACTGACCTCTAAACTTTCTTGAAAACTGAGACTCAAAATCCTAAGCAGGGAAAAAAAAACTCCTTCAGGGTCATCCAGGAAAGCTCATGTATAATTTTATCTTTGCTGGATATTATTGGAGAAGATAAATGACAGAAATGTCCATTAATTTTTTTTTTTTTTTTAATCTTAGCATTTTATAAAGTAACCTTTCTCTAGGAAATTTCATAGAGCTGCTTAAATCAGAAAGAGACAAAAGTTGCACTATTAGTTGACTGGCACATAGTGAGCATTAACCACAGCTTTAGTGACAACTGCCTGAGGGGTATAATGGCCTTGACAACCAAGTTATAATCTTTCTACATATCTACACTTCTTTTTCTTTTTTTTTTTTTAATCTTTATTTTCTTTTAGCTAGTTATTTAAGCTGCATTTACGTTTTATTGAGAAGAAGCAGCTTCAATTATCAACATCAATCTTGGAGTGGGCACCAATCCTGTAATTTTCCTGTCAAAAATCCTTCCCAGAGGATATGTGATAAAAAAAAAAAAACAACAAAACCCAGAAGCTGAGCACCTAATACATACTGGATCTGCCATTAAATATACAACAGAGCTGCTTTTTCTTTCCCCCAAAGATGACAGCACTGGGTTATAGGAACTAACTTGTGTTCTCTCTTTTATTATGATTCAAGTATTTCATAAAAAGTCAACTGGATGCCACCAATTAAAGCACACCATACTAATTGTTTCATGCTGCTGCTTGAAAGAACAATTATATGAAATCAAGTTTCCAGTTTCTTGGACTGTGCCACAACAATTTTTACAAGAATTCAAACAATGACATAAACAGATGTGAAGGTTCAAAGAAAACTTGCATTAGATGAATGGCAAACTCGTAGAAACTAAGATTTCCTTTTATTCTCACCTTAAAACTTCCTGTTGGTAGCATATGCAAACAAAACTTATTGAAAAGCAGCAGGAAGTGTATTTAAATATGAAAGCTGCGCTGATATCAGAGTTTCTGTGTACCCCTTGTTTACAAACACTTTCTCCTTTAGCAGGAAAACAAAAAAGTTCTGTGCTATTGGAACAAACTGCATAGGTCCATCTAAACCTGAGCTCAGATGCATATGGAAAACCTTACTTCCCAAGATCTATATACCTAAAGAGTAATTTATCATAAGTATTATAAAATACTGCGTGACAGACTGTATCCTTAGCCAAATTCCTAAGGGCCAGTATACTCTTGGCCCTGTCTCTTTTCCATTCCACAAATACAGCACTGAACACTGATTTTCAGAGCACGAGAACCTTGCTCTTTTTTTCTCCTTATTGAAACCCTATGTAAGATCCGAGTAACTAGCCTAATTGCTATCAAAGTTATTAATAAAATGCTAACAAACGAAACCACAAGTTAAAAAGCAGTGTTAGGCGATCCTTACAAACAATTATACTTATTTAGAACATAGGAGCTTCCCCAATTCCCCAGTGTTTTCAGTATTAATTTAACCTCTTTCAGAAACATTTTACAAAGTGGAGGGAGTATCTTTGTGGTTTCATGTAAGCTGACTGAAAAGATGTTCCACAAGTCTCTTGCTCTAGTGGTTAGAAATCTTTCCCTAATCCTCAGGTTAAACATATCCCCAAATAGTAAATAACTTATTCTTCCTGGGCTGAAAGTACCCTATAATTCAGATCTTTCCATAAACTTCCTGATATTTTATGCCTTTGACATGCAAATTGCAACCTTTTCCTTCTTGACCATCCTCTTGGATTCTGTGCTGTTGCTGCACTTAAAAGTCACAAACCTAATTTCATCTGGTTTTCCCCTCATAAGATTTCCTCACCTTTTCCTTGTCTTAAATTCTAGTTTATCCTTTCTGAAGATGGAAGACTCAAACCATATACACTCCAGAAGCAAGTAGAATTTAATACTATTTCAAGCACACACTGCAAAACAACAACACTACAGGGCAAAAA
This sequence comes from Vireo altiloquus, assembly GCA_013396875.1. NCBI lineage: Eukaryota > Metazoa > Chordata > Aves > Passeriformes > Vireonidae > Vireo > Vireo altiloquus. Next base: position 551,737 of record VZRF01004972.1, read on the forward strand.
TAACTAAAGGATAAATCAAAGTATTTTTATGAAAGTCGCTTTTCTGCTCCTATATCTGCCACTAACCTAATCGACTGTGTTTGCCCTGTTGCACAGACAACAAATAATTTTCAAGGAGAAACAACAGAACTAGGAAGATCCACTGAGATTTCGTCCCATTCATTTTGTTTCTCTCGACTTCCCCATTCTTTTAAAATTCCTACTCTTTGTATACTACCCTTGTGCAGCTTCAATAAAACACCTGATTTCCTGAACTTTGATGCCTACAAGAACATTGCATATTAAAACCCAACTATTTTGAAGTTTCCTTCTCAGGGTTTGCATCATCCTTTCATAACTAAAGACATCAGGTAATTAACAAAGACAGTAATGCTGTGCCTATTTGGATTTCCCCAAAGCAGTCAGCTGCATCAGAGCAGAAATTTCATTGTCTAATTCTACTTTGCTATAAAGCAAAAGAGTTTTTAAAAACTGCATTTAACTGGTATTTCTGAAAGGCTGGTTGGAGAATAGCGCTGGAGTCACTTTGGACTGAGGAAGTGGGTCTTTGACAGAGTTTCATTTACAACAGCTGTTCATTTCTAACAACTGAGCATTAAACATATATTCGAGAAAAACAAAGTTAGACTTTCTACCTAAATCCTGCCATTACTTTGCACAGTCATAACTGTGAACATTTCCATAATTCCTTCAAAAGGATGCCACCTTTACAAACAAAAATGTTCACCTGCAAGTGTGAGAGTATTTGCACACTAAGGAGGAAAATGCATAGTTGGAATGTAACAGCACTGTCACATCAGCTGATTAATGCCCACCTGGGACTCCAGGTTTATTGAAATGCATTTCAAGACATGGTAAACGGTTCCAAATGCTGATCTGGGAATAGGTCCAGTTCTTTTCAACAGATATCATAAAATGTGACAAGCAAGGCTCTCACTGCGGATCAGGAGAACTTGCAATTTCCTACGCCTTCCCAGTGAAGAGAAATGCCCCATTTCTTTTTCTGAGAACACAGCAGAAAACAGGTGAGCAAGATGTAACTGAAAAGAGAAGCCCTGAACAATACCCAATCACTCCCACCAGGAAACCACAGGGATGCTCCCCAAAAAAAGTTGTTCTTATCTCAGTTGACATCACTATGTCAAGGAATCCTTTTGTTTCCTTCCTTTAATCGCTACTGAAATTTCTATTCCTAAAGATAGATGAAATTATTAATGTATTTTTCTTTTAATTCTTTCTTCTACTAAGGGATATTTTAGGGTAAAGCAAGTTGCACCTTAAATACGAAATCTGATTACACAATGTGGGCCACGGCTTTTAAAATAAATTTGTAGACACCCACAAAACATTTTCCTGCTTAAAAAGACAGCAACAAGAAACACTTCAAGGTTAGGACACCATGAATTACAATTGCATTTCTGTCATAGCTACCACACTATCAGGAGATGCCAGAAACCAGTAATTTACTGTACACTTATGGCTGGAAAAAAACCTAGGGTAATGACAGAGTGCCTGGAGTTTTAAGCCATGTCTGTCTGTCTCTTTGAAATAAGAGATTAAATGGGAGCTGTACTAAAAATGCCTCAAATCCAGACTGATCTCGTGCCTGGCTCTTACACCGAGAGATGTAACCCAAACATTGGAAGCTAGAGACATTCAATTTACACAATATTCATGACCTGGTCAACTGAACAGGAGCTAGTTGAAGGATTGTAAAAATAAGCTAAATAAACGAAGGTGAAAAATAATTAAAAAAAAAAAGTTTATATATCATTGGTGTAAATGGTTTCTTTCTGTTCCTTATTCTTTAGTAATTCTGGACACCATGATTATGTCAGAAAAAGCCATAAGTTTCAAGGCAGAAAGTCTTCTGGAAAGAGGTGCATTATTTTATAGTTACTTAAATACTGTGCCTGGTGGGAATGGGGAAAAAAAATTGGCAAATACTGCATTGCTCAGGTATTAACACTGAGTCTCCATTTTAGTTCCTAAAGACATATTTCCCAGGAGATGCTAAGAGAGACTTGCTCTCTGAAATAATCACTTTTAACAAAGAAGCCCAAAGTGGCAACAGTAAGAGTCATGCTTTAGTTTCTTAATCCAAAATTAAATTCAACTCTTCCAAATTGCTCTTGAACAAACCACTTATTTTCAAGAGACTCAGCTTTACACTCAATCTTTGTTATATGAACACTTGCTACTGGTTTGTGCAGCAGTTAGCATAAATAAGTCCTGACCTGGTTATTCATTAAATTAGCTAGAATATAAATTTAAAATAATAATATTTATATTGCGCCATGTAAGAGGCTGACATTTACATAAAACCCCAGGCAATAGTTAATGTTCCCAGGGTAAGAAACTGGTCAGTTTTATTTTTCCTTTCCCCCAGTTGTGCTTTCTGGTACATTTATCTCATCTGACTTTGGTAAATACTGGAACGGTCTGAGATATCAGTATCTAGAGCACTGACTTTTGAAACAAAAACTCCCTCAATAAAAACAACATCCCACACCAAACTGGTAAATTGGGAATAGCATTTTCCCTTAAGGGAAACATTAATAAAATTACAGAAATACTTTCATTAATAATGCAAAACCAACTATGACCCAGTGAGCAACTCCATTATATTCAGAAACAAAAACAAGCACAATGGTAATAAAGTCTATTTCATTACTCATTTTGTCTTTGAAAGGGCTGGAGTAATGGAGATATTTCCTACACTGAGAAGTGCACTATAACAAGACCGAGAATGGCTGAACTCTATCTGAAGGCAAGCTTGTCTTTGGAGAGTGGGATGTGACAAGCTGGCAATGACCACACCAAAGTGCAGGATGAGTGAGGCAGTGGGGTCAGGCAGGTACACAAAGAGTGTGACACTCTGGGAGCTGCACAGGCCCTGGAATGGCTGTCAAGGGTGTAAGGGAAAAGAAGTGGCAAAGGATTGTGGAAAGGATGCCAATGTTTAGCAGAGCTGAAGTAAAGAGACACTGGAAGACCACTAGGGAAACTTGAGCTATATTAAAGTAATAGGATTTGATGATAATTGGATAATTCTGTGGGCAACAAAGATACTGAAAATGACCACTGGTTAAATAGAGGAGTTGTGGCACAGTGGGAAGATCTGAGACAGCTCAGAGCAATCACTTCTGCCCTGTCCTCCTCCTTCCCTGGCAGATGGCATTCCCTACAAAGGCAGGCCTGACAGCTCTGATCTGCTGTCAGCAGCTTGAGAAGAAAAGACAGAGTAAATGGGAAAGTGTGAGGACTGAGGCTGATGCGAGTCACTTAAGAATTGCCAGTTCCAGGGCTTGGTTTTCTATTGAGCAGGGAGGGAAGGGAGGATTAGGAAACAAAGAAGAGGCAGTCAGGCTCTCCTCTATCTTCAATCCTTGTCCTCGATCGTGTTTCATCCCAGACTTGAAGAGTATCCTCTTGGCTCTGAATCAGTGGTTTGCCATTTGGGACAGGAAAACAGAACTTGGGGAAAAACAATGAGAGTGCACCAAAACCAAAGGAGGACTCTTAGCTGCACTGAAGGAGCCAAATGAATTTTCAATTGAGTGACAATGCCTACAATTCAAAATTATGCAGATACATTATATAAGAGATTATTACATTAACATAGTTATATATTTTATATATTATATATTTTCTTTGCATACATGTTGATAAATCAGATGTCAGACATAATGATGCATAAAATTTTTACTTCGCCTGTAGGTTTGTCTGTTATCAAAGATTTCACCTACTGTACGATTACAGTACATTAGGCTATTTTATTTCAAAGCTTAATCTATATGGACAAAAAACCCACAAAATTTCCTTTTGGATGATCATACCCATCAACAAAAATAGATCTAAAGATATATGTGGTTTGGGGGTTACTCTTTTTTAAAGTCATGGAGTCACAAAAACACAATTCTTTCTCTTTATAATACTTCAGATGAGTTGCCCCCACATTCTTCCACACTTTTCAAAGTCACCTCATACCATGCTTTAAAACTAATTTCTACTTCCAGATTCAGAGTGAGATTGAATCAGATATTGATCGACAGCATGTTCAAATGTCTGAGATGCTGAGAGAAGGGAAAAAGGATCTTCATTTCTGCAGGGCTACGGGGAAGCCACAGAAACAACAATTCTCAACAGGACCAGGGGTTTTCTCTTAGCAACATTCCTCAACTCTGAGACAGCACAAGTATTGTAACACCACAGCCAACAGCACTCCTAGGCCGTGCCTGTGTATGCTGCATCTCATACAACTGATATTGCCTTTATTTTCCCTTGATCCCAAACTGGATTTAAAGAGAAATATCATGATTCAAAACACCTGTCCAAAATCATACCTTTTAAGATGACTGTAAATCTGTTTCAGATGCAATTGGGAATGAAACATCAAAACTGCCCTGTTAGGCAAATGTTAGGTATTTACAGGAGATATATGCCAGCTTAGAAATAAATTTCAATTTAAACATTCAGTGGTTAATTAATTTAGAAATTATTAACAAGGAAACAAAATCAATTATTATTAAGCAGTTTATTATTATTATTATTTCAATGGGCTGAAAATTTGAACTAAAACAGCTTTCTTTCACTCCATTTAATACATTTGACTTTTTGTTTGCCATGAAATTTGGACAATTACAAAAAGTCCAGATATTTTAAATTACAACACTGGCATGTTTGAGTTGCAAAAGGAAGGATGGACGTTTAAATCCAAATTAAAAAAACATTTTCAATGAGTTGTGTACAATTACATAAAATGTACAGATCAGTATAAGTTAAAATATTTCATCATAGTTTAAAAAAATTTAAATCAAATAACCCCTTACTGAAAACTTGTCTATCTCTACCCTTTTTTCAATACATACTTTTATTCAAATATAAAGCTAAGTGAATGAGCATGAAAAGCATGAAAGATAACATGCTTTCAGGGAAAAGCAATAAATATCTCCTCCCAAGTTATTCTGCACAGCAATCAACATGATATTCACTGCAGAATGACTGAAGGTAGTTTTTTATTCCTACTTTTCCCCAGTATAAAAATTTGTCATAACAGCAAAATTTCACCTAGAGTAAACTTCTATCCGTCAATGCTATCAAAATAATCTTTTGCTGAGAAAAAGTGTGAAGTTTTCCCTTTGACTGTGTTTGAATTTCTTGTCCCCCAAGAGGCCAGAAAAATCACACAATCATAGAACCTTTCGGGTTAGAAAAGACCTCTGAGATCATCGAGTCCAACTTACGACTGACCTCCACCTTTGTGAACCAGATCACGGCACTGAGTGCCACGTGTAGTCTTTTCCTTGAACACCTCCAGGGTCGGTGACTCCACCACCTCCCTGAGCAGCCCACTCCAATGTTTAACAGCCCTTTGAGGGAAGAAATTCCTCCTGATGTCCAGCCTGAAGCTGCATGGGTGCAGCTTGAGACTGTGTCCTCTTGTCCTGTCACTCATAACCCCGGAGAAAAGACCGACCCCCACCTGATACAACCTCCTGTCACGGAGTTCTACAGATGGATAAGGTCTCCTCTGAGCTGCTTCTCTGCAGGCTAAACATCCCCAGCTCCCTCAGCTGCTCCTCATCAGACTTGTGCTCCAGTCCCTTCCCTGAAGCTCCACTGCCCTTCTCTGGACTCATCCCAGAAAATCAGTTTCTTTGTCTTGAGTGGCCCAAAACTGAACACAGCACTCAAGGTGTGACCTCACCGACGCCAAGCACAAGGGGAGTCCACTGGGTTTGGTTTCTGTTCCTTCAAAAGGTTTCTTTGCTTCCAAAATCAAACTGAGAAACCTGAAATCTTCCACATGGCCACTTCTTTCACCACTGTTCCTACTCAGACCTCTGCACAAAGCCTAACTTTGCAATGCTCAGCTGAATCCAACTGAGGTGAATGGCATTACACACAGAAAGCCACATCCCAGGACCTCCCTAAACATACAGAAATACTAGCCCAGAAGACTATCATGCACTAAGTCGTCTTCTCTGATGGATGAAGAGCCATTATCATCATGAGGTCTGAATTCCTACCCCACAGCATGTCTGCTGAAAACCTGGTGAAAAATTATGAAAGATGTCACCCAACATCTCTGCCACCCCTATACCTTTCCAGCTGGATATTGGTTCTGGTTGTGTGAAAATTGTACAACCACCCGAATACACCACGGTGGCTGAAAACAGGGCTTCTATATCAAATTGACAGGAAAAATGCGTATTTATCAAGTTGTTTTGGATGAAAGAAATGGGAAAAAGAAATATTACCAGATTATTTTCCTGAATATTCATACTGAATTCTTCAGAAAACTTGTGGCTAACAGCCTAGGTGTTCAGCAGCCTGAGGTGTATTTAAACATTTAAAACAAAGCTTTTGAAATGTTCTGTACGATAGGCACACTCAAGGAAGATATTTAAATAACACCGGTTTTCAGCAAGTTATTGACTTTTTCAAGACAAAGTACTGAGCCACAATTTAAGGGATATTGTCTGAAGTAATTTATACTTTAAAGAAAACAAAATATTTGAAATGGCCTTTTAAAGGATTAGTAACAAATCCCTAGAGGAATGCAGCCCACCTCAGTCAATTTTCAACCTTAAAAGCAAATTCTGACATATCCAGAACATTAATGAAGACAATGTTTATGCCTTACATAGCATGCTAAGTGTGAGAACTCTACAGATAAACAAAAATGCTGTCGAATGTCTACTGAAGCTCATAATGGAATGTAAAAATAGTTAAAAAATGGCAGTAGCTTATGGTTATTGATGATAAGATTTAGGGAAATTAAGAACATTATTAACAGTAGGAGAAGTTAAAAATTAAATTATTTTATTAAGTTTAAAAAGTCAGAGGTCTATTTCCCATTATTTAAATTATAATTATTTTTTAAAAGCTAGCTTAACGACTAGTTTTTGAATTACTATTTTAAGGGGTTGCGGTGAAAGGATCAGTACAGAGAAACACAGATCAACATTCAGTGGTCATAAACAGAAAAAGGAAGGAGAAGGGAGAGGTAAGAGAAAAACAGTGCTACACAACCATGAGGCTGAGTCAAAGGTAAAAAGGATATTCAAGCATGGGAAAAGACACAGACCTCAAGAGCTCTGTACAGCTGTGCAAGAAAGATAAAAAAAACCCAGTATTTGAAAATGAGAAGAATGGAGCTGTATGATTTGAGAGGATTTTAATGCATAATGTAACATCACCACAAGGAAGCAGGGAGAGGTTTGTGTGGTTTACACATATAAATGCAAATGCTGACGAAGCCTTCACAATTATTAAGGAGAATAGCTGTTTGAAAACAAGGGAAAACAATAATCATTTTTATTATTACTTCTAGCAGCAATCACCTGCTAGTGACAGGGGTGAGGGTTCAACTAGCAAAGAAAAATAGGTTATTGCCAGAAATGAATAAACCTTAGAGGAATCTGTGTGCCCAGAAATACTATCTTTCTTTTTTTCAACTTTATCAGTAGTTCTGGTAGAAGAGATTAGTTCTCTGCGTAAGGCTTGTTTCACTAGTTAAGATATCCCTGCACAGAGAGGCAAGTGGAAAAACAGCAACAGCCACCTATAAAAACAGGCAGTTAGATTAAAAGAATTCAACTAAGTATGCTCCATCAGCTCAGGAAAGCTATTATTCTCCAGTCTGCAAGACTCTAAGGTATGATTATATATTGGAGTTTCCCTTCTAAAAAATTAAACTGTATTTTACAAGGATATAGAAATGCTGATTTAAAAAAAATATATATAAGCTACTTATATTAATATAAGAAACAAATTTTATCTTATGTACAAGTATCTCTGCTTGGGATTATGGTAATACTTCTATTATGCAGGGAAGCTACCTGTTCACAAAATGTGTAATAAACTAGAGAGGAGAATGCAAAGTGGACTACTTTTAATTAAAACCTCCAAGCCCTGCTTCTGTCTCTCTTTTCTCCTATGCTTACTCCATGTAGGATTTGGTCACTGCTTACTGAGAGGTAGAATTGGGAATTGGCTGGGTCCTTTACTGCCAACATGTAATATAAATATCACTACAAACTCATTCTGCTCAAGCAGCTACACCCATCTCTGCTACAGCACTGTCCGACATGGCTGGGCAGGTGGGTACAAGGAACCAGAGGATTTGTTTATTTTCGTCCTTGCAAAGCACTATCCAAGGTTTAAAGCATCCTTTTTTTTTTTTTTCCAACAGGGTTTTCAAGGCTGAACTACTTTTTTCATTTTGTATCAGGATTATAATTACAGCATAGTTTCCAAATGCTAAAAGACAACCAGTATACAGACTTTTCCACTTTGTGTAAAGAGCTGTTTGAAACAAAACCCTAAATTAAGGCTTCCTGAAAGGCTGAAAGCCTTCAGTGGGACTAATTAGACAGAACCACTAGGCCTTGAGGCTCACAGCTGCTCACCAGTACCCTCTGCAAAGACTGAGAATTAAACACATGGTTAGGGGTTTAAATTGATTAACGGGCATCAGTTGTTCCTCCTCTACAGGTAAATCCCTAATATCAATCTTTTTATTTTCTAATATACCATTATATGACTAATTAGTAGGCATTATGGCACATCTATCTATCTAGTTGAAATGAATTATTAATTACAATTAATCTGACCTCTTTTAAAATTCTTAAATAAATGGGAAATCCTCCGCTAGTGTTTTGATTAAAAACAAAAGCTAAGCAGTGCTAAAAAAATGTCAATTAAAAATGAATGGATCTTTTTGTGAGAGACTGTACTGCAGATTGTCAGTCCTTTACGTGTTACACAGGAATTCTACTCTTAATTAGTTCTATAATTTTGTGGTTGCTGCAAGTATATATAAGCTGGTATATCTGCATTAGGAAAACCATGCTGGAATAGCTACAGGACTTTACAAATAGAAGTGAATTATAAGTACTCAAGATACACAGGACAGATTAGACAGTATTTGATTCTTCATAAACCACTCACTATCAAGCCTATCAGGCAGGAAACACTGGGAAAGGGCTTGGAAATCTTTATTTCCATCAACTCCATCAATCTGCCAACAGAGCACACCATCATCACTGAGAAACATTTTCATCAAGAAAGCAACTGAGTTAATTCATCAACTTCAAAAATAATGATCTAACAAAAAATAAATTAAGAAGAAACCAGCACATAAGACTTAAAAGAAGGCAAGAAAAGGGTCTCTAAAATACATCAGACCAAATCCTGTATTTTATCATTGGGCTTCCAGGATAGTTCAAAGCTCTCACAAAAGATTGTGTGCCACTCAACCCCATGTTCTTCTTTCAGCTCAAGAGTGATGTGGTGAAAAGCCACTCCATGTCCTCTCATGATAATACCCTAAGGGAAACCACTGTATGCAAACACCAGGTGCATGGCCTTGACAACATTTTTTAAAAAGTGTCGATATATAAATAAATAAAAATTGAGATTTTCTATTAGGTACACATAACGCCTACAGAGTGCAAAGGAAAGACAAAATGACTCATTATAAAATATTTTTTTTAACATTCGGAGCAGAAAATTAGGCAGAATTAGCCTACTTGGTGTGAAACTGCCTAACCCAGCCAAAATCAAATCTCTTGTTTCTTCATGCCTTGCCACTTTAGTAATGGTAAATTAGTCACTTCCTTCCATCTGGAATGAGCAGTCCACAGACTTCAGGTGTCTTTGGGGTGTTTAAGCCCTTTCCTTCAAAACCAGACAAGAACACTTATTCCCAAAAAGGATTTGAGAAAGGCGATGAGGGGGCTGTTTGTGTCAACAATCACAGAAGTCCAGCAAATAGAGAAGTTTCTATATAAAGCAATTGAAACACCAATTTTAGAAGAAAGGAATTGTGTGTTGTTTACAAAACCCAATGTGGTAGGTCTGAGACAGTTGCAGAAAGGGTTAGTGGACAGAACACCCTCAAGACCATAAGAAAAGCAGTAGGCATGTGGGGAATGTGAAGATCAAGGACAGCCTGGGCTGCAGGGACCATGAAATTGTGGAGTCTGAGATCCTTGGAGCAGCAAGGGGGGTGAGAAGTGTGCTCACTACCCCAGGCTTCTGGAGAGCAGAGGATCTCTTCAAGGATCTCCTTGGTAGAGTGCCAGGGGATAGAGCCCTGGTGGGAAGAGGGGCCCAAAAGAGCTAGAGGACACTCAAGGATTGCCTCCCCCAATTGCAAGAACAATGCACTCCTACAAAGAGGAAGTCAGGGAAGATTGCCAAGAGGTCTCCATGGATGAACAAGATCCTCCTAGACCAACACAAGCAGGTAGCTTAGTAAGGGTGGAAGCTGGGAAAGTAGCCTGGGAGGAACACAGAATAATTGTCTGAATAGGAAGAGAGATCATTAGGAAAGTTAAAGCACTGGCAGAAGCAAATCTGGCCCAGGATACCAATGGTAAAAAAAAAAAATAAACTTTTTAGGTATATCAGCAATAAAAGCATAAGGAAAATGCTGAGTCCTCTCAGGAGGAATTATGGGACACCTGGTTACCCAGGACATGGAGAAGGCTGAGCAACTCAACAACGTTTCTTTCCCTAGTCTTCACCAGCAAGTTTTCCAGCCATGCTAACCAGGCTGCAGAAGGTGAAAACAGGGATTGGGTGAATGCACTGAAGGAGAAGACGAGGTCGGATAATGTCAAAGAAGGACCTGACGAGATACATCCATGGTCCTAAGGGAACTGGTGGATGAAGTGGCTAAGGCACTATCCGTCATATTTGACAATACAGCAGTCTACTGAAGCTCCCATTGACCGGAAAAGGGGAAACATAACCCTCATTTTTGAAAAGGGAAATAGGGTAGACCCAGGGAAATTCAGGCCTGTCGGTATCATGCAAGTGCCAGGCAAGATCGTGGAGCAGATCCTCCTGGAAACAACACTAAGGCATGGGGAGAACAAGGAGGTGATTGGTGACAACCAACATGGCTTCACTAACAGCAAATCATTCCTGAAAAACCTGGTGACTTTCTGCAGTTGGGGTTACAGCAGTGATGGGCAAGGAAAGGCCAAGAGATGTCATCTTCCTGACTTGTGCAAAGCATCTGGCACTGTGACACACTACATCCTTGTTTCTGAGCTGGAGAGCCAGGGATCTGACAGATGGACCTCCTGGTGGATAAGGAATTGTCTGGATGGTCATGATCAGAGGTGCAGTCAATGTTTAAACATCCAAATTCAAAGTAGTGACAAGCAATGTTCCTCAGGGGTCAGTATTGGGACCTGTGCTGTTTAAAATCTTTGTTGGCGACACAGACACTAGGACTGATATGTACCCATAAATCCAACTTTATAACAAAACACAAACTTTATCACTATTCTAAAGCAAAACAACAGTTCCCAAAAATGTCTTCCATCCTAGTTTAAGTAAACCTCTTTAATGTTTAAAAGCAAAAGGAATGCTCATATAAACATGCAGCAGTAAGCCATAGTGGAGATCATCCCTGATTTTGAAAAAAAAAAAAACCACCTTTCTTGGTATACTTCAGGAGGAGAAAAAAGGACCATTTTCCTGCTAATGCTGTCATAAAGCCCCAGTGAATTACTAAAAATCATTACTTTTATGTTAAAAGCTCTCACAATGACAAGAATGAATTAGCAGGGGACGGGAAGTAAAAAGACAAGTAATGCTTAAGAGGCCATCTCCACAAAACACTGCTGGGAATGCAAATGTCTAAAGCTTTGCGTGCTTATTAATATTGCTCATTGTAGTCTCCTCTCTTTGCAACAATTTACCTGCTCTCCTTTGCTAATGTACAATCTCCTTCCCCCCCCAGCCATTAAGAAGACTCCCTTCCTTACAAATACCTGTCACTCATCCCACAGCATGCTGGCTCTCCACTGACACACAGCTCTGCTAATAATGCTATTAATAACTACTGGTGGAAAAAACCTTCAGGGGCAGACAAAACTGCAGTGGCAAATAATGTATTGTTTCCAACGTAGATAAGGCAGTATCCTACTAGGGAGACCCAGAGGAGCTGAAGTTTCAGTCGTGGAAAAAGGAAGCTACTCCTAAGAATTATTTCATGTGAGGGAGAGAAGGAAAAGGCAAATTCCAGCAACTGAATATAGGAATTGTTCAAAATTTGAAGTAATTAATATCCTTCCTTCATTGAATATTAAAAAAACAAACTTCCTTTAGAAAATCTGCTAACAGTCTGTACATGTTCACCAGAAACTACTACTGATTAGCAATCCATACAAGTCAAGAGATTTCTATAAATCAGAAAAGATAAACACTGCTAAAATAAAACATAACCTAGTAACAGTAAAGCTGGCTGGCCCATTTCCTCCAAGTAAATATGTTTTTAAGTTGATCTTTCAATCAGAATAAAATAGATGACATTATAACTAGGTACTGTTCCTGGGATGAAAAATTTCTTCACACGGTTAAGAAAAAACAGACAGATATTCACAACAGGGAATCCTTTAAAAAAAACCCTAACATTTTCTGTGTATTTGTTCCATTCTATTTTTAAGGTCAACAAATTGCTGCATTCGAATGACAGATTTGCAAGTTATCTGCAAAAATGATTTTTATTCATTACACCAAAGCTTTATACTTTAAAAACCCACAATTTTTCTTGTCTTCCTCAACAGCACTCCCAAAATAATTTTATAGAACCTTCTTGGGTTTGCAGAACCAAATGTAGAGAGAGATCTGACCTGTATATTTTTTTCATAAAAATGTCCAAAATACAATGTCTACTTAAACAAAGTGGGGAAAAGATGTAAGATGGAGCTAAAAAGACATCTATTATGCCTTCATAATACTCCTGTCATCATGCCCAATAGCTAATTTTAGTGCCATAAATGTGTGAATTTAGCACAGTTGCTTTCCGAATCTAGCAGGACGAAGAAATCCCATGAACTTCTGCAGAAAAAGCTGGTCAACCCATTCTCTGGGACAGGAGAACAAGAATCTAAGGACATTATAACATTGTGATGAGGAAGGTCAATACAGAAACCCTGCAAATTATTTATAGTTTGGTTGTTTGTCTGTGATCCTTGAAGAAACTCGATGGAAACAAACAACAGCTATTTTCAAGTAATTTACCGCAAATGACGTTCATAGGGTTAGAACATACTTGTGGCATAGAGTTGTGCACAGTACTAATAAATTCTTGTTATCCTTGTATTTTGGTTAAGAAACAAGTACAGTCTTGCAGAACTTGTCAGCAGATGAGCTTAGATTTCTCATTACCATTAAATTACATGGGTCAGGTGGCTCATTTCAATCGAAAAAGTACCTACAACATCACTATTACAGACTTCCTAACTTAATGACTCCGATTGTCTAATATTAACTCAAGTTAAACATTATAAAAGAATCACACAACAGCCAAACACAAGAAACTTGTTCATAATGAACAATTAAACCTCAAGTCATTACCTGAGAGAAGTTGTCTCCCCTTCCCATAACCTCTAGCACTCACAATGGCATCATCACCTCACTTGCCACTGCTCATAGTTGGCACAAGTTGGACCTTTATCTAACTTGCCTTTTTTCTGCCTTACCCCATCCCCCCCCTTTTTTTTTTTTAATAAAACTCCGTAGATGAATTCATGATAGAATTATTCTCCTGGTTTTATTCCCCTGCCTTGACTAGGTCCACATTTACAAAGCACAAATTTTGCTTGGACTTCCCACAAGTTTCAGGAAACAGAAGTGATGATTATTGCTCTAGAGACTGAGCTTATATTACTTTCATTTTATAGATATTGATGAATAGCTCAGTGAGCCACAAAGAAAAACACAACCATGCTTCAGCACATCCTCTTCTCAAAAGTACACATTTTAATAAAAATGTATATAAATGTCCCTCTAAATCATCACTATTAATGACATAATTTTCTTAAAGCAACAAGCTGCTTCTCTCAGATATAAATGGCAAGATTGAGCAGTACTGGTTACTACTGAAATGCCTCAAATCAACCTATGTGTGCTCTCTTCTTCTCCCACATTCTTACACACAACAAGAATAATTTTTGGAAAAATGGATATTCCAGCTCCCACTGGCAGAAATACTTCTATTCAGTGGCAGAAAGACGTATTTCAGAAGACACACTTTTAAATCTGGTTAATGCACCATCAGTCCAGTTGTAAAAACTTTATCTACATACATCAAATAGTTTCCAAAAGAACAAAACAGTTTAAAAGAATTATCTGCAAAATTAGCTATTCAGTTTTTATTTCTATCCAGATTGCCCTACAGCTTCTATACTGTGATATAACTTGCCAACATATCATACAATCCTGGAGAATCAACAGAGAAATTTACTGGATGTGCAGAAGGAAAGGGAAGTTGAGGGAAATTCCAGTGTGAATCACCATTGAAGATCCTTGGGAGGGGCAGGGGAACAGAAGGAAAAAGAGGAACAGAAATAGTTCCCCCTATAAAGAATGCTTTTCTATTGAAAACTAAACCAGAGTTGGAAAGAGCAGCCATGGATTCCTCAGACAGATGGTGTCAATAGATCTATTAGTCACTTTGGCAGCAGCAGTCTGGAGATGGGGCTCGCAAAAAGCCACTTAAAAACTCCATATAAATGACAAGGAAGTACACTACAAAGTTAATTCAACTTTGCAATACAAGACACTGTTTCTTATGTATCACATAAAACCAGGTACCATTCACTCTGGTTTGCAGTTTCTGCTGCAGTTTTACACACTGTGGTAGATGTGGACTCAAATAAAATACCCGTGTGGGGTAGCAGGGTTTCCCAGGCAAAAAACCTCAGATCTGAGGGCTTTCTTAAGTCCTGCACCTTTGCTTTTGAGTAGGAACTCAAAATATTGAATTTGAGTAGGAACCGGTAACACACAGTACTCTTTCCTCAGTGATGTGACACTTAGAACTGGAGATCACGGTGGCCAGTGCTTCTCCTACTGGTACTGAAGGACATTTACTTCCTACTAACGTGACCACAGAATCATTGAAGTTGAAAAACACCTTCAAGAACATCAAGTCCAGCTAGCACTGCCAAGTCCACCACTAAACTATGTCCCTAAGTGCCACATCTACACATCTTTTAAATTCCTCCAGGGATGGTGACTCCACCGCCTTCCTAAACAGCCTGTTCTGCCCTTTCTGTGAATAAGTTTTCCTCATAGCCAATTTAAACAGTTTGTGGCAGTTTCATCTTCTCCTATCCTTTGTGACCTGGGAGAAGAGACTCACCTCATAAATAAAAATAATAATAAAATAATTAGAATCACAATATAATTACTGTAAAACAATTTATTTTCACGAAACATGGTAGATTTAAAATAGCTAAATTTGACAAAATAGCTAAGTCCATTAGGAACAAATTCAACTTTGTATTACAAATTCAGCTTTGAATTATGCATTAGCTATTAACTGGCATTCATCTGTTTAAGTTCAACAAGTGTATTTTACTCTTAATATCAGAAACTAAATATACTTTAAAAATACATATTCTTACGATTACTCTCTTCCTCTCAGTTGGTTCACTAATTAAAATAAGCTGTAGCAATAATGTTAAACAGTCCTTTTGGTGGCAAGGAACTCAAAGATGCATTTTTAATTCTCAGAAATATTTAGAACATTCAGGAAGTCAGAGTCCATCCCACTGCCCTACTTTATCCCTCCAATAAGAAATTTAACTGAAAGAAGCAGTAGTTGAATCCTGGTTTGGTTTTTTTTTAAGCAAAGGCAGATGTTTAACACAGATCACCCATCCTCAGGGAGGACAGACACCTAGATCAAACAATCTTGGTTGTCAGGCATGTAGAAAGGAATGCCTAAGTCAAACAAAGACAAGGTTGGTGTTATCACAGGTGACGCATATGGTCAGAAAACTCCTTGGAAAATGATCAAGAACTAAGAGCCGAAGAATTATAATTTAATTGCCCACAACAAAGCATTCCACCTGCCTAGCAAAAAATCTGAGTCATGCAGTTGCTGCTTTAATTAAAAAAGATTCATTGGTTATAACTCTGCAAGCACTAGCATGGCAAATGTATCTTCAAGGACATCTTCCCTCTCTTTGTTACTATGCTAGAAGGGAAAGCTCCTCTGAGAGAAGCCACAGGACACACCTGAAGATGGGCCACAGGAGGTGAGCACAGAGTCACATCCAGGCTAAGGAAGGCAGCGAGACCTTGGTCTGCTTATAAGATTCAAGTCTGACCAAACAATAAATACTTATGGAGAAAACACAGCATATAAAATATCAATGACACAAGTCTCCAGAAGTCCTTTCTGCCACTCTCTGTTACTGAAGCCCATCTTTGTTCTTTCCTTGAAGTTGGATACTGAACTGCAAGTCCCACATGAGGCTATTCTTAGAGGATCAGTCTGATAATGGGGAACCATCATCACCTTTACAGTGTTTTCCAATAAAGCGAATTATAATGGGTTTATAGACTCACGTACAGGATTTGTTTGCATTTACATAGGACGTCAATCCACAAAAGGTAAAGAACACTTTCTATACTTTATCACTATAAACAATTTGCAAAATACTACACTGTTACTTTCATCAATCATCTTATAAAACTTAATTCCAGTCTTTGTGTGTATGTTTTGAAGCCAACTATGTTTACCTGAAAAATAATTTGGTTTCTACTGAACCACAACCTGACAGACACACACAAAAAAGGCAGCTCATGGCATTTTCTGCTGTTTATACAAAAGGCAAGAGCAACACTGTTCTGTGAAAGAGGGAAAAGGGAAAAGGGAAAAGGGAAAAGGGAAAAAAGGGAAAAGGGAAAAGGG
>VZRF01004972.1:568825-590355 GCA_013396875.1 Vireo altiloquus
AACAAGGGAAAAAGGGAAAAAGGGAAAAAGGGAAAAAGGGAAAAAGGGAAAAAGGGAAAAAGGGAAAAAGGGAAAAAGGGAAAAAGGGGCAATATGGCCTTATGTCCACACTGCAGAATGAAGCCAGGTAGAGCAATAAGAGAAGATAATGTGGATGCAGGAGGAAGAGTGGCATTTCCTAAGGAAGTCACAGCATTACCATAGCAATGCTCCAATTAGTGTCTCAGACAGATGTAGAAGGAATCAAACAAAAAATGCTTAGAAATGGGGATGGGAGGGACAATGAAGTGCTCATCATTATATACATTTTTAAATGGCATTTTCTACTCAAATGGAACAGAAATTTTATTTTATAAACAACATTCTCTTCTCTAAAACGTCTCCTCTGGAATTTCCCAAATTTTAACAAGCTCTTTAAATATACATATTCAAGCTACACCTTTTATGTCTAAATAAATATAAGCTTCATTATTTTAATAACACTCTTCATTTTTTCTTTAAGGCTGAATATTTTCTCAGAGAAAACATTCCCCCCCACCAAGCATGCCTAAACCTGTGTTTGTAATGAAGGAGACAGGCAGTAGTAGAGGATTAAAGGCTTGTCTAAAGGGAGTTGCTGAAAATTGTCAAAACTATTGGCTATTCATGAGAAGAATGAATGTGCTAGGGTGAAAAAAAAATCACAACAGACTTTTATTTGTACACTATGCAAGGATGAACCTATTTCACACTAAATAACTGGGCATCATGTACATAAAATATGGCAGTTTGTGATCTGGAAGAACAAGTACAACCTCACACCTATCTCAGAGAAAGAATTTGAAGCACGACAGATTTTGGAAGGAAAATACAGAAACTTTTACCTCAGGACAATGGATCTGCATTTGGGATTCAAGGATCCAATAAATAACCTAGCTCCACAGCTAGAGCACTAGCGCACCAAAGAAGTGAGACACGTAATTGCCTATTATCTTTAAGAAACGGTCCTTGCAATATAGTAAACTCTGCTACTTAAATGTATTACAAACATGATATTTGTATGTTCTGGATATACCAAAATAAACTAGCAAAATTTATTTCCTTTCTAAAAATCCTTTGGAGAAAATACAACAAGTGAAGAAAGCTGACCAAGAGAAAGTCACAAGCATCGACATGCACCAATCAAACAAATACAAATAACAGAGAGAAAGTTGAAACTTATGAAGGATCTGAAACAGGCAATAGACCAATAACTAGCTATTTATGTACCTGATCAAAAATACCATACAGCTCCAGCTATCTACCCTGAAATATGTTCGACCTGAAAACTCATACTAGATTAGTCATGTTAGCAATTCCCAAAAACAGCGCTCTCTCAATTCTGACACACACTGAAATATGAGTGCATCAACACAAATTGCCATGCAGAGCCTCTGACTTGACTGTTCTAACAACTACTTAATGATTTTTGCATGATTTTATTTATCAAAATTACAAACTGAACTTTTTATTCCCATGACAAATTGTTTTCATTTCACAGAAGGCAAAGAAAGAGAGAAAGAGTTTATCTTTAGAAACTAATAAAATTTTTGCTTACCAGGTTTACTCCTTAAGACTGTTCAAAGTGAAAAAGTAAGATGAAAAAATATAATCAAAATAGTTAAGATTTTATCACTCTGGTGAGGATATCTTAATACAGTGAGAGGAAATATATTACTAAATATAACCTAGAGAATTCTTGTCTTCTTGTTGCTCTTGAAATTGAAAAATGCCATTCTTTTAATTATGTTGAGGGAATGTGTAATTTTGTAGACTTCAATCACAAATATTATAGTAAAAGTTACATGGTTAATACCAACACATTCCAAGCAGATGTGACACTTCCTACACAATTCCAAAATAATAAGGTAGCAACAAATATTACTACATTAAAGGTAAAATTTTTGCTGTTGGTAGCTGTTCTAACTATTGTAAACCTAACATCATGCCAGCACTCCTGTCATAGACAAATAAATCCAATCCATATGTCCAACTATATCTGAAAGGATCCAAACCTTACCACAGGAATAGCACTTTTAACATTTTACCAATCCAATGTCATGTTTCCTCTAATATACATCAGCAGGGAAGATTAAGTGAATATCCAATACTTCTCAATAATCCCTAATAGATAAATGCAGTGAGGATAGATAAAGAATTCTGTGGGGGTTTTATTGTTTTTCAGGGGTTTTTTTTGTTGTTTTACTTTTTAAATATTAAAAAAAAACCACATTCACAGAAAAACAAACTGAACTAGTGCTTCATTTTTAAAGGATATATAAAATATTTATCCCCAACAAAACATTCCTTCAACTGTGAGACTGAAACCACTTCCTTTTGATGGCAAGATAATATTGGTTATACTCTAATTTTCCATTCATGTTGTTGAATGGAGTCTTGTTCCAGGGCTACACCCAAAAAAGTAAAATTATTTCAAAAGTCAGTATGTAGCTATCTTAATAAATCTTGTTCTTCAGACTCTCTATCAAGTTCCTTCATGCTAGAAATATTTCCTTAAAAACCAAATACAGCTAGAGAGGAGCACCTGCTTTTTAGTGCATGCACAAAATTAAAGGTGGCCAATATATCAGAGAGGCCTAATACAGAGGAATTAATTAGTTCAAGTGCTGAATACTTCCCAGATTGCTATTGTTTCTGATGGCTGGGTGCTGTGATCTTCTTCCATGGCTTTCATGGCATTCTAATTGGTGATTATTTAAGCCTATTAAGACAAACAAACACACACAATAACCCCAAAGAAACCCCCCCAAAACAACAACAACAATCACCAAACCACAACACAACACAACCACAAAAAGCAAACACAAAACCACCCTGAACCGTAGGTTAAACAGGTGGCTATTTACACCAGGTCAAACCAAAAGAGCCCATAAAAGCATCTTTATTCAGTCAATGAAAAACAGAAGAAAAATCCTGAATAATTAATTTTTCTAGATTGCAGCTAATTAAAACATACACTCCTTAAATTGCAGCTCTGTTGATATCCCACACATAACACACTAGCAAGAAGTAGCAAATACATTACGTCAATGGCTGTTTAAATGCACTGTTTCCAAAAGAACCTATCTGAAAATTCTGATGCCCTGTATCAGGTTCCAATTCAGAAATAAAGTTCAATTCACTCTTCACCTTCTTCCCCAAATTTTTTTTCATTTATGAGGAGAATGTTTTTAAGTTTCATGGTGTTTAAGTCTATATACTTACACGCCTGACATATTCTCTGAAACGGAACCATATCTATGGAAACTGAGAAATGTTATATGCAATCTTTTAGGTCTGTGGGTACACTAGCACACACCTTCTGACACTTTTCACAACCAAACTGTGGAAATGCTCATAGAATGGCCTGGGTTTGAAGGAACCTTCAAGATCATCCTGTTCCAACAGCCTGACAGGGGCAGGGACATCTTCCACTACATCAGGTTGTTCAGAGTCCCTCTAGAAACAAACAGGCCTCTAATGCTCTTATTTGGTGTGTAAAGACATAGAAAACAAAGTTTAGGAGGGAAAGGAGTTTTGTTTGACACCTGCCCTGAAACTGGGTATTAGCCCTCAAGACTGACAAGTCATTTCACTGGCTACAAATATTAGCAAAATTGCAGTATTAACACTGACAATATTTAACCCAACTGCTTAAAGAGAAATGGCTTTTGATCCTACTTTATCCCCAAGGGTATTACTTCATATTTTAAAAAAATAATTAACTTGGTATGTAACTTAAGACTAAAATAATAATTTCCTACACTGCAATATACATAAAGGCATAATTTTGCTTAACAGTTGCCAGGGAACTATGCACGTTCCAAAACATACCAGATACATTATATAATATCTGACTTTCAAAACAAAATATATAAGTATTTCAGAGACATACCTTAACATGTTCAAAGAATGGTTAACTCAAGCTGTAATTAAAATAAGTAGGGCAGGGCAAGTAAGACGTCTGGAATAGACTACTTACAAGAAAAAAAAACAACTAAGTGAAGCACTAAATGACAGAACAATCACACAAACAACATGCCAAACCAATAAATTTTCTGTTGTTATCTCCCACAACATTATCCATGCTAAGGAACCTCAGATCAGGAAGGCAGTAACTGCTGGGGAAGTCCTGCATATAAGGCTTGTTTCTCATTAATTAGCAGAGATTACACATGGCTGAGGTCCTCTCTGTCTCTAACCCTCCATCACCCTCATATCACACTTGCTGTGTATTACACTGCTTCACAATCTGCTGACATCCAAGTGCCTTCAGATCCCCACTGGTGTGGAGCTAGAAAATGACTTCCTAATCAGCAGGCACACAGCTCAGGGCAGACCTTTGGGCCACCACTGCTGCTGCTGTCCAGCTGATGTACAGAAGGCAAGAGAATTCCCATGCTGTGAAGAAGACACCAAACAAAACAGGTACCTGTGCTGGAGGATGTGCCCTCATTACAGACAAATGAGATAGAGACCTGACTTAGCTCTGATTGCAGCCCTTAAGAATTTAAGGCCATGCTCAGGTTACCCTAAACACAAAACCACATAGAATCATGCTTCCTTATATATACAAAGCACATTACAGAGCTGGGAAAAATGAAATATTGAGGAGTCTCTCTTTGCATTTGACTTTCTTTACAGCCATGAGATCATACAGCCAGCAGATTAAATGTCTGTGACTCAAAGGTTCTCTTACAAGTCCCAAATACAAATGGTAACTAGTCTTACAGTCAACCAGGATGCAATTCACAAAAAACACCCCAAACAAAACACAAAACCAAAACCCCCACAACCTACAATGTGATGATTCTTGATACCATTCTGAATTATCCAGAAAAGATTTCAGGCCAAACATTTAATTTGAAGTGCCTGTGGAAGGGGCAAAGTAACAAAGCTCCTGATCATGTGTTTATGAATGTTTAAAAAGTAAAATGCTGCCATACTCCTGGAGCTATTTGATCACAAAAATAGGAAATACACATTAAAGAGTAAGCATTTTGCAGAGTTGCACCTAGTATAAATACAGAGCAATTGGTACACAAAGCACCTCATGTAAGAAACTTCAATACATCTGCTTACAGGAGGAACCAAGGTACCAGGCAGTTAAGAGCTGCAATTCAAACTGAACAAAACAAAATTTTTCAGGCCTGAAAACACCTAGAACAACATTAAAACCACATAACCAAATCATCTCATCAGTTAGAAGTGTTTAGTCTTAGAATCTCTGGCTGGAGCTGAATTGTTAAGGACAATAACAACACTGAGTCGCTTGGCATCTTCTTTCCTCATTTAACGCACACCCTTCCAATAGGTGTGTATGCAGTACACTGTGGAATTAAGCTTTTTTCTTTTTACTTGTACATTTTTAAGTAGTGCACAGCCTAGTCACTAAGAGCATCTGACTCCTCTCAAAGATTTACAGACAGCATTACCTGATGACATTAGATTTGCAAACTTTAATGGCTTAGTTGCTCTGACACGGCTTTTGCAGTCACCAGATTTGTCATCTAGCTTGCCAAAACAGCCACGGTTTTCATTTGATCTGCAAGGTTATTATTTTTTGAACAATAGAAAATTGTGTTACCGGTCTTGCAATTTCCTGTGACATACATTTGCATCTATAAGGACCAGGCTGACCCAAGCCTGCCTTTGATGAAGTAGTTTTGAATGCACAAAGCATACAGCCTCATGAGCCCCATCAAAGATGTAACCAGCCTATATCCCATTCTTTTACTATTTAAGAGCATCAGGTAAACATCAATTACAACACAGCCAAATAAGCTTTTGGGGTAATACACAGTGTTTATTTAATTTTCACTAGACATATTAAAACCCCTGGGATCCATGATGCCTCTCTTCTGTGAGCAAGGCAAGGTAAGCGTTAGGAGTCTCCACCAAAAGCAATCTTCATCCTCCTCCAGCTAGAAACTGCTAATTATGTCAGTCATGCTGAATGCTGACTGACAATTTCGTGCTGTGAAGTGATACCCACTCATTTTATTAGCAAAGAGAGGATGTGGAGTGAGAAGCTGAAACACCTATTATCCCTTTATTTCCAAAACAGCAACAGTTTACAAGCTTTCTCTCTCTAAGTAAAGTTCTACTTTCACTAAACACCATTGGGACGTAGGAATGTTAACTTCTTCCTCAGAAGAGAGGGAGAAGGAAACAAATAGAAAACACCTCACTGGTTTTGAACTTCTCTTGCTGGATAAGCACTTTCCTTTGAGTTTTCCAGTTGCTCATCTACTTGGGGCAGATTCTCAAGTGAAGTAAATTAACAGCGGCTCATTGACTTCACTAGAACTACACTCATTTACAACAGTTAAAGCTGACCTACATTAAAGCAGCATTTCACACCAAGGAAGAGCTGCCTGGAGCCAGTTGGAGCCAGGAACTGCAGGGTGTTTCTTCCTCATAATTAATCATTATATTGAACACTCATCTTCCTCTTCTGCAAGAGCCTGCAGCCCTCTTTAGTGACAGCTCATACAACCAGACATTTCGAACTGGGCAGCTCCAGCCAGCTCACAGCTTGGGGATGGCTGCACAAAGCCTCTGAAAGCCTGAGCAACTGCCCTGGAAACTTCTGGGAGGGAGTGGTGCCTCTGCTTGCCAGACTAAGTTCCAGAACTCCATTTCCAATTCAAGTCTCATGGGTTTTGCCAGCCCTCCTTCTTTACCCAGTCCTGTCTGGAGCTGCTGGTTTGCTCTGTCATGTACCGCAATGGAAGAAGGCTCAACACAAGGAGTCAGAGATGAGGTAGGGGAAAAGAAACACAATTCCTGTCATTCAGAAGGGAGAACAGTCAGGATATCCCTACACCCTAGAATTTCTTCTCTACCATGCACAAATATAAGTCTGAATACATAATCCAAACCACTAACAAAGAAACCCCACAACCACTGGACTTAAATGAAGATTTAATATACTTGGGGTGACACACAGCAACATTCAAGGTCAGCTTAGACAGAGCTCTGAGCAACTTGATTAAGTTGAAGATGTCCCTGCTCACTGCAGGGGCAGTTGGACAAGAGATCTTCAGGAGGCCCCTTCCAACTCAAAACTATTCTACAATTCCACGATTCATGAGTGCAAGAAATTTAAACATTCCCCAGCTCCCAACAAATAATTTTCAAGGGACGTAACAAGAAATACAAAATTCTATGAAGAAGTCTCAATTTGAACCAGAGGCAAAACCAAACAACTGCCTACCTTCAGATTTTAAGGAATAGGCTCAGGGAAAGCTACAGAGATGTTACTGCACGAAGCCGAACACCACAGAATCACTCAGTAGCAACAGGCACCCCTCAGAGAAGCCTGAACTTCACACTTTTCACCTTTCCCCATCAACTGCTTAAAAGGGAATATGGAGGCTGCACTTAAATTTTGATATCAAATGAGCACACCTTTGGTCTGGATTTGTTTTCTTTTGGGTTTTTTCTGGGGTTTTTCTGATTGTTTGAGGGATTTTGTCGTTGTTGTCTGGGTTTTTTTTTTAATTATCTTAACCTAGTTAAATCAATTCTTATACTTACCAAGGCATGACATTGTTTACATAAGACTAAGTGCAAAACCCTGACCTCTGTATTTCCACCATGACCTCAGAGAATAGAGCCCACTCACCCTACCCCAGTTCTTACAACTTTAATTATGTTCGACAAGGCTGCTGTGCTTTAAAGGTATCATTTACCGAGACTAAAAGATGTTTATTTTTATTCCCGTTAATCACTTCCCTTTTGTTTCATTCCATTTATACACCCTGGCTATTGCACTCAGAACTGCTATAAGATTAGATCACTTCGGATGCAGCTGAACTGAACAGCTTCTTCTGCTACTATATAGTCCTATAAAAATCCACACTATTTAACTCTCAGCTCATGTAAATATAATCGATCACAAAAGTTCAAAAGAGTTTCCAAATTCCGAGGCTATTTAAAAAATCTTTAAGGGTGAGGGAGGGCAATACACAAACAAAGGACAGGGACAGACCCTACCTGTCTCATTACTTACAATTTTAACATCATAAACCAGGCTGACACCTTAAAAAAAAAAAAATCCAGCCTTTCTGCATAACTTCCCTGTCATCCAAAAAATGGCCGTTCTCTTCCCACAGGCTTCTGAACTTACAGTTTCAGGAATACATTTAAGTCAGAGAACTGAGTGAAAATCCAAGTTATCAATACTACTTAAGAACCATCCAGAAGACGACCTTGCACACACTACAAGAGTTTTATGTGTTACCTCAACAGGTTCTTCGAATTATTTAATGGAATTATGAGGAAATCTAAGAAAATACATTAATGCTAAAAGTTAAGCTGTAATGGTTTAAAGACATTATCATTTAGTTTATCATTATCACTTAGTTTAAAGCCATTATCCTTTCACTTTACATTTAGATGATGAACAGCCTAAAGAAAAGTTATTAGATTCAGTCGATTTAATGGAACTTCTAAATTGAAGTAAAAAGTATGTAGTTTTAACTTTATGGCAAACTGCACAATATTCCCATTTTCTTTTCGGTACCACAAACTACTTGCTCATTAGACACAAATGGGTAGAAAACAAGAGTTTCTTTGTTTGCATACATTAACTCAAAGCTGTAAAACTCATTCAGCCAAACTTTCACCTTTAAACCTTAACCTGATTTGTAACAACATTTGTAGCCTCTAAAACTACACTGCATGCACCCAGACAGAGTTAATCACCCTTTGCTTTTGATGCACAGAATAATGATCTACCACTTAAAACTTGAGCCCTAAAAAGCCTGAAGAAAACTATATACATATCTGTGTCTTAAATCAGTAGTGGAATAACAAAACTCTACCTAGCAGTGACCAGTTGAAAAGGAAAACGAAAAGAAACAAACAACTTGTAGCTCATGGAAGTTGTAAGTAAGTGCATTTCAAGTCTCCTCAGATGAAATTCTTGCTTCCCAGCACATGCTATTGATCAGACACCTGGTACTTCTGGGGAAAAGGACAAGCCACAGGGGAAAGTCTGGTTTTATTTTTTGTGTAATTTAAAACTTCATAGGGAAATTGAAAAAAAAATTAGTAGAGATTCGAAAATAACACGTTCTAAAAGCTGATGAGCTTATTGTCATTTTAAATTTATAATACATTATGACTCCCTTCAAATACTGTCTAGTAGGAACCAGATTGTATTAGTTTTCAAAACTGAGCAGGAGTGACAGTTCAGTATTTCTGCTATCTAAAAAATCACTACTATGGAAAACAAACTCTTGGATTTATGTATTATACTTCCCTAAATGCTACAAAAAAAAATGTACATTGTACAGCACAGGAAAATTCCAAACCAGCAATGTTTTGAAAAAGCTATTAGACATAAACATACAAAAGAAAAAAAAAAATCAAACAAAGCAGACAAAAAATGAGAAGCTGCAACAAAACCAGTTTGGCTGTTCTGGGAGCACAGGAAAGATTGACTACCAGAAAAAAGACACCAACAACACTCAAGAAATTCAATCTTACAATCAATGAAAAAAGGGAACCTAAATCACAGAATTTTATAAGCCATTAAATGCTTCTCATTTTTTAAGTTAAGAACAGTTAGTAATCATCTCTTTTCCCCCACTATTAAGGTTTCTATGTAACATCATGTAGAGTGACACAACTTGAGCTTCTGCAAAGTAAGATAAAAACTGACATCAATAGTTAAACCTCCTCTGACTTTAAGGGGCTGAGAACTCATCCAGATTTTATTTCCTCAGGCCACAAAAGGAATGAGTTGCTGCTTCTCTTTCATTTATGCTAATAAAGAAGAGGGAGCTATTTTTATTTTCTCTTTATTACTGCTAAAAAAAAAAAAAAAATGGAATCCTCAATTTGAAACAAGTTTTAACGAGTACGATAAAGTCTGCACACATAATGCACTGGGAGGAGTAAAAGCCCTCAGAAACACTGCACAGAGCCAATAATGGACTTGTCGCCAACACCCTGTGATTTCATGACTGCCAGAACAAAAACAAATGCCACGTTCAGTTCATTGCAAAGAAAGGGACTCATTAACTTGATGTGGCTTTTCACTTGACCTTAGTAAGGTGAGTAAAATAAAATCTCATTTTATGAGATTCAAAATGATCAGCTGTATGCCTACAGGAATTGTGACAAAATGACCAAGTGAAATTACTAACTCTGTTTAATTCTAATTCTTATTAGACTGTAAGTCACTGTGAATTTCTAGCTGAGAGGTGGCTGCTTTCCTTCCTGTAATAAGGTAACAGACAAACTCTAAGTGTCTTTCTGGAAACTGATGTAAAATAAAATGTAAATTTCTGTCAATGACAAAAATATCAGTCCCAAAGACACAATAATTTCAGTGCAGACTTTAATCCAATCTTTTTGGAATAGCAATCAATTTCATAGACATTTAAATCATCATTCCCCCCCCAAAAAATTCATAGTTATTATTCAAAAACATTCACACTCTATCAATAAGCCTTATAGTCAGAGAATTTAAAAAAAGAAAAACAACAAAAAACCCAAACAAAAACCAAAAAAAAACCCACCAATGACAAAGACAACACAAAACAAACAAACAAAACCAACAACAACAAAATAAACAAACAAGTTGCCTGTGAAAATAGCATCCACTCCTTCTGGTCACAACCTTAAAGCACCAGGTCAACCTCCCTAGCTTGGCTGTCCTAGCAAATGCAGGGGGAAAAAAAAATCCCCATCTGATATGAAGCACTGGAGGGTGGATGAGGATTAAAAAGGCTCTTTCTACATTATGGTCATGGGAACCACACTGGAGTATGAATGAGAAAGATGCAAACCTCATGCTTTAAAAAAAAAAAAAAAAAAATCTTTCTTGCTTATCTTCTGCTGAATACACCACCATCCCCTCCCCAAATAAAATCAAGACATCCATTAAAAAAGTAAAAAAAACTAGCAATCCAGAAGCCAAAACTGTTGTGTGCAGAGATTTTTCAGCAGTGCATTTTAGGGAACTTCATCCCCTAGGGGTGGAAATTCAAGTAGATTTTTATTTTAGCTCCAGTGGGATAAAACCTTATTCTAGCTCCTTTTTATTTTCTACCTATATGAACTTGCTGTGGAAAGGTCAACCATTTTAAGCAATAGCACCATTAACGATGCCACTATTAGGTTTTTTTCAGAAACTAACACTCCAACACACACTTCACTGGTTTCTGTATTTGCTCCACTAAAAACTTGAAAGTAAACAGAAGTGTGCTCATATCAGTACTGCAATCCTCCTACAGAGTAACAGCCTTTGAACATTTTGAACATTTATTCCTGATATGACACCATGCTACATCACCATTAAGCTCAGCAACTGCCAGAATCACACTCAAGGAAAGTTAAAGTGCTCGCTAGGTCTCTAAGCTTGTTTCACTTCGTATGTTTCAATATTTGCTTTCCCCAAAGGTAGCACAAATTAACACTGATGAGTGGGAGAGAAAACAGGAATCACTATTTTGTGAAGTTTTCTAAAAAGCAAAGTACTCACCAGCAGCAAAATCCCATCCTGCACACTCGTTCCCATTTCAAGGCCTGCATTGCTACACATACATTTGAAACATCACAAAATGCTCCTCAAAACAATTACTCAGAAGTTCATCTCTTAGTTTCTAAGCTTAACAGCAGCGCTTAATAGATTTCTCCTTGTATGAAAGGGCAGGGAAGACTTCATTCTGCCCTCTGTATGCAAGAGGTAATAGCAGCAATGGTTCCTTCTTTCAGCTTTGCGTCTACTTTTAAATTTCACCTTTTAATTTTTAAAGGCTGTATAACCTGAGCAATGAGCCTCATTACTCACTTCTAAATGATTTAACCCAGCCATTCAGTTCCAGATGCCACTTGGTGCTAGAGATATGCTAATTCCTTCCAAGCTTCACCTCCTTTTGCAGTTGAAACCGTAATTTTCCACATTGGTGGAGAGAGGATTTTACTCCATGCATGGGGCCTCCTGTCAATCACTTTTATGCCTAGCACAGTGCAAGTTTCATTCCACAGTTACATCTGTTACTTAGACCTTTTTGTTAAACCTGTTCATTATAAACATCCTCTCTCCTACATTCTGCTGCTACAGCATCATAGGCCCAAACTACCCTCACGCATGCCAACTCCTGCTTTTGGAAGCAAAAACAGTTAGTTACTACCCCTACTTATCTTGCTTCCTTTTCTTGTTTCCTCACACTACTTTTANTGTGCCAACTCCTGGTTTTAGAAGCAAAAACAGTTTGTT
The DNA here is from genome assembly GCA_013396875.1 of Vireo altiloquus. Taxonomy (NCBI): domain Eukaryota; kingdom Metazoa; phylum Chordata; class Aves; order Passeriformes; family Vireonidae; genus Vireo; species Vireo altiloquus. The sequence goes on from VZRF01004972.1 coordinate 581,082, forward strand.
ACTACCCCTACTTATCTTGTTTCCTCACACTACTTTTAATTTTTTTTTTCCCTTCATCACCTCCCACCATTAAACACTTCGATTATGAAGTATCCGTCAGCTGCAGTACCTAGGGCCCAAGATATAATCCAAAACCAGAAAGTTGCACTAACAAGAGTTGTTTTGCAAGTGGGAGGTGAGGGAAGAAGTACTCAGAATTTCTAAATCCCAGTTCTGAACCTGCCTGGCATCCAAGAGATCTCCTAGCACAAAGCTAGGCCAGGTGCCAAGTTTAATACCAGGTGCCAAGAGTTTATGATAGAAGAAAAAGCTCGGTGACATCGCTGAGCACTTGATCCAAGAACAGCATTTTGGGACCTTGTATTATGCTTTCAACACATAAATACAGGCCCAACTGTGGATTGGGGGGCTGCTATCTTTCCTCATCTTGGGCTTATTTGGCCAACAGGAGATGTCTGGGCTGAAAAGTCTGCTTTTGACCACTGTCAGTAATATGCACTGCCAAAGTGGCAATTTCAGAAGTTTCTGAAAGAATACATACTCAAGCACATTTTTCACTGGCTTCTCACCCTACACAGAGCTAGAGAGGACCATGCAAATTCAAAGTTATACAGCTTTTTTCAGTTAATTGCCCCTTAAGTCAATGTTCACTACAATCTCAATTTCCAGACAGGCTAAGAACCCACAGTGATCCACAAACATTTGAAACTGAAGATAAAGTCAAACACTTTAGGCAATTTAATTTAAACACTAGAATCAAGATTTTCAACAGGCACTACTGATTTTAAGTGGCTCCAAATTTAGACTGTAAGTTCCCAACTTGAACAACTAACAACACCCTGGAATTCAAAAATCTTGACATCTAGTGTCTACTGAAAACCAAGCCACTCTTTCAAGCATGTCCATCTGGTCACTATCAAACACCATTTCTTTCTTCTTTCACCTGCTCCCAGAACAAAGTAAAGTTCAGCCAATGCAAATCTTTAGGCCTACATTAAATTCCTGGCTGTGTATTAAAACCTAATTTCTAAGATAAAAACTGTTAATGTCTACTATGCTACTGTAGAAGCAAATAGTAAAATTGAAGTCTTCTATATATGAGTTTATAACCATGAACTGCTCTATGTGTCTAATCTTCAACATAAAGGCATTTAAGCAATTAGATAAGAGGGAATATAACTAACCCAGAATCTAAAATAAATATCTTGCCTGAGGACATGCAAATTTCAGAAGGCATGAAAATGCCAGCCAAGCAAGTTTTAATGCAATACTAGCATGAAACAGTTTAACAGTACTAAAGAAATCACAATTCTGATTTATGTACAAGACAGTCTAGGGAGCAAAAGACAAAGACTAGAAAATTGAGCAACATGAAGAGTATGTGGACTATACAGTTCTCTCAGCTGGCCGTGATGGATGACTCCAGCCTGCACTGCTAAGACACTGATCCCTGCCATACCCTGCACTGCATGCTTGAAGACATAGGTTGTTCCAAAACCGAGTGTATTTCACTGCTAATTCACTATGAAAGATGAAGAAAATAAAATATCAAGTTTAAGATTTTAAATCCAGAGCTCAGCACAGGCTTGTCAGATTTACAGATCTTTAATCTACAGTCAGGGGTGTTCATATTTTTTTGATAGTTCACAACATTAGCATGAGACTTAAGGTAATGCAATACCATATTGAGCAAATACTTCCCAACTAAAAAGGGCAGCTTGAATAATTCTGCATATCTGGCTATCCATTTCTTCAAAGAAAGTATTTGTATTTCAAAACTGCAACAGTCCAGACAACAGGCTATTTTTCTGATTACAAATATTCATACCACTTCAATAGTAATAATGTATTCAACTACCCATTTTGGTCTAAGCTGAATTTATAGCAAGTTGTACTAAAATTAAATGCTCTATTAATTTAATTTACAGTTATTTACCTAAATGTAAATAAATATAAACATTTAACATAGTACAAAAAGCTCTATGCTCCTCTAGAGGTGTAAAGTCTAGTGGCAGAAAACAAGACTCAAATGGGAGTACTTTGTGGAATTTACCTCTACCACCAGTGAGCAAATCCACAGAGGTTCTCTCCTGTTGTTTAGACAAGAAATCCAGTGATTTTTTATGGAATTTCTTTGAATGCTAAGTAAGGAAGAAATCTTCAGCAACATATTTATGTGAAAGTACAGATGCTAATACAAGAATTCTATACATGTCACCACCCATCTGAATGAGAAGATAAATACCTTTATTCAAAGATGCCTTTATTTAAAAAAAACAAAAACAAAAACACTTTTCTGCATTAGTTGTATAGTTTATATATATAAAAAAATCTCTTAAGATAAAACCCAAATGTGTAAAAAATGAGGTAGGAGATGCTGTCTATGCTGTTGCTGTTACCAAAATCCAGGTACTGAACATTTACATCTGAAAGGTGAAGTGCATGCCCAAGGCACCATGAGGACCTCCACTCCTCCAATAGCACATCTTTTCACTAAAGCCTAGATAGAAAAGTACTCAAGTTCTGTGTAGGTCTTTGGGTAGTGGTGCTAAAAGAAACTCTGAGTAAGCTTGAGGACCTGAAATGCAGTTTTCACAAGGACACAAAATTGCTTTATAAACTCTTAAAACTGATCTTTTCTTTAAATCCACAAGTGCATTTTCTGTCTATTCACAGTGGATTCTCCTTTCTAATTTTCCATGCTTCTGCTTCCAGAAAACACAATTAACATTACTTCCCACTAATATAAAAGGCAAAAGGTTTTCTCTTCTTCTCCTCAGCATAGTTTGCCTCCTTTTGGTAAGGCCACCTTAAGGTTGTACCATCCCATAAACCCTTCTGTCCTCAGCAAAGGTGAAATGACTTGGCTGCTCACGGGTGTGAGTAGAGCATGCTGCACCTTCCCCTTGGCAGCAGTTGCTCAGATGGCAAGCAGGCTCTAATTAAAAAGACTGGCCTGATGCCACTCACAAATCTCATTACTGTCAATTTATCAATTTTGTTTTAATCAGTCATACACAGACACACACACACAGACACATGAGTCTTAGAAATTTTCCTAAGCTTCAGAACAAAAGAGGCATGGAAAATACTTACAACTCTGAGACTAGTTCTCATTATTTGGCAGTATTTAACTTCATTCGTTATTCATATACTCCTTCACTTTCTCACAAAAAAATAGTTTCCTCACTTTGTTTTCAAAAGATGTGAAAAGAAATAGAGTATATTTTCCCTGTGTCTCTATTCATTGTTTTATTGAAGTGCAGGACATTTCCCCTACTACTTAGACCTGAAATGGACAATCCCACATAAACATCTCTCCCTGTGTCCTGTTGTTTTAACACCAATTATATCATACACATTACTGTTCTGAAAGGCCTACCCTCATGATGTTCCAGAACCATATTTTATCACTTTTGTGGACAAATCTGGGACAAATGCACCATTTTTTTCCTAATGAATAGTGAATCAACAAATAAATTCTGACATCCAGAATTCAATTCACCCCCTTCTTACTTCAATAAAGCTTACCATCACCTTCAGGGTAAGGCAGCTCACACTTCTGGCTTACATTAATAATCAGGATACCAAAAGATTTAGCTCTTTATAACCAGAACTCAACACCAACAACAGAATAACATAGCTCTGCACACCTGACAAACCTGAAGTCATTATTAGCTTCCCAGGTGTTTCACCTTTTCCCGTGTTCAGATCTTCCTTAGTACCAAGTCTCAGCTGTGTGAGTCCAACATAGCTGGGTGCATCTATGTCGGCAATACAAAACATTTGTGCTCATAAGACATTTTATTTCTTCACATAAAACATCCTTCTACTCACAACAATTTGGTGCTGATGCTAATGCTGACACAGTGAGCCAGGAGACATCAGTGTATGACTGAGATATAGATATTACGTATGCACATAAATTTATGTGTACACACATAAGCACATCTCCTTTCTCCTAAAAAAGGTATAAACTAGCAAATCATCTGCCCTCAAAAGCATCTCTAGATTTCAAGATGCTTAAGAATATTTCTTTGCTGCTCTACTCTCACCTTTTGGTCAAGCTTCTCATCACTAACAAAAAAATACTCTTATTTCCCCTGTTTACACAATTTATTGGACTTAAAATACACCTCATTATCGCAACAGGTTGCTACTTAGGTTACCTCACTATTTACCTTACGATTTTATGAAGAGGCACTCGGGTGTAAAGCTAAGGAAGGTTATCACTCCCAAATAAGATTATATAACTAAGTACACAAATAAAATGTGTCAGGACCTCAGCATATGAAATTCTTAAGTGCTCTTTCTTTTGCTTGGAAAGAGCAAGATTCCTACTAACCTCCTGATCACAAAATAGCCTCAAAATATTAACAACTATCGACAACAAAATGACTCCTTCCTAACTATTCAAATAAATAAAACCCACAACAGATTCAGAACAGTAGCTTAAAACATCTTCACTATGAAAGGAAAACTTTGAAGAAGAATCTAAGCCAGCTACCAGGACACCAAGCCACGCGACCGTTATCCACACAGAGCATTTAACAACAACAGGAACATTACACTGAGAATTGCAAGTGACCCAACTTGCCAGACCCAGCAAATTATTATTATATTCATTAGAGAAAGCTATCCCATAATGAGACATAATATTACAGTCGTTTAGGATTGTGAAACAAAACTCTTCCAGTTATTTAGGAAAATTAAGAAGCCAACCAAAACCAATGTTATTTGAGAGTGAGGGAACAGGTTCTCAGATTTTTAGGTACAACTGTAGATTTTTCTGTCTTGAATTTCTAAAGATTTTCTCTTTCCACCTTCTAATGAAAACTGGTTTTCATTCCTTATGGAATCTCTTTGGCCATCACTTCCAAAGCATTTTATGTTAAAGCACTGTTTGGCAAAGGTTTTAATGTCTAATATTAACATGTGATAGCGCTGCTACCTGAGTGTCACTAGTTTCTGATAATATTTGTAATCACCCATCTATCTTTGCAGATCCAATCAAAACCTTTATCATGTAGATTCAGGAGTACTCTTCATGTAAATTCATGTTTTCTAATAAAATCTTATGGACAGTACACATTATTCCCCCGAAATTCAGTACCCTGAACGTTACAGATGATCCCTGCTGATTGAAGTTACTGTGTAAGTTCAACAAAAAAAATTCTGACAACCAACACTGACTGCAGTGAGCAAAAATCAGCTTGAGAGTTTTTCTGGTTTAAACTAAGTACCAGGCAATAGGGGAAAAAAAAAAAAAAAAAAAAAGGGTGTCTCCTTCTAGCTGAAAGATAACAAAATCCACACTTAGGCAAATTGAAAAAAAAAGAAGTTTGCTCTCCACAGATACTATCAGTACTCATAAGGATAAGTGGTTTTGAATCAAACACCTGGACACTTGGAGAATATTTCATCACAAGTAAGGAATTATCAATTTTATAGCATGTGATTATTTCTCTGCTAGCTTGAAGTCTTCAAACACAATACAAGCATGACCAGCTTCTTCAGCTCTAAGCAGCTGGCTCAATCTTTCTTAAATATTCTTACTGTAAAATTACTTAGAACAGCACACAATGTATTAGGGATAGGTAAAAAACGCAGTTTTTAAGTTTTCTTGGGTGACTTACTTGCTTTTACAGATTAGGAACTTAATACTTTCATAATCCTTTGAATTACTTTGTATTATTTTTTTAAAGCTCTCCTACTTTATTACCATTAGACAGAGAATACGTAAAAGGAGTAGAAACATTTCCAGAAATGCTCCAGCACTAAGCGAGGGAGCTTATAAGTACAAACTTCTGACACAAACAAACAAACAAAATGTATCAAGGAAATGGCTCATTTATTTAGTCCAATAGGTAGGTTAGCCAGCTGGAAAGGACTTTGGGGAAACTCCACGGACACCCTTAAACTATTAACCATCAGAAGATAACTCTCCCATGAAGGAATACAAGAGACAATTTTGCCCTCCACTGGCTAGAACTATCACTGAAAAACACGCCTGCCTCGCTGTGTCAGCGCTGCCTGTTCCACACAGCATGAAAAAACCTCTGGAGCAAATGTACCAATCCCATTGGAAGTACAGTAATTAGTAAGGGATAACATGGACAGGAAAGGGGGAAAGGGTGGGTGTTGAGCAGATGGGAATCAGCAATGCAATGAAATAACTCGTCAAAATATAAAGATTTCCACGGAGTGAAACAGAAAAATCACACAGAAACATATTTAGCCTTGAGAATTGCTAGAGCAGTGAACACCCATGTGGAAAACCAGAACCTTGACACTCGTTCCCAGCAAAAATGTTCAGCATGTTGCCCTTCAGATAAGTGAAAGCTTTTCTTTCCAAACATATTCATTTGATGCTGCTGCTTCCTGGGGAGTAGAGAGATGAAAAATCCATGGATTCTGAAGCAAAGTCTGCTTCAGAATGAAGGAAAAAGGACAGAATGTAGGTAAATACGCAAGAAAACAAGGATACCAGAGAAGTATCCCTTAAAGCAATTTTTATTCTCTATGCAAAGAAGCATTGCAATTACACTGGGAGAAGGAGGGAGGAAAGCTGCTATATTCCAATTTTCAACACTATTCAAATTTAAATTTATTCAACATTTATTAACCACAGGCTTACATGAAAGAAGGTACTTCACAGGATTCCACAGAGACAGCACCAGGGTAAAAATTAGGGGTTTTAAATTCTAAGTGGTTTACCAATTACTGTTTTAACAAACACTAACCCACTTACTTTTCTATTATTAAATTTTTTTCTCTTTCCCATCCCCCAATTATTTCCCATCTCTCAGCAGAAGTTTCTAACATGTCATTTAGGAGTGTGGCCACACAAACCATTGATTCAGTAGTGGGTGTAAGTGAGGGAAGTGAGAACCTTCAGTGGAAGAGGGAGGAAAGGATCAATCAACTTGCAAGATCAGCTGTCAGTAGAACTCAAAGGATTTCAGTGTGGAAACTGCTGAGGTGACTCCTGTCCTTCCTTCGGCACTGCAGCCATCTGCCCTCAAACTTCATCCTGCCAAAGGTTTCTGGCATCTCCATTGTTCCAGACACAAGACTAACTATTTGACCACACTTCAGTTGAGGGAAAAAAGAAATTCCTCTGGTGAAGGAGTAGGAACAGAATTATTATCTGGTGCTTGTCTCTTATCTTTGTTACTGAGTTTGTTTACATGAGAAAATTAAAAACGTCCATAAAATTCATGTCTTTTTCCCTTTTTTTTTTCCCTCTTCAACTCTGCTGGAATCAACGTTATTAGAGAGAGCATCCCCACCCTGAGGGGAAAGAAAAAAAACTGAAAAAAACCTTACTTGCAACTTACTCTTTTGAACATTTATATGACAAATAGATGAAAAGATTCAAAAATAAATTAAATAAAATTGTTTCTTAACAATTGAGTTTAACACACCACAATACAGAACCAAGTTACTATCTGTGAAGTCTGCTTTTCTAAGGTGGAGATGATTGGCATTTAAGATTCAGAAAGAGCAAATGGGGGCAAAGGCTCTTCCCCATTCCATTTGTTTCTTCCATCACATGAAGAAAGCAATACAGAAAAAAATCAAATTAAAGATGGAATGACTGACATGGTCAAAAGTGAACACGGTGAGACCTACTCAGGGATGCAAAATTTTCCACATCCAAAGCCACAAGGAGCAAAGTAATACCTAAGAGCAAAAATGTAATGGTTAAATTTATGATATCATCTAGAAACAGACATAAGTTACTACATTTAGTGACATAATTAAGGCTTAAAGCTTCAGGCAGTGTACTTAAGTCTTTCAAAAACTTCATTCATTCATTCACTGACCAGATGTCTCACGCTACTATAACTTTAATGACTCAAAGGGATCCTCCGCAAACTTATAAAAATCAATTAAGGTAGAAAAGTTAGCGCCCAAACCAACCTTCACTACGGCACAAGGATTTACTGCGTTCACTTAGCGTGTGACAAAAGGCGTTCCTAAGAACGAGAAGCAATACTGCAGGGAGATAAACCCAGTCTCCTGCGAGAAACAGGGACCTTGTGCAGAGGCAAACCCCAAACCCTCCCAAGCCCCCCACGCCCACCGCGGCCACAGGAGCGCACCGGGAGTGCCGCACAGAGCCAAACCTGCCCTCCACAATGCCCGCTTAGTGCCGCCCTGTCGGCAACCCAGAGGCACCGTAAGGTGCCCCAACACGCATAAGCCCCGCGCAAACTGTGCCTAAAGACCATTAATCCCCCGTATCTCCTCGGCCATCTTCCCCACTCCCACTCAGCACCGCTGGCGCTTCACTTCACACACGTGGGTAAACTTTAATCGCCAAGGTGAAGCAAAACCCATCCCCACGCCCTCCCTTCCCTCCCTCACTGCCACGGTCCCCCTCGGTGGCGGCTCCAGGGGGTTAGCCCGGCCCGAGGGCTGGGAGCGGGGAATGCTCCAGTGTCCGTCCGGCGGAGGGTGCGCGGTTCCCGCGGGGGGCAGCCACCTCCCGCGGGAGGAAGGGGTCCCTGCCCGCCGCCCCCTCGCCACCGGGGCTCAGCACCAGCCGCGGTTACATCAAGCGACCCTCGGGAGCAGCCGGCGGCGGGAGCCCTGGGACCGGGACCGGAGCCGGCGCCGCGCATCCCCCCACGCCCGCTCCCCGCGCCCGGCCCCGGGCAGCCCCCACGGCCGGCGGCAGCTCCCAGGGCAAAGGCGGGCCGGGCGCCCACACGCTGGAAGCCGAGCTTCGGTTTCCGAGCAAAGGAGGGGGCCGGGACGCGCGGAAGGGCCAAACTGGGGGTGGGAAGGGGGAAGGAGGAGAGCGGCTGCGGGAGCGCTGCCACCGCCGCGTATCTGACCCGCCTGCGTTAGGTGGTTACCTGAGGTGACACATATGAATCCAAAGAGGTAAAAGTGAGCAAACTCCGCGATCATTGTCCTCGGGTGGCGCCTGCAAGCAGTCTCATGCCAGAACAGCGGGGGGAGAAACGAAGAGCCCCCAGTTGTAATTCCACAGAAGCTTAACGTAAGCGAGGTTCTCTAATCCCGCTGGACTCCCGGGGCGAGCCCCCTCCGGGCACGGCGCTGTCAGCTCCGCGGGGCTCCAGCCGCACGCCAACTCCGGCCGGCCTCCCCTCTCCTGGCCCGGGCTTTGCTCAGCAGCGCCTTGACACTTCCCAGGACTATCCAAAGCGATAGGAGAAAACAAAAGACCCTCGAGCTCCCGCAGCCGAGGTCCGCCGCCTCCCGAGCACAAGTTGCTGCCCCGGCCCCAGACTCCGCTCTG